>JAJHZJ010000585.1:0-310893 GCA_023548195.1 Bettongia penicillata ogilbyi
TAGCTGGATATATTGAGAATCTATATTTAGACCATGCATTTGCCTTCCAAAGTTGATCTCTCTTCATAAGTATCTAGCTGGTCTCTGAGAAAGTTAGGAACTAGATAACTATGTTATCTACTATAGTGGAAAAAGAGAATGTTTCTTATGGCCAAAGTTCTTAAACACTTCTTTCTCTTCCCTGTCACGTTCCAAGGCTACAGAATAGGGTTGGCTTTCCCCAATTCCCCAGCTTGGTTGGGAATTAGGATGCATATGTTACAGAAGTTTACAAGCTCATATACAATCTTCAATTTTTTCATTGTATACTAAAATGTTTGTGCTTGTTCAGAACTAAATTTATTTATGAATCAAATTTTAAGCTAATAACTAGAAAACTGACCATCAGATGGGACATTTCCCAGCCATGGTAACTCATGAAATCGTCAGTTAAGACATGGAGACTTTTCAATCTGTACCAGTGGAAGGAGTACATACACCAATGAATGAATCAGCAAAAATTTTGGAAGGACTTATATGTTCCAGGAACTGGGTGAGTTACCAGATATACAAAGACAAATTGCAACAGTCCCTATTGTCAAAGATCTTACATTCTTCCGAGGAAAACTATGAAAACAGGGTCTCAGAACTAAAAAATCTTATTTGAGCTCAGACTATCTTTATGCTGTAGTATAAATGTTTTCTTCAGAACTTGTGCCAATTTTCCTTTGAAAAATGCTGTTATATCAGATGTCATAATTATGTTACAGAAAATGGGATACCATTTTTCCTATTACTTGCAAAGCTATTGCTGAATGAAGGCATAATTAAAACAACAAAACCTACTTTAATATAAATAGCTCTATTCCCATACTGAATTCCTTTACACAAAAATACTGTGGTTATTTTTTTCAATTAGGAATCTGTCTCTCAGGCAACAATTTTTATCTTTCATCTGAGGATACTCATTTCACTCACATTTTTCCCCTTTTTCCTGAGATTAAATTTAAAAGGAATGGCAGAATTGAAACTCCACTTGTGACTTTCTGAAATAAATCTCTTGCTATAGCAATGATCTTTCTCAATGTTCCCATTAGCTTCTTGGTATTTGAGAGATCCCTTCCTCCCATGGGAAGCTGAGAGATTGTCTTACTTGGCTCTTGTATCAGCAAGCACCCTGACATATACAAGGGGGGCGATCACAGGTTCTTTGATGTGCTTTTCTAAAGAAAAGGCAACTTTTGAGGGATTAGCAATCACTTTAGTCAAGCACATTATCATTCACCAATACAGAAAAATACAGGAAAAGAAATAAAGACCAACAGACAGGCTTCCAAATGGCTGACCATTACATACATACATACATAGTTACCAGAGATGGAAGCACCAACACCTGGGTTTTCAAAGATGGAGGGCTGTTTAGTGACTTCCCAGAGTCTCACCTAGCACACATGCCTTCTTCCAAAACTAAACCCTTAAGCAAAACCTCCCCTCAGAGTATATATACTCTTTTCAGAGTCAGAGGGCACGACCCCTCATGACCCAGTACCTCATTAGCAATCAGCAAAAGGTGTAGACTTTCATAAGAATTAGCCTCCCCTAATCAAACCTTCCTCAATAGTCCCACCTGTAGCCTATCAATAGGTGGGGAAGATTTTTAACTCCCATTATAGCTCTCATATCTGAACTTGAGTGATCAGCATTTTGAGCTATGTGTCCTTGAACAGGCTGATGATGCTGGAAATTAATTACTTCATAAATAGAAGAGTATAGATATGGTTGCTTTGAGTAGGCATTTTTCTAAGTTTTTTGGGTGGTTTGTGTGTTTTTGTTTTTGTTATTGTTTTGGGCTTATTTACTATTTTCCAAAGATTGTGGTGACTGGCAGAACTGCTTCCTTGAAGTAGCATTACTGGTGAACTTGGCAGTCTTATTTAATGTAAACTGATTGAATTAAAGAATCACACTGAGCTTATGGAGTCTAAAAGAGTGGGAGATATCTTTGAGGGCAGAGGCACTGTATTAATTTGTTGCTAACTGGAAGTGAGAATCAATCTTCACAAAAATGGAAGCATGGGAGAAATGATATGCATCCAGGAAATAGCCATCTGTCAGGTCTTATATTAAAGAACTCCACATTTAATCGTACATTATAATCTTGCTGTCCAAACCCAATAATGTAATAGAGGTAAGCTAATGTAGTCAATTTCTGGTAGGACCAATAAATAATCACATTGTGTGGTTGGGGAGAAATTAATCACGGAAGTATTAAGATACTCCTAAGAGGCAATGTGGTGTAATATACCAGAATGTTGGTCTTAAAGTCAGGAAGACTTGAATTCAATCTTGCCAAAGACACTCGTGAGCTATGTGACCCTAGGGAAATTCTTTAACATCACTACATCTTAGTTTCCACTATAAAATGAGTATAAACGTAATGCTTCCTTCACAGGGTTGTTGTGAGAAAGAAATCAGATAAGGAAAATAAAGTGCCTTATAAATGTGAAGGTGTTTTATAACTGTGAGCTATTGTTATTTCTGTTGTAGCTACATTTCCAGGATCCAGCAGGACCTGAAAGTAACACGGATGCCCCACCACCATCAAAGGGAATTCAGGGATTTCCAAAGTTTGGAAAGTGTGTGTGTGTGTGTGTGTGACAGTAAACAATCTTTGTGGATTAAACCAAGTCTTAGCAGTTCATAGGCAAGTTACTCTGCTTTTTTATGAAACCTTTCATATTTTGTGTGAAGGTATTTAAAATTGGAAGTGATTTTAGAGACCGTGTAGAGAGGAAGGGAATATGTTACTATTCTCATTTGATAGATGAGCAAAGTGAGGACAGGAGAGGGTTAAGTGACTTACCAAAGATCATGGGACTAGTAAGGAACATGGCCAGAACATGAACCCAGGCCCCCGGCTTTGCACTATACCATGAGCACTTGGAATTATTCATACAAAGACAGTTTTAAGTGCTGTTCTGCAGACTGGACCATAGATGGTTTTCAAGGCAGAATTTTTATCAATCATTTTCAGTGTCTCAGCATTGACATAGTATTATGTATCTAGAGCTGGAAGGGAGCTTAGAACTCTCTAGTTCAACCCCTATCCCATTTTAAAGGTGAGAAAATACAAATCCATGGGCATTAAATGATTCACTTAGGGTCATACAGGCAATAAATTGAACTGAGGTCCCTTGACTTTAGCACCAACACTCTTTCCCCTGGATGGTTTATGTAGTTCACATCAACCACAGAACAATTTATCAAAATAGAGTTTATACATACCCTCTAATGTTCATGTGAGATAACTAGCACAAAGATCAATGTCTGGTTTGGTAGATGAAGAAGCTGAGTATCAGAGAGGTTAATTAACTTGCCTAAAATTACACAGCAAGTATGTTTTTGGATGTGGAACATGAATCTAGCTATAGGTTCTAAGAGACAGCATCTTAGGACGATCGACATGGCATCATAATAATACTTAATAAGGTTATGTGTATGAGTATCTAACTAATGCATGCTAAGTGCTACATAAATGTAAGCTGATTATCTTTGTTTTTAACCATAATAACCTGAGGTAGTTTAAATAGAAATAATCCTGGCAGAAGTGCTATTATTACTTTATGTCTAATGTTTTAAGTAATCACAAATGTTAATTTCAAGTGTTTTTCTATGATCTTGTCTCCTTTGTCTCCCCAGAACTTTTTCTCTGCCCCAGTTGTAAAGGATATTTCCTCCCATTTCTTTATTTTGTTTTTCTTCCTTAGTAATGTAACTTCCCTTCTCTCAGAATGAGGCCAGATACATCTTCCCCTTCAGGATTTTAGGGGTATCCTAAGGGGTTGAAAATATCTTTTTATGATGCTACTGGTTTGAGGCTCCATTCCATGTCATTGCCACTGTTAACTGTCCATGATTAGTGTTCCATTTCCATTTAACAAATTACATCAGTTAGCTTTTACAAAGGGCACATCTTTCACAGACTTATACAGCAAGAGCAGAAATACAAACGTGAGCAGAAATACAAACGTTTTCTATCAATACTTGGAGTGAACACTCTCCTTTATTCCACCTGGGTCCCTCAGGAGAGGAAGCTCAAACTTCAAACAGTTTCAGCATAGCATTATTCCCCTTAAATTCATGTTTAACCTATTCTGTTTATGGGAAATTATAAATACTTTCCTTTTCTTATGCATTTTCCCCAAGATTTTAAAATTTCTTTCTTTTTTTCTCTTAAAACTAAGAAAATAAAACCATATTCACTTTCTCTGTCTTCTTTGATACTGTCTCTGACCCTAGAAGACATTAGAATTTTGAAGATATTTGACTTTTCCCCCTCCTATTACAATAATAGAACTTCATCATTTAGCTCCTTCCTATTACAGAACTGCCTTTATCTTCCAAAGTTTCTCTTCAAAATGTGTACTCATCAGTAATGTTTAAAAATTCTGGCACTTTTTTTTACTGTTGCTTGTTTTTTAATAAAAGTCAATCCCCACTTTGGAATAATGCCCAGTTTGTACAGTTGGTTATTCATGAATGTATGACTTTGTCTTTTGCCTTTGGAGTATTGTTTTCTAAAAATTCCCCTCATTTATAATGATTGCTGCTAAATCTCATATTGTCTTGACCATAGTTCTTTGGTACTTTTTTTTTTATTTCGATTGCTCAAATATTTTCTTTGACTTTTAAAATATTTATTTTGGATATAAAATTCTTAGTTTTCATTTTAGAGTTTCTTTGAGGCTGTCACCAGCAGGTTTTCCCCTCTATTTTCATTCTGTTATCTGATTCTGTAATTGTAGAGTCCCTTTTTTCCAGAACAAGGCCAACAAAATCTTCCCCTTCAGAATTTTAGGGGTGCTGTGAGGGTGCCATGAGATGTATCATGATTTCTTGAAATTTGGTGTATGTTTTTTTTTTGTTGTTTGCTCATGATTTTTAAGAAATCAGATGATTTCTTCTTAACCTGTTTTCAAGGTGTTTATTTTTGATAGAAGAGTATTTTTTTATTGTCAATCTTTTGACATTGTTCTAACATTTCTTACTGTCTTATGCATTCAGTTCCATTTGTTATAGTATATTTTCAACTATCTGCATAGGTTTCCCTTTCTCCTCTAAGATGTTTATTCTCCTTTTATTCCAAATCTCATCTCTTTCCTAATTTTGTTTTTGTGACTTGCTTTATTTTTTCTAGCCACTCTTCTAGTGCTTATGATCAAGATTTCTTTTTTTCTTTCAATGGTTTTGCTGGTGGTTCTTGTGAAATTGCTCTCTTATTTTGGATTTATCTCTTGAGCTTATTTTAATACTTCATTCCACAACCCCGCCCCCCCCATTATGTTTAATGGGTTTTTTGTTTGTTTTTCATTTGCTCATACTTTTATCCTTAGTTCATAGATTGTCTTTTGGCTTGGGTCAATCCCTTCCAGAAATCTTAAATAAAAGGGTTGGTAATTTTTAATCCTGTATCTTCTGTGGTCTGGGTGTTATCCCTGCTTAATACCCATGGCTAGTATTAGGCCCTACTCTGTGCTCAGGTACAGAAACTTACACTAAATCCCCTCTGTTGCTTTTTCCCCATCTAGTGACTTCAATGTTCATCTGAGCTTGACTCTGGTTTCCTTGGTGAAGCACCTTTTCTAACTCTTGCATTCTTTTTATGCAATTCTGCATTGATCAAAAGCACTTCTATTTCTTTTTTGGAATATTTTATCATTGATCTCTCTTGAAACCTTTTCAGATATTGTACTGTTAATATATTTTTGCTTAATTTGAAAATCCTTCCCACCCATTAATATGTCCATGTGACTTGTTTAAATCATATGAAAGCCTAAGTCATATGTGGTGGGAAGACCTTGCTGAAAGGGTGAAACAGGAAGGGTGGAGCAGAGCTGGAAGTTAGTGAGAGCCATTAGAGTGCAAGAGAGAAGACAAAGGCAGGCAGACAACTAGAGTTGTGAGGGACTTTTGTGGGAAGGCCCCAGAAAGTGAGGGGAAGGTTTGGGAATGGCATTGTCCCTTGCACTGTAAATGTATATTGACTTCTTGGTTACTGTGATGGATTTGGCTTTCTGGTGTTGGGATATGGCCTTCCAGTGTCTAAAATAAATTCTTTTCTTCTTCCTTCTATATGGAGATATGTTATACTTTGCAATTCAGTACTGTGCCAGCATATTCATAGTCCCTGTTGGTACTGTGAATATTGCCTTGGTAATAAAGATATTTCCTAGGGTTTACATTAGAGAATTGGATTTCTATGTAACCTTTCACGTGTCTACCTTAACCAGATGCCTGGTAGAATATCTTAAGTAGAACAAGTGATATTCTATGAGGACATCAATTTTATTCTTAGAATATTTGGTTTGTTTCATATAGTGAATAAACAATGAGTATAGAAATGAACCAACAATTCAATGATATTAAGTAAAGGCAATATACATTTTATTGCAGTTTTGAATACCTTGTTTTACAATCACTGAATCAATAATAGTCTGCTCTATGTTGCTGTGGGACTTTGAGCTTGGGGTCATGTTGAATAAAGGCAGTATAAAGTTATTGTCTATAACTAGTAATATCTGTTTCTATTTTCATTATGATGGAATACTGACTCATAATGAGAGCACTCCTATGTTCATTTCATTTCATATAAGCTCAAGGTGTGCCTTTGTTGGTGATCAGTATCATCTGCAGAAAAGTGGGATATTAATATTTTTTGGTTGTTCAATTTTGTCTTTTCTTCTTGTGGTATTAAATCATGAAGCAGGCACTGCTCCCTGCAGTCCACTTATTTTCATATGTCTCTGATCTAGGTTATCCTATGTTACCACATTTTTTCAACTTTTGGAATAACCTAATTATGCTTTCCAGGGTGTTCATTCAGAGTGCAATGTTCCATTATTTCAGGATTCTTGCTAGGTCTTCTTTACTCTCCTAATGGTCTCAGGACATGCAAAATTCCTATTATACATCACTCTGGCTGGCATTCCCTTACTCAGGCATTGTTTTTTCTCTGCACCCTACAACATGGATGGTGAGTTTGGCTTCAAGGACGTTACTATTATTAGCACTCTACAATGCTGCTCCTTGGAGCTGAAAGGTAACTTGGAGCTAATCTAGTTAAAGTCCTTCAGTTACAGATGAAGAAATTGACACTCATAAATATTATGTGGCATCCAAGTTCACAGTTAATTAGTGGGAAAGTCAATAACCCACATCCCTTGATTCACAGCTAATGAAATCTAAATAAATAGTTTTGAGTGCCTACTCTTTCGGAAGCATTGTGCTAAGCTATAAATGAGCTTATAATAAAGTTGGAGAGATAAGATATACACTTGAAAAGAACACTAATACAGGGTAGTGCAGGGTACTCCAGTAAAACAAACATAGTTAATCATGCACTATGGTGTAAATTGCAAGGAAGCCAGAAAGGCATGAATTTACCTTCTCTCTCTGACACTTACTGTTTTGGCTGTGTGGCTCAACATAAATGACTTGTCAAAGCTGGAGACAACTGTAAAACTTAAATTTGCAAAACAATTGTTCATTTACATTGGCAGAGGGTGTTTCTCCAATTATACTGTAAAAACCACAGGTCTAATTTAATAAAAGGTGCAAGGGAAACTTTGTTATGCACTGAGGATATTGTTTTTAAAAGTGTGTGTCTATGAGAAATTATGCTCTATTTTGCAACTGGGGGAAGAGTTCAACATGTACACAGCTAAATACATACAACAGCTAAATATATACAAGGAAATTAGAGAGGAAAGGAAGCAAAGACTCATTGCAACTAATCTTTCCAGCCTTACCTCTCCTTCAATCAGAATATATTTACTCACACCATACCACATACATTGAAAAATAGGGTTTCTAGGATTCAAATGAGATAATAGATTAACGTACTTTGCAAATCTAAAAGTGCTATACAAAAAGAGTTATATTATTGTTATTAGAAGTAGCCTGCAGTTGCTAGACTTGTGATGGCATCATTCCCTGATTATTTTTCTGTGCTTCTGCTCACCTTGGAAAATGTCTATAGAGCAATACAGGGGTATGGTGGTAAATATTTAACAACCAGGCTCTCTGGAAGAAGAGATATGCACACATAATTTTAAGTTTAATACAGTACCACTAACACATTTGAATAGAGGCATTGACCAAAATAGCAAATCAAGCCCTAATTTGAAGTGGTTGCCTGTTTCTGCGGTATAAATGTTATAGTGAAAATTTAATATTGCAAACCAGTTAGAGCTGGTTTTAGCTCACCTCTGCCTACCCCATCTTTTTTTTTTTCCTATTGAAATCTTATCCAGTCTCTAGACCTAGCTCAAATGCCACATCTTCCATGAAGATTTCCCAGTGTTTCCCAGCTTATAATGTGATACAGTACAAAGTGGTGAGGATCTAAAATTAAAGTATATGAGTTCAAATCCTGCTTTTACTTAACCTTCCTTTGCCTTAGTCTCTTCATCTGTAAAATCAGCATAGCTATATTTTATGGCCTCTGAGCTTCCCTCTACCTTTAGATATAACATTTTTCCTTGAATACTAACAATAACTCAAAATTGTATAGCTCAATAAGGTTTACAAAAGGCTTTTCTCATAATAACCTCAAGTAGGCATCAGTAAGACATTATTTTCTGCATTTACAAATGAAGAAGTTAAAGTTCCTTTTCCTGTGTATAGATGTAGCAAGTACTGAAAATAGGGTTTGGACCCATGTTTCCTGAAGCCAAGCTGAGCATACTTTGCACTGCATAGTTTCTCCTCTTGATTTGGCTATTTCTTGTGTACTTTTCATATGCAGCCTTGAATTACTGTATACGCTCATTCTGAACAACTGTTTATTTTGACTTTATTTGCTTAAGTGCCCTTTTGACTTTCATATTGGTTGAATTGAGACCTGAAGTGCTAGAGTCCAAATGTGGTACTTCCATTGTCATTGATTATGGACAGAGTTCATTATAGAAACAGAAAATTGGGAACATTTAAAATTTATTAAAAACTTGATATTTAACATCAATACAACTAATTAAACCCATTTAGTAGCTATTTACATTTAAATTAATTTCAATGCATAAAGTATTTTGGCAATTCTATTCCCCTTTCCATTTATTTCCATTCACTTTTCCTCTTCTATGGTGACAGCAATCATTTACTCTTGTACTCCTAGTCTCTGGCTCTCTTCTTGCTGGCTACTTTGATTGGATAGATAAGAGACCTTTCATAGAAGGCATTAAGCCCTTCAGCTCCATAACACCCACCTTTGCTGTCCTGACATTGCAGGCTGCCTTTGCTTTACTGTCTACTCATGGTCATTTTCCCACTTCCCCACTTTCCTCAACCTCCCTGAATTTCAATTCTCTAACTATAATCAACTCATAACAGCTAGGTGGTTTAGTAGATAGAGAACTGAATCCTGAGTCACAAAGACCTGAGTTCAAATTTAGTTCCAGACACTTACCAGTTATATGACCATAGGTAAGTCACTTAACTTCATTTTCCTCATCTGTCCAATGAGGATACTAATACCTCCTATTTCCTACGGTTTTTGTAAGCACCAAAGAAGGTAATAAATGCAAAGTTCAAGCACAATATGGAGCATATACCATGCGATATAAATGTAACCTATTCTCATTAAAGCACTTAGGATAATGTATTAGCTATTATAGTTTTGAATATTAATATTGATTTAATTATTATTTAATTTAATACATGATTATTTAATAATTTGATATTACATAGAAGTATAGGTTTTCAGAATTCTGCTCTTCCCTGATTTTCTTCCTACCCATTTGATCACTCCTTTTGTATTTCCTTTCTTGACTCCTTCTCCAGAGCATGTGCTCTAACCATAGGTTACTTTCAGGGTTCTGTCCTGGGCCCTCTTGTCATTTACACTACTACACGTGGCAATCTCATCAGTTCCCATGGATGTAATTACCATCTCTAAGCTGATAATTCTCAGATTGAACCTTTGCTATGGCAGTCTCTCTGCTAACCTCCAATCTCACATCTCCAACTGTCTTCAGACTTGGTTGAACTCAATGTCCAGTAGACATCTTAAACTCGATATGTCCAAAATGCATAGCTCCTACTCTACACTGCTGTTGTGTAAATCAAATAAGAAAATATGTAAAGCAAATTGCAAACTTTAAAACCATATATAAATGTAATATTCTATTATTGTTATTTAATTAAATATAAAAAAGTGTCTTATATCATAAGTTTATACCATATCACTTGATACATTATACATTCCTCAAAACTAAGACGGTAATGATATTTAATCTTGTATCCTTTAAACACATTAACTGTGCCTTATAATAATATATTGACAATTGTAAAATACACAATGAAAGAATTGCTGAAAGAAATAGGTCTCTTCCTATAATAAAAGTTTTAATGATTCCAGACCTGGATGTGGAAATTATGATTTATTTTTTAAGCTCACTAAAAGTTGTAAAAGTATATATGTATGTACATATGTGCATATATACATACATATATGTGTATGTGCACACATGCATACATACTCCCAAATCCAGCCTGATGCATATCCTTGGGCAAGCCACTTAACCTATGTACCTCAGTTTTCCTATCTTAAAATGGGCATAAAAACAGTATTTATCTCCAAAGACTGTTGTGAGGATCAACTGAGATGATATTTGTAAAGCATTGAACTTAGCATAGTGTCTATCAATAACAGATAGGAGGTGAAATGAATTCTAGTTATTACATATATGTGTGTGTATCTGTTCATATATATGTGTATATGTATATGCACACATATATACATATATAATTGAATTTAAAGGCAGAAGATTTAGATTCATATTTGAGATATACCACTTACTATGTATTTTGACCTAAAATAAATCAATATCATTTTGTGGCTTAGTTTCCTCTTCTGTAAAATGCAATTGTTAGACTAATGATCACTTTATTCCTTCCATTTTGAATAGCTCATAATTCTGTTATTTTTGAGCCTTATATTCCTTACCTATCATTCCAACTCAGATCACTTGACAATACAAAGGGAAATATTACAATCTACAAAAAAAATTTGTTGACAACAAATAATTAATATGTTAAGAAATATCAATATATCTTAAAAGTTGGTTGAGAATGACAATACCAAGTTTGTGACTATGAATAATATAGGTATAAGTGAGGAATGTGAACTTAAATTGCAATCTGTATGGATAGAAATTTGAATTTCTCTCTTCATAATTGGTTTTATACTTAACTGAAATGTCAGAGCTATACATTACCAACATACTCTAGAACGAGCTCTTTTTTAGATTTAAATTTATTTATATATGTTTAGTTTTCAACATGCATTTCCACAAGATTTTGAGTTCCAAATTTTCTCCCCATCTTTTTCCTCTGAGAGGTCATGCATTCTGATTACCCCTTCCCCCAGTCTGCCCTCCCTTTTATAATCCCCCCTTTTATCCCCTTCCTCCTTACTTTGTTGAAGGGCAAGACAGATTTCTACACTGCATTGCCTGTATATCTTATTTCCCAGTTGCTTGTAAAAAACAATTTTTTTTTAACATTTGTTTTAAAACTTTGAATTCCAAATTCTCTCCCTTCTTCCCTCCACCGCCATTCAGAAGGCATGAAATTTAATATAGGTTATACATGCGTAATTATGCAAAACACTTTCATAATAGTCATGTTATGAAAGACTAACTGTATTTCCCTCCGTCCTATCCTGCCTCCCCCAATTATTCTATTTTCTCCATTGACCCTGTTCCTTTTCTAAAGTGTTTGCTTCTGACTACCCCCTACTCCAATCTGTCCTCCTTTCCAGCATCCCTCTTTATCCCCTTTCTCCCTACTTTCCTGTAGGGTAAGATACTAATCTCTCCTTAAACCAAATCTAAATAGAATGCGGTTCACTCATTCCTTCTCATGTCTCCTTTCTTCCCCTCCATTGTGAAATCTTTTTCTTGCGTACTTTATAAGAGATAATTTAACCCATCCTATTTCTCCCTTTCTCCTTCTCCCTACATATGCCTCTCTCACCCCTTAATGTTATTTTTTAGATATCACACCTTCATATTAAACTCACCTTCTGCCATCTCTCTCTGTCTCTCTGTCCCTCTGTCTCTCTCTGTCTCTGTCTCTCTGTCTCTGTCTCTCTCTCTCTGTCTCTGTCTCTCTCTGCCTCTCTCTCTCTCTGTCTATTTTCTCCAACTACCCTAATACTGAGAAAGGTGTCATGAGTAACAAATATCATCTTTCCATGTAGGAATATAAACAGTTCAACTTTAGTAAGTCTCTTATGATTTTTCTTTCCTGTTTACCTTTTCATGTTTGTCTTGAGTCTTATATTTAAAAGCCAAATTTTGTATTCAGCTCTGGTCTTTTCATCAAGAATGATTGAAAGTCCCTTATTTCATTAAATATCCATTTTCCCCCTGAGCTATTATACTCAGTTTTTCTGAGTAAAAGTCACTACTCTTGATTTTAATCCTAGCTCCTCTGACCTCCAGAATATCATATTCCAAGACCTTCAATCTCTTAATTTACAAGCTGCTAGATCTTGTGTTATCCTCGTTGTATTTCCACAATACTGAATTGTTTTCTGACTGCTTACAAAATTTTATTCTTGACCTGGAAACTCTGGAATTTGGCAACAATAATTCTAGGGGTTTTCCTTTTAGGATCTATTTCCAGATGTGATTGGTGAATTCTTTCCATTTATATTTTACCCTGTGGTTCTAGAATATCAGAGCAGTTTCCCTTGATAATTTCTTTTTTTTTTTTATAAATTTATTTATTTAACTTTTTACATTCATTTTCACAAAATTTTGGGTTCCAAATTTTCTCCCCTTTTCTCCCCTTCCTCCACCCCAATACCCCAAGCATTCTAATTTTCCCTATCACCAATCTGCCCTCTCTTCTATCATTCCTCCCTTGTCTTGTCCCCATCCTCTCTTTTGTCCTGTAGGGCCAGATGACTTTCTATTCCCCATTAGATGTATTTCTTATTTCCTAGTAGCAAGAACAATACTCAACAGTTGTCCCTAAAACTTTGAGTGCCAAATTCTCCCCATCCCTCCCTCCCCACCCATTCCCTTTGGGCAGGAAGGCAATTCAATATAGGCCAAATCTGTGTAGTTTTGCAAATGACTTCGATAACAGTCGTGTTTTGTATGACTAAATGTATTTCCCTCCATCCTCTTCTGCCCCTCATTGTTTCTATTTTGTCTTTTGCTCCTGTCCCTCCCCGAGTGTTGACTTCAAATTGCTCCCTTTTCCCATTGCCCTCCCTTCCATCATCCCTCCCTCCCTGCTTATCTCCTTCTCCCCCACTTTCCTGTAATGTAAGATAGGTTTTCATACCAAAATATGTGTGCATTTTACTCCTTCCTTTAGTCGAATGTGATGAGGGTAAACTTCATGTTTTTTCCTCATCTCTCCTCTTTTTTCCTCCACTAAAAAGTCTCCTGCTTGCCTCTTGAGTGAGATATAATTTACCTCATTCCATTTCACCCTCTCTCCCCCCACTACATTTCTCTCTCACCATTTACCTTAAATTCTTTTAAGATACGGTCCCATCCTATTCAATTCACTCTGTGCTCTCTGTCTCTCTGTGTGCGTACATGTGTATATGTGTGTGTGCATGTGTGTGTATATGTCTGTGTGTGGTCCCACCAGCTACCCAGATAGTGAAAAGTTTTAAGAGTTACAAATATTGTCTTTCCATGTAGTAATGTAAACAGTTCACTTTTGGTAAGACCCTTATGACTTCTCTTTGCTGTTTACCTTTTCATGCTTCTTCTCATTCTTGTGTTTGAAAGTCAAATTTTCTTTTCAGCTCTGGTCTTTTCATCAAGAATGCTTGAAAGTCCTTGTTTCATTGAAAGACCATATTTTCCCCTGAGGTATTATACTGTTTTGCTGGGTAAGTGATTCTTGGTTTGAGTCCTAGTGCCTTTGTCTTCTGGAATATCCTATTCCACGCCCTTCGATCCCTTCATGTGGAAGCTGCTAGATCTTGTGTTATCCTGATTGTATTTCCACAATACTGGAATTGTTTCTTTCTAGCTGCTTGCAAGATTTTCTCCTTGACCAGGGAATTCTGGAATTTGGCCACAATGTTCCTAGGAGTTTCTCTTTTTGGATCTCTTTCAGGCGTTGATCGATGGATTCCTTCAATACTTATTTTGCCCTCTGGTTGTAGAATCTCAGGGCAGTTTTCCTCGATAATTTCATGAAAGATGATGTCTAGGCTCTTTTTTTGATCATGACTTTCAGGTAGTCCCATAATTTTTAAATTGTCTCTCCTGGATCTATTTTCCAGGTCAGTTGTTTTTCCAATGAGATATTTCACATTCTCTTCCATTTTTTCATTCTTTTGGTTTTGTTTTATGATTTCTTGCTTTCTCAGAAAGTCATTAGCCTCCATCTGTTCCATTCTAATGTTGAGAGAACTATTCTCTTCAGTGAGCTTTTGAACCTCTTTTTCCATTTGACTAATTTTGCTTTTGAAAGCATCCTTCTCCTCATTGGCTCCCTGAACCTCTTTTGCCAATTGAGTGAGCTTCTTTTTCAAGGTGTTATTTTCTTCAGCATTTTTTTGGGTCTCCTTTACCAAGGTATTGACCTGTTTTTCATGCTTTTCTTGCATCTCTCTCATTTCTCTTCCCAGTTTTTCCTCCGCCTGTCTAACTTGATTTTCAAAATCCTTTTTGAGCTCTTCCATGGCCTGAGCCCACCAGACATCCACCTCAGATGTCTGGGATAGAGAGGCCCCGACCTCCACTTCTTTACCTGATGGTAAGCATTGTACTTCCTCATCAGAAATGAAAGGGGGAAACATCTGTTAACCAAGAAAGTAGCCTTCTATGGTCTTACTTTTCTTCCATTTTCTGGGCATTTTCCCAGTCAGTTACTTGACTTCTGAGATTCCTGTCCACTCTCGCCTAGATCTGCCCAGCTATTGCTTAGGGTCTGAGATTCAAATGCTGCTCCCCAGCCTCAGGGCTTTCAATGGCAGGTGTGGCTGCTATTCAATGTGAGCTTAAGTTTTGGTGTTTGGGTGGGGGCAGGGCCTCCTCCCAGGCTCAGTTCCCTTAGGAGGTTTATCCAGAGACCTTTGGTAATGGCCCTGAGCTCCTGTCTTCTTGGGAAGTCCTGGACCACCACTACCTCTGCTGCTGCCTCTGCTGCTGCCTCCCTAGGGGGCCCGAGTCACGGAGACACCCCGCTCCCCTCTCGGCCAGCCCAGAAGTCTCTCTCACTGACCTGGAGTGCCTGTGGGTGGAGGGACCTTCACAGCAGCTGAAGATTCCGTCCCTGAAGCCTGCTCGGATCTGCTCCTCTGGGGCCGCGTGGCCAGGGCTGGGCAGGACTAGGCTCCGCTGTCCAGAGTGTGACCGACCCCCGAGGATGGCTTTCCAGGGCTCTCTGGAATGGAAATCTCTTCCAGTGTGTTTCTGTGCAGGTTTCACTGCTCCAGAATTTGTGGAGAGTTCTTTTTACAGGAAATTTCTGGGCTGTGGTTTCGGAGCTAGCATACATGAGTCTTTCTACTCCGCCATCTTGGCTCCTCTCCCTGATAATTTCTTGAAATGTCTAGGCTCCTTTTTTTGATCATGGTTTTCAGGTAGTCCAAATTAAATTTTCTTTTCTGGATCTATTTTTCATGTCAATTGTTTTTCCAATGAGATATTGCACATTGTCTTTTGTTTTTTTTCATTCTTTTGGTTTTACTTTATAATTTCTTAATTTCTCACAAAATCATTAGCTTCCATTTGCTTCATTTTAATTTTGAGTGAACTTTCAGAAATTTCTAATTTTCAGTGAACTTTTGGACCTCCTTTCCATTTGGCAAATTCTGTTTTTTAAGGCATTCTTCTCCTCATTGTTTTTTTGTGCTTCTTTCACCATTTGGTTTAATCTATTTTTTTTTAAGGAGTTACTTTCTTCAGTATTTTTTGTGTCCCCTTTAGCAAGCAGTTCTTGCATCTCTCTCATTTCTCTTTCCAATTTTTCTTCTACTTCTCTTGCTTGATTTTCAAAATCCTTTCTGAGCTTCTCCATGGCCTGCAATTCCTCTCGCAAGCATTTAATGTAGAAGTTTTGACTCTACTATCCTCCTCTGGTTATATGACCTGATATTCCTGATCACTAAATATGATTCTATAGTCTGAGTTCTTTTATGGTATTTTCTCATCTTCCCAGACAAATACTCAACTTTCTAATGCTTTCTCAAGGTAAGATTCAGATTCCAGTGAGGGTGGGTGTACTATACCAAGTTTCAAAGAGTTTGTGTCAGTCACTCCCCCCACCCCCACACTGTCTCCATGTGCCAAGAGCTCCAGAAGCAGCCTCTGTTGCTGCTGGTGGTGTCACCATCCCCACTACCCTGGGGCTGGGACCCAACCCTGCCAGACTGTGTGCTGCTCTTTCATCCAGGTCCCACAGAATTTTGCTACTGATTTTTTTTGCCATTTCTGAGTTGAGAAGTCTGGAAACTAACACAACTGCCAATGATGCAGTCCCCTGAGGCCTGCTCCAGCCAGTCTGTGCTGGTGTGGCCCATGCTGGACTGCACTCAGCTCCCTGTTTGGTGTGAAAGATACTTCTTGTCTATTTTCCAGATTGTCTTGGACTGGGGATTTGTTTCACTCTGTCATTTTGTATGTTTTGTAGCTTGAGAATTTCTTTAGATCTATTTTTTGCAGGTATTTGAAGACCTTTGGGGGAGAACGTAGGGAGGTCCTTGCTTTTACTTTTCCATCTTGGCTCTGGTCCCATAGCATGAGTTTTTATGAGAGTAGACAAAGTGTATGAAATTCTGAACATTTTAAAAACATCTTGATGATTATAGAATCTAAATAGAAATCTGTGTCATTCATCAAAAAGGTGAATGCTGTCTGATAAATCTAAGTTTCTTCTATTAAAGAGTAATGATTAATAGATCAAATAGAAGAAAAGGGTAGACAAGCTCTATTTTAATATGGAAGTTGATTGTCTTACAAAATGAAAATTCATTGAAAAATTAGGAAAATGACATCCCAGTTAAGCATATAGAGAAAAGATTCTTCTTGAAGAGGAATAATCAGTGACTAACCACAGTCTGAAGAGAAGTGGGCTATAACTAATGGTAGCATTTTCATCAGGAGTGGCACTTGACCTTATGCCATTTCAAAAGAATTCGTATAGTGAACACTTTTCTTATTAAATTTGCTAGTGACATTGTCAGCGACTAGTACTCTGGCTAACTATGTTAAAAGAAATTGACCTTTATAAGTCAGTGAATTGAGTGTCTATTAATAAGGCACTGGTCAGTGGAAATGAGAATAGGGTCTTTTACTTAGAAGATTCAAAGGACAGAGGTAAAAGATGAAGTAGGACTCAATCTTCTTAAGCATGATGAAAAGGTTGAGCTGTGATTGTGGATATTAAAGACAAAAATGGACCTTAATGATGCATTGCTTAAGTAAATAAATGAAGGATGATCTTGGCATAAGTAAGAGTATAATGTTTAAGAAGCTTGAAGAGATTCTTTTCATTTAAAATTCGTCAATAGGAGCTCTTCATTTTTTTGAGAAAAATCTCACTTAGATAACACAAAGGACAGAGAAATATATAAACTTACTTATGCTTGCTGGTCCCTATTTCCACTCCACTGTATGACTCATAGCAACCATGAGTGAGTGAGTGAGAGGAGGGAGGGGAAAGGAGGAAGGAAATATTTGTTATGGACTTATCTTTGCTTTTTTCTTTTCTCTCTTCTACCGGAAACTCATCTGAAAATTCATTTATCCTTCCTACCCCATTTTCACATTGGAGGGAAAAGGGGTTGACTGGATTTGTACAAATGGAAACTTACTGAAATGGAAAGAGACTATGTAAAACCTTCTAAGCTATTCCTGAAATAATTAAAGTACCAACTAATATTAATATATCCATTTATAGTTTTTGAAGCCCTTTCAACTTTAATTTATTCCTATCAACAAGTAAGCCTTTGATGGAGTCAAGGCTGATATCTTCATGCCCATTTTAAATATGAGAAAAAATGTTACTTAGAGAAGAGAAACAGGGACTTCTGATTCCTAATCCAGAAAAATAAAACCTATTCTCAGTCACATTTTTCCCATCTTGAAGAAGATTGTCCTAAAAAAAAAAAAAAAACATAGTCACTATTGTTTACAAAGCACTTTCCTCTCAACAACCATGTGAGGGAGGTAGGGCATGTATTCTTCCCATTTCACACATGGGAAAATAAAGGCTTTGAGAAGTTAAAGGAATCAATCAATCAGTGAAAAAGATGATTGAGTTCTTACTATATTCTAAACACTGTGTTATGTGTAGAGAAAACAAATAAAAACTGAAGCCAGACCCTGCTCTAAATGAGCTTATATTATAGCAGAAAAATATAGTATATTTAGAGTGATTTCAACACTGTTCAACTCTCCATTCCCCCATTTGGGGTTTTCTTCATTAGGATACTGGAGTGGTTTGCCATTTCCTTCTCTAGCTCATTTTACAGATGAAGAACTGAGACAAACAAGGGTAAGTGATTTCGCACACAGTTCACACAGCATTCCTTCTGACTCCAAAGCCACCACTCTAACCACTGAGTCATCTAGCTACCTATATATAGGATAGTGGTGGCAAAAATCTATAAATGAACCACAAAGGAAGGTCTAGCTATAAGGTGGCTCCCCTTTTCACAGGTTACGATTCATGTCATCACATGAATAATGCAAAATTAAATGAGATTGTATTGTTTAGGAAAATTTTTGAAGCTAACCTTTAAATGTGAACATTTGATTTAGGCATTTGTGAAACTTTAAGGAAAGCAGTGAAGGTGTACATAAAAGATCTGATCCTGCAACCAGCTAGTATTCCAGAAGTTCGATGATGAAGAACGCTCCTGACAGACAGGTGATGGACGTAAAATGTTGAATTGAATTACTCGTTATTGGACATGATCGATGTGGCATTTTCTTTTCCTTGGTTATGCTTATTTGCTAAAAGTTTTGTTTTTGTTTTTCCAATAAAGAAAAAATGCAGAATGGAGAGAAAATAAATGTTTTTTTCATTGAATAAAAAGGGGTGGAGATCAGATTCTTGAAGAACTGAGCAATTGCTCTCTTTGCTCCCCTGACAATTTCTGTGCTTTATCCTGCTGTGTGTTGAGAACAGACAGCAATACCTCTGTGACTGATGAAAAATACCAGGTTAAAGTAAGGTGAATTGTTTCAACACAATTACTATTTCACACTTTCCCTGAGAAATGTAGGTAAGTAATTACATGTTTTGTTCTAAAAGACCTTTTCTTCCCATTGCTTCTGCAGTAAAATAAATACGATCTTGTTTATATGAACAAAAATCATCTTAAGCAATAGGTGACAATGCCAGAATTGGAGAACAACGTTTAAATTGGAGAAACTTTCCTTCAATCACTTAGGAAGTATGAAACAATCTAAGACTGTGATAGGAAGAATTTAGGTTTGGAATTAGAAAAAAAAATATTGAATTTGAGATACCTAAGAGAGAATATCTCACTAAGGGACATAATACTCTGCACATTTTAAAAAGCATTTAGAGATCATCTTGGGAGAGTGATTGAATTTCCACTTTTCAGTCCTTCAGTTCTACAATTTCATAAGGTCTAATATTTTCAGACTCAGGAAGATCTGAATACAAATCTGGCCCCAGACACTAGCTCTGTGAATATGGGTGAGCCATTTAACTTGGGTTTGCCTCAGTTTCCTCCACTATAAAGTTTAGTTAATAACAGAACACGTCTAGGAGGTCCCCTATTGCACACAGGGAGACTGAGGCTTAGAGGGAAGCAGCAATGAGACCACCACTATTGCTAGATAACGGTTGAGGCTAAAGTGAAACCCAGAACTGTTAAGGTCAAATTCAATGTTCTTTTTGTAAGGAGCTACCTCAAGAATTATGGAAACATCGCTGGAAGGTACATTGAAGTTGCTCAGTTCATACTGCCTCCTAGTCCAGAAATTTCTTCCATGACACAATTAACAGATAAAATTAACAGTGATGTTTGCCATTTTGTTAGGCAGCATGTTCCATTCCATTCTCCCAACAAATTGTTGTGAGAAAGTTCCTCCGTGTATCAAATCATGGATTATTTCCTTCGTGTTTCTACTCATTAATCACAATTCTCTTCATAGGAGCAAACATAATACATTTAATTCATCTCTTTTATTTTCTATCTGAACATGGCACCAATGTCCCCCTCAAATCATTTTCTCCCCTGCTTTTTGCCTCTTCTTCATACCAACATATTTGCTACTTTTAATTATTAATCATAGATTTATTTGCCTATGTAATATCCATGTCCCTTTCTTCTGGAATTCCCTTCTAATTAATGGAACCCAGAACTAAGCACAGGGATTCAGGTATTATTTGATCACATCAAGAAAAGAGCAGGACTCTCACATCCTTTGATTTTGATATCATGATTATTATAGTCTCTGCAGCCTCTTTGGCAACGGTATTGCACCTTAGTCTTGAATTGAGAATTTAGCCAACTAAAACCCCTAATACTTGTTTGACATGAATTGATGCTAAGCTAGTTATCTCCTGCCCTGTATTTGTGCAACTGATTATTTGAACCTAAACTTGGGAATTTATATTTACATTTTGGAAATTTCATCTTCTTGTTTTCAGCCTATCACCTGTCTTTTGAAAACTTTTAGATTCTCTATTCTACCATTCAACCTATTAAATATGCCTTCTGGCTTCCAATAATTTGCAAAGTTGACACACATGCCTTTGAGGTTTATATTTTTGACAAGCCAAAAATAAGACCAGACACCTATGACATTTTACAAGGAACCTCCCTCCAGATTGACATAGCTTCTTTAATCAACTTTTGTCTAACCAACTAAAAATCTACCCAACCATATTATAATTCTTTCTTTCATTCTTCCTTCCTTCCTTCCTTTCTTTTTCTTTCATCAGGGTTAAGTGATTTGCCTATAGTGACACAGGTAGTAAGTATCTGAGAGTAGGTTTGAACTCATGTCTTTCTGACCCTAGGGCCAGTACTCTATCTAGAGTGCCACCTAGATTCACCCCATGTTATCATTTCTTGTCATATTTTCTTCATTTTGTCAGGATAGCTTGAGAGCCTTTTCTTAACAGTGCCTTACTGAAATGCAGACATAAATGTCTTTAACACTACAATCATCTATCAGTTTAATAAGCTCTTCTTCTGTTTTGGGTTAATGGGCAGTGAACACTGACCTCACTAACTTGAAAAGATTATGGGTGATTCTCTCTCTCTCCCTATATATATATATATATATATATATATATATATATATATATATACACACACACACATACATATTGATCACATTATTACAATATTACTGGATGATGTTTATACAATATTCAGTTCAAGCTATGAACTGCATTTTACAATAGAAATAATATTTTAATTGTAACAGACTGTCATCTAAAATCAGGGAGAATTATAATTTTAAACATGTTTAGAAATTATAGGTGTAGGAGGAAATAACAATTTTCACTTTGTGACATTTTCATAATGATACTAAAAATATTTGCAAAAGAGTTAACAGTATTAGAACAATATGAAAATTCATACAATTATGCAAAACTAAGCCACGAGAAAATTATTAAATATTTCACTGGCTTTAAAATTTTGCATAGGCAACATATTAAATGTAACAAAAATCTATCCCTAGATTTGAATTCTTTTTACTTGAACTAAAGAAATCTTTTTATTCGTGGGTAAAGTATTTGTTAAACACTTATTTTGTGTAAGATACAGTAAGGGATGCAACAACATATGAGATGACGTTCTTTCTCTAGAGAGGGAATATACAGAAGTTATGTGTATCAATGGGAATAATACAGGCAATGATATCTGAGAGGCAGAGAAAATAAAGGTGATAGAATTTCAGAGACAGAAGAGCTATATTTACCCTGAGGTGATTGGGAAACACTTCACTGAGGTATTGACATATGAGTTGGGCTTTGAAGAATATAGTTTGATAAGATACAAATGGGAAGGTGATCATTTTAGGCAGAGGCTATAGTATCCTCACTCAAATCCACCTTCAACTCTACTAAAGTGGTGTTTCCTTACCTCTGCTTTGATCATAACAATTCACTGGTCATAGATACCTTAAAAGTACAATTTCATTTGATGTCTATTTTGCCCTAATCTCTCTCTATACCTTCACCTTAAGCAAAACAAACTTTTTTACCACTACTCATCCACTCACCTTACTTCTCCTGTGTCAATCTTGACATACTTTATACAAAAATCCTAAATGTTCTCTGCTCTTGGATTTCTTCTGTTCCCTTACAATTCAGCCTAATACAACTTGTTTACCAGGAAAGGTACAGGCTCCAAGCACCATATGATGTTCCTGTTTTTCTCTCCCCTTCTGTCTTCACAAGTTATAATGATCTATCTTGTGAATGTGAGAAAACTTTGGTCCTTTTTGGATCTTAGACTGATTCAGGTAGAAAATCCAAAGAAAGAAACTGACAGCAAAATATCCTTCCTTCCTCCCTCCCTCCCTTCCTTCCTTCCTTCCTTCCTTCCTTCCTTCCTTCCTTCCTTCCTTCCTTCCTTCTTTCTCTCCATCTCTCCTTCCTGCCCTCCATCTCTCCCTCCCTCCCTCCCTCCATATTAAACTTTCTCATCTCTCTGATGTATTTTCCAGGGGAAAGGAATGCCATGGTTTTGATTAGGTTTGTTTTCATTTTCTTATCAGCTTGTTATAATATAGCAGGGATTTGAAGGCACTCTCTTTCCATACCTTGGTGTGTATTTCCCTGTGTCTGCTTGGGGACACCTAGGGAATTATGGTGGAATATAGGTAGGCTTGGTCATTCAACAATTATCATAAACCCTGACTTAGCTCCTTAACTATGATATTTAGAGGTTAGTAGTTCCACATCTCCCTAAGAATTCAAAGAAAGAGGTATGAAGTGGAGTTATGACTAAATAACCATTTATTTTTCTTCTGCTATGAACAAAGCACTATCCTAGGCAAATTGGCAGATGTAAATGGACATACTTGGTCCCAGCACAGGCTTGAGGATGGGTTAGAAGGGCTCAGGGTACTTACAAGTTTGTTGGTGACCTTTTGGTCCATGGACATCTGATATAGGACTATACACCAACATACTCTAATGCTCTAGTAGGTCTTAAGAGTTGTCATGGACACATATCCATTTGTGTAGGTGCTTATGACTTTGGGTAAAGAAGACAGATGTCAGGGTATGATTATTTGTCTTCGATGAATTATTTAGGCTACAGTTTCATATGATACATGGAGGAGCTATGGTGATCAATACTGTATTGCATGAATAATAGTCATTTTCACTTAAATCTATCTTGTGTTGAACCCTAGTATAGTCTATAATCATGCTTGTAATTAGAAGATTGGGAAGAAAAAAATGATAAGAAAAGAGCAGAGATGAAAAGATAAGTGATGGTAAAATTAATAAAATAATTTCAAAATCCACCACTTGTATAATACATATTTTATATGATTATTTTATATAAAGATTTTTTTCAAGGAATATTTTATGTATTTTTTGTTCAGTCATCTTTCAGTCATGTTTGACTCTTCATGTTTTCTTGACAAAAAAAAATGGAGTAATTTGTCATTTATTTCTCCAGCTCATTTTACAGATGAGACTACTGAGGCAACCAGGGTTAAGTGATTCCCCAAGGTCACACAACTAAGTAAGTGTCTGAGGCCAGATTCGAGCTCAAGAAGATGAATCTTCCTGATTTCAGGAAGTACTCCATTCACTGTACCATTTAGCTACTGTGTGTGTGTTTGCCATACTATATATGTATGTACGTATGAATATGCATACAAACACCCCTATACAAGTATGCAGTCGTACAGCGTCTCAAAAGTCTTAGTACAATCTAACACTGTTAAAGTTTAAAACTGCAGTAAGACTTTGAGCCCCAATTTTTATAAACTTCAGTAGTAATTCCTTGGGTAAGAGTCATCCCATCTGATTTTAGGGAAGCTAAAAGGTAAAGAATGAAATTTCAGGCATCCTTTTAGGCTATCTATGTGATCGTTTGCATTGAGATCCAAAGTTTTGCTTTTCTGCAAAAAGGCACAGTAATTTTGGTCAGAGAATGTACCTTGTGAATATAGAACTAGATGAGTTAAAAATTGATAGATTACATAGGGTAGGGAGGTGGACTGGACTTCCAAACCAGTATCTTGCTGTCTATTCTGCCCAAAGTGCTCTAATTCTTTTCCCTATCCCAGGTTCCCCATTGTAAGATTCAGAATGTCTGAGGGAAACTTGTGAACAAAGACACCTTCAGAAAAGGATCCTGTGATTTCAGAGGACCTCTTAAGGAGGTGTAAGAAGGAAAGAACCCTGAGTTACAGTTCAAATAGAAAAAGAAATGGAATTTTTGATGACTTTAAGAGCATCTAGGTGCTTCCGCAAATAGAACACTAAACCCAGATTGAGGAAGATAAGAATTCAAATTCAAATCAGACCCCAGGTACTTACTAGCTATGTAACCTAAGGCCATCATTGAACCTCTGTTGGCCTTGGATTCGTCATTTGTAAATTGAGGATAGTATCATCTAACTTCCAGGCTTGTTAAGAGGATCCGATGAGATAATCATTGTAATTTGTATGTTACACAGTGCAGGGTACATAATAAGCACTATATAAATATTATTGTTACTATTAATTTTTATTGTCACTATTACTTCTGCAACAAAAATGACCAAGAAAACTATGAAGGGCATATTTTATTCCTATATGGATTTTATGTAAATAATCACAAAAACTGTCTGGGAATGGCTGAGATCTTCAAATACATTTTCCAAATTGATTTTTTTTCTTTTGTTATATTTTATTTTATTATTTGTATTTCTCAGTGCCTGGAGAACACTAAGTGCTTAATAAATGCTTTCATTGACTAATCAGATTGATTACTCAATTTCTAGCTATTTGTTTTTCATCTTAGAATGATTACACATGCATTTAGTAACCCTGACCTACCTACAGAATAAAGTCTATTGTGTTGCTATTGGGACATAGATATAGTGGCTTTATCCTAGATCAAGGTCAAGCATTGGACTTTATTGCAAAACTTTGAAAGAATTATGAAATCGTTACATACCTCAGTTTCTTCGTTAATAAAAATAGAATAATAGTACTTCTCTTTCCTTTTTCCAGCCCTCTTTGCTCATAGGGCTGTTATAATTTGAAATGAGATAATTATCAGTGAGAATACATTGAACACTTCAAAGGAAAGATGCTATTAAAATCCAAGGTATTGTTATTATGCTGTGAGATCAGGGAGAACAAATTGGCCACTTCCTCCCCACCTACATTAGACTTGACAAACCAAGCCAGCAGTCCTGTGATCAGAAGCCACCAACAGAACTTCGGTTCTTAAAAATAGTTCCTAACCCTATCTCTCAAGAATACCTTACTTCCAGGTTACTAAGTTGGAAAGCCAATGCTCCTGTCAGTCTTGATCTATTTCAGTCAGTTCAGTTTTGTTTTCCTGTAAGCCAGTCAAGTGCATAGATTCTTAGGCAAATGCAATACTTATTAACTCTGCACCTACCAGATGGCCGGTAGCATGTGAAAGGACAAGTAGAGAAATTGTCCTTGCCCTTAGGGAGTACTGAATCCCATTTATAATTCCCTCAGGAATTTGGACTGCCTCCCCCTGGAATGCCAACCAGCCCTGGAACTTTCAATCAATCCACTTTGCAGTCTCCTCAACCTGGAATATCCCTAAGCAAGGCCCTAGCAGAACACATCCTCAATTCTTTGAGTGGGCTCCTCCTGAACCTAAAGTTTTGTAATCAGACCAGGCCAGCTTGCCTTCATTTTCTTCCCAGGCCTATTCCTGACTTTCTAGATTTCGAAATCATTCCATGTTTCCCATACCCCAACCACCCCCTTTATTCCCTCCTCTCTTGCTTTTCAGCTTCCTTTTACATGTTGTTTTCCCCCAATGCTTAGTTTAACTTGGTTTGGGTACATAATAAACAATAAATCCTCCCTCTCCCTTTCCTTCCTTGTATCTTCTCTTTTTTCCTTCCTTCTTTCCTTCCTTCCACAGAAAGAAAGAATAACAGAGAGGCAAATAGGAAGCAATAAAAGACTGCATGTGGTCTAGTATTAAGTTTTGGATAAAAAAAATACTGTAGTGATTGAGTAAAAGTAAAACAGACTCTGAGGTCTAGGACAAGAGATGACTGAGGCAGATAGTCAGAAATAGTAAGGCACTCAGAGCAAAGGGGGGAAAAAAGCAAAGAAGAGGTATATGGGTTCAAGGAGAACTAGCACCTCTGGTCAGAGGGGTTGCCCAAGCCCTTTCCAGGGCTGCTCGTTGACCTTTGGTGTCCCTGGGCACAGTCACAGTCCCCTGTGACTCTAAGAAGCTGTAGCATGGGCAGCATCTACACCCAGTAAAACCATCTTGGCAGAAAGGCCAAACTAGGTTGAAGTTAATCACCGGGCCCCAACCCCATTGGTCAATTAGTGGGTGTGTCTGCACCATGCAAGTGAAGACTTCCCCCATGGAATGGGCAGATGAGAACAACTTGTTCCAAAAACCAAGCAGGCATTGTAGAGCACTTAGTCTGCTCAGATAGAGAAGACACTGAGTTAGAATTGGAGAGCATTTGAAGGTCACTCCATCCTGTGCCATCACTGGGCATCCTTTTGTCACCAGACTTCCATGACTCAGGAAGCTGACAACTTTGTGCAACTGTGCCTCACTTAAATCCAATTCACATACAACTCAAGATATCACCATGTGATATCATCAATCCTCATAGAATAAAGGACAGATTACATTATCTTCTACAATAGAAGAACTTAAGAAGTGAGAGATTGCTATAGACTAAAGTACTCAAAGAAAAATAAAGTGACAAATATGAGTCTGGAAAATGGTATGGGTGGTTAAGGAAGGTGGGTAAGTGAATAGGATAGGATGAACAGGAACACTGAGAGAATATTTTTAAGAAATGCCTCATTTTTTTGTTATCATGAGACTCAACAAAGCTTCTGGCCATGCCCAGCCTGAATCTAACCACTGCAAACAAATTCAATGATACTCTCTCTTAAGCATATTTCTCCTGTACACATCACTTTATAAAACAATTTTATCATCCATACTACAAGGGGCCTATTTGCAATTTTCAATTTACTTTTTTCTTTCCATAATGTTTCTTCCTCTAAAGCAAGGTTTCTTAAGCTACTTTTGTTTGTGTCTCATGGATTTTTTTTTTTGGCAGTTTGGTAAAGCCTACAGATCCTTTTTTTGAACGTCTTTAAATCCACCAAAATGCAGAGCAAAGTATCCTAGTGTATTGAAACAGATTCATTGAGAATATCTTTTAAAAACAACTCCCCTCTTGTAAAACCAGATTCTAATTAAAATAATTTATATTATAAGGTATGAAGAGTTTTCAATACTGAAATCTGTGGTCATCTCGGCCATTACTGATCCTGAAAGTAGTATTGATTACAGTAATAATTTACTTCGTTCAACTACAGTATGTTATTTATACTTGAGTGTGTTTTCAAAATACTCAGTGAATTAAATTTGAATTGATTCTGCTCAATTCAGCAAACATCTATCAACAATCTACTCTATGTGGGACAAGACAGAGAGTGCTGAGTAATGGTTACATAATCAATATGAGAGATAGAAGGACCTGGATTCAGTTTCATGTCTTGAAAAAATTCTCTGTCCTATTATTTCTGACTCATATTCCCTTGGCTTTTTTTTAAGACTGCTCAGAGCCCACTTTTTGCAGGAAGTCTTTTCTGTCTCCTCCAGAGGCTAATATCATCTCTTTTCAGATTATTTTCTACCTAGTCCATATCTATCTTGTCTGTATGAGTTCTTTACTTGTTAAATCTTGTATGTTTACACCTAGTTATTTATATGTTGTCTCCCAATCAGTATACATGCTCTCTGAGGTCAAGAAAAGTCTTTGTTTTCCTTTGTATCTCAAGTCCTTAGCACAGTACTGGAATAAGTTGAATGTTTCATAAATGTCTGTTACCTAATGACTAATTCTGGGAAGTTAGTTAACTCTCAAAAGATCTAGGACTTTTTAATTGTAAAAAGATGCAAATCTTCATTGATGAAGTCTGTTCCCTCACCCAGAATTTCTGACATCAATGAAATCATAGGTCTAGTAAAAAAAAATATTAGACAGCTAAGGTAGGCATCGAGGATAAAAGAGTTCTGAAAAGATAATGTATCTTGGAGTTTTTAGACTAGCAGGGGCTGTGATACATTCTAAAAGTCAAACAGGGATATATGAAAGGCAGGATGTTGTAGTGGTAAGATTGCTGAACTTATAATTAGGAGAAAACATGTTTGGATCCCGGCTACAGCACTGACTAGCTGTAAGTTACCATGAACAAGTCTGTTAAGAAATTATAAAATTGGGTTAGGAGTCAAATGTGATCATCCACATGAAGCACTTGGTAAACTTAAAGTCCTATAAAAAATTCCATCTCTATACTGATGACTCCAACACAGAAAAATATAAGGCATTAGAGAAGAAATTATAGATCAAAACTCTAATGTGAAAAAGAATAGCAAAATATCTATTAAAGAGAGAAAAAGTCAGCAAGTACAAGGTGAGTCAACATATTACAAGAATGAAAGATAATACATTTGTTGGCCCCACTTGAGGTTTTCTTGGCAAAGATACTGGAGTGGTTTGCTATTTTCTTCTTTAGTTCCTTTTATAGATGAGAAAATGGAGGCAAACAGGGCTAAATGACTTATCCAGGGTCACACAAGTAGTGTGTCCGAGGCTGGATTTGAACTAAGGTCAGGCTCTCTATCCACTGTTCCACCTAGCAATTCTGTCAAGAAAACTCATGCATTGATCTAAAATGTTAATAATTAATAAAAAAAAAACCCAGCTGATAAAGCTAAAAACACAGTTAGACTGAGAAATAGGAAGTACTAAGTGATTTTTTTGTGTTAGTAGAAGGGTAAATATTTTGTGGCCAGATGGGTCAACTGAACATCATATTCCATCCCCTCCACCCTTAGGCACTGATAATCTGGCTGCTTCTACTGGTATTTTGCTCTTAACAGTTCTTAATACTTCTTTTTTTTTGCATTTTTATTTTTCATTGGATTATATAGATCATACCATATTGTGTATTTGTGTGTGTATACACATGTAAAGTTCATATATACAATTACTGCATTATCTGGACATTGTTATTCATTTAATTCATGATTGTTACCATACTGAGACAAGGAGGTGTCTAAAAATGACAAATTCCAGGTATCAAATATGCAATGTATGCCACTTTACCAGTTAATACACAGAATGAATGAGCTCTTCCACTGGCACTGAGATACTTCAGCCCAATCAAAGAAAGAAAATCCTCAATCTGTCCCAGTGGGAAATTCCCCAAAGTTCCAGAAAGCTTGGACATGATAGAAGTTCTGGCTTCTTACATATTAGCTTCTTCATGGAGTTATTTCAGACAAACATTCCTCTTCGATGTGAGCCTACAAACATATGTATGCTCTCTTAGAGATAGAAACCAGGAAATTAGGATGTTTCCTCTTTTTCAAAATTTTTTTATTTTTACTTTTCAGCATTCATTTCCACAAGATTTTGAGCTCCAAATTTTCTCCCCATCTCTCCCCTTCACCCACTCCAAGACATCATACATCCAGATTACCCCTTTGCTCAGTCTATCATGCCTCTCCTTTCTCTCATCTCCTTCCCCTCTATTTTCTTGTAGGGCAAGATAGATTTCTATACCCCATTCCCTGTATGTTTTATTTCCAGTTTCATGGAAAAACAATTTTTAACATTTATTTTTAAAACTTTGAGTTCCAACTTCTCTCCTTTCCTCCCTCCCCAACCATCCCCACTGAGAAGGAAACTAATTTGATATAGGTTTTACATGTGTAATCATGCAAAACACTTCCATAACAGTCATATTGTGAAAGACTAACTGTATCTCCCTCCATTCTATCCTGCCCCTCATTTATTCTATTCTCTCTTTTGACCCTGTCCCTCATTAAAAGTGTTTACTTCTAATTACCCCCTTTGTCCCATTTGCCCTCCCTTCTGCTGTACCCCAACCCCACTTATTCCCTTCCCCCCTACTTTCCTGTAGTGTAAGAGATTTTCATACCAAATTAGGTACGCATTTTATTCCCTCCTTAAGCCAAATCTGATGAGAATAAGGTTCATTTTTCCCTTTCACCTCCCCCTTCTTCCCCTCCATTGAAAAATGCTTTTTCTTGCCTCTTTTATGTGAGATATCATTTACTCCATTCTTTTTCTCCCTTTCTCCTTCTTCCAATATACTCCTCTCTCACCCCTGAATTTTAGTTCCTTTTAGGTATCACCTCCTATTCAGCTCACCCTGTGCCCTCTTTCCATGTAGGAATATAAACAGTTCAGCTTTAAAAAGTCCCTTATAATTTATCTTTCTGCTTTACCTTTTCATACTTCTCTTGATTCTTGTGTTTGAAAGTACAATTTTCTGTTCAGCTCTGGTCTTTTTTCAAGAATACCTGAAAGTCATCTATTTCATTGAATGACCATTTTCCTCCATGAAATATTTTACTCAGTTTTGCTAGGTAGGTGATTCTTGGTTTTAATCCTATCTCCTTTGACCTCTGAAATATTCTATTCCAAGCCCTGCTCTCCCTTAATGTTGAAGTTGCTAGATCTTGTGTTATCCTGATTGAGCTTTACAATGCTTGAATTGTTTATTTCTGGCTGCTTGAAATATTTACTCCTTGACCTGGGAATTCTAGAATTTGGCTACAATATTCCTAGGGGGTTTTCCTTTTGTGATCTCTTTCAGGAGGCAATCAGTTGATTCTTTCAATATCTATTTTACTCTCTGGTTCTAGAATATCAGGGAAGTATTCCTTGATAATTTCTTGAAAAATGATGTCTAGGCTCTATTTTTTATCATGGCTTTCAGGTAATCCAATAATTTTTAAATTGTCTCTGCTGGATCTAGTTTCCAGGTCAGTTGCTTTTTTACATTGTATGCTGCTTTTTTTTTTTATTTCTTTGCTTTTGTTTTATAATTTCTTGATTTTTTTTTCATAAAGTCAATAGCTTCCATCTGCTCCTTTCTAATCTTTAAGGAATTTTTTTTTCAGTGAATTTTTGGACCTCCTTTTCCATCTGGCCAATTCTGGTTTTTTAAGGCATTCTTCTCCTTATTGGCTTTTTGGATCTCTTTTGTCATTTGGTTTAGTTTATTTTTAAGAAATTATTTTTCTTCAGCATTCTTTGGGTCGTCTTTAGCAAGCAGTTGACAATATTTTCAAGATTTTTTTTGTATCATTCTCATTTCTTTTCCCAATTTTTCCTCTGCTTGTCTTACCTGATTTTCAAAAACCTTTTAGAGCTCTTCCATGACCTGAGACCAATTCATATTTTTCTTGGAGGTTTTGGATGTAGGAGCACTGACTTTGTTGTCTTCTTCTGTTTGTATATTCTGGTCTTCCTTGTCACTAAAGTAAGATTCCATAGTCTTATTTTTTTCCAATTTTTGCTCATGTCCCCATTTTCTTCCTTGATTTTTGAGCTCTTTGTCAAGGTAGCTCCCAGCTTCCAGTAGGATTGGGGGATTGTGTTGTCAGTGCCTTGATTTCACCACAATCTGTGGGGATCCTGAAGTAGCCACTATCACTGCCTTTGCTGGTTCTGCTGCTGCTGCAGGATCCTCCACCCCCTCCACCTCCCAGGACCTGGGGCCAGACCACTATACCCTCCTACACAGATGTGACAGGTTTTTTCCACTGACCTTCCAATTTGTCCTCAGTGTTTGGGGTCATGAAGTCTGGGAACTGCCACAGATGCCAGAGACTCAGTCCCCCCGAGGCCTGCTCAGGTCCTGTCTTTTCCAGCAAAGCCCATGTTAGACTGTGCTCTGCTCCCAGCCTGGTGTGATATATGCTTCCTGTTGACCTTTGAGACTGTCTTGGGTTGGAGATTGCTTCACTCCCTCATTCTGTGGGTTTTGCAGCTCCAGAATTTGTTTAGAGTTATTTTCCCAGGTATTTGACTAGACTTGGGGGAGAGAGCTGTAGCAAGTCTCTTCTTCTATTCCATCATCTTAGTTTCACTTATGTTTCCTCCTTCTTATCACTTGTTTTGCCCTGGATTCCTAACCAGACAACATTCCTTCTCTCCCTGAAAACAAAATATAAGTTTTATTTTATTTCTCTTTAAATTTTCTCTACTAAGCATGGCAGAGAATATACAAGATGTCAAAATAACAATATTTACAAATTTATAGCAATTATTCCTCATCCTAAATATACAGGTAACTATATCTTAATCTTTCTTTCCTATTCCTCATTTATTAGATTGATCGATCCCTGTCTTTCAAGGTTTAACTTTTGTTTCATGTGTGATTGCATATGCAAGATCAAGTGAAATGGATTTCATTTACCAAAGTGTTTTAGTCTTTGTGAAATCTGTTTCACAAACTTTCCCTTCCTATGTAAGATCTCACGTTAGTAGCAGATTCCTCCTGCTTTGTCCACAACAAGACCTCAAGGATATTCTTGGTCTGCACAGCTGTGAGCCATTGGACTCCCTATGCTTCCTTACTCTGTCAACAGGAAAGATCTTTCTTTGGTTATCCAAAACGTCTTCAGACCACATTTAACCTAGACTTCACAGTTTTCCTTTGTCACTTCTTTTAATGTATTTAAGAAAGTAAACATTTACTTTCCTCATTAAATAGATTCTTCTGAATATAATTTTCTGCTGTCATAGGCTTATAATAAACAAAATGAAACCTTGCGTATGTTCCACCAAACCAGCAATTCTACCTAATCCCCCTCTCCTTTCTGTTAAATATATCACCATATCCACTGGGCATGGAGCATCAGGTATCTTTGCTTCATTCTTCATCTCTGACCCAGACCTTTTCCCCTTCCTTCCTCCCCTACAATATCCCCATCAAAACATAAACAATTTGTAAGACTGCTGAGTAAACACTTTGTATCTCACCTAAGATTACATCTGTACTGTTTTCTTCAAAGCTTTCTGAAAATATTGGCTAGGGACTAAGTCTTCTCTTCTTGTTGAATGTCATTATCTCCAGTAAAGAAACTCTCCCTACGTCCAGTCAGTTTAATTCAAGATATCTAGAACTTCTGAATCTCTCGAATTTTTAGAATCTCATATAAGTCATTGCTCCTATTAAGTTAATACTCGGTCACATGTTCAGGAAGGGAAATGCAAATGAAAAAGGCTGTCAGAGATCCATGCTCATGCTTAACCAGAGGGGTCCTTTTATTTTGTTGGCTCATGAGAATAAGCACAATAACACCCAGGTAGGAAAGGGCTGTTCTATCCTTTTACCTTTGCTGAAAGCATCAAAGTTACATGATCCCTTCTGGAGGGTAGAAGAAAGACTGTGTTAACCATAAAATCCCTTTCCTTTTAACTCTCATAGCATCCTGCTTCCCTGGTGCTATCATTCAAGGGTCATCTAAGGTACCACTCAGAATTTTCTGGATGAAACCAAAGCAACAAGTATTCTCAGCACTTTTCATATGAATAAAAGCACTCAGGGAGCTGCTATCCCTCAAAGATCCAGATACTGAGTTAAGACATTTTTAGAGAAGATCTGGGCTCAAACTCCCTAGCTTTTAGAGCAATAGTGAAGATCACATCCCTCCCCCTCCCCCTCCCCTCTCACCCTCTCTCCCTGTTTATATAGCCTAGAATCTGTCCTGACTGATTGCTTACAGGGCTTTGATAAGGTGGGAGTCACCCACTCTATATTCTCCAGAGGTATGGAGGACAATTAGGCCTGAAATCTATATCAATGCCCTGCAGAAACCTTCCAATGGCATCCGAGCTACTGGCATAACTTGTTATACCAGTAGGGAGATTTTTTTAGTGCCCCCCTCCACTGACCCTTTAGGATTTCTTGGCCTTCCCCTCTGGACAGATGCTGAACCTTTTTTTCTGAGTTATCTCTTTCTATTAAAGCATGAACTCCTGGAGAAGAAAAGACTATTTCAATTTTTCTATTTGCATGCCCAATGTTTAACACAGAGTTTTGCATATAGCATTTATTATTTTTTCGTTTTTTCATATATATGTAACATATATGAATCGAAACATGTATATGTGTATACACATATACATACACATACTTAGCCATGTGACCTTGGACAAATCATTTAACTTCTGTGTGCCTCATTTTCCTCATCTGTAAAATGGGGATAACAATAGTAGGTTGGTCCCAGAGCTGTTGTAAGGATCAAATGAAATAATAATTGTAAAGTACTTAGCTCACTGCCTGGCACATAGTAAATGTTATATAAATGTTGGTTATTATTATGTATATATAATAATATTTCTTTTTTTTTTCAATTAACAAGCTCCTGCTTTTGCCTTCTCACAGCCAATCAATCCCTCTTTGGAAAAAAAAGAAAAGAAAGAAAAACAGAGCTCTTATAACATATACCAAGTCAAGCAAAACACATTACCTTCTGAGCCTTGTCCAAAAATGTATGTACTATTCTACGTTTGAAAAAGTGTTCAATTTAAAAGGGAAAAATATGTCAACAGATAGAGAAAAATGAGTGCTGCACAGAAATCCCAAGCAGAAGCCACTAGTGAATTCTTTGCTCCAACCAGCTGTGCTTAACATGGTTGTATCATGATCATCTAGTCTTTGCTTGGAACACATTCAGTGTCTAGGTACTAACAACCTAATAAGGAAGTTGATTCTATTTAAGGGCTACTCAAACTGTTAGCAAATTCTTCGTTTAATTCAGTACAAATCGGTTTCTGTTTACCTGTTACAAGCAAGATTTTTTTTAAATTATTTCCCAGAGTTGGGTTGTAATTTATGAGCATAGCATAGACAAAAGTAGAGATTTACGTAGATATTTAACCTGTAACCTTTTACTCTTTTGCACAAATTGATAGTGATCTAGTAACAGATTCAGCTTTTAACAATTTTAACAATTAATTCAGATTTTTTTTTGTTTTGTTTTGTTTTTGTTTTGTTTTGCTTTTTTTTTTTTTTTTTTTACCAATAAGGTAGCTCAGAGCTTTGAGCATTGTTTGTCCAAAGAAATGCAAATCCAGGACGCCGGGTCATATTTTTAGTTGTTCTAAATATTTTCCTTGTTCATACCCTGGCTTTGCAGGATTTAGAGATAAAGAAGAACTTCCCAAATTGGATCTGGCCCAGTTGATTTAATGATGTTGGCAATTGCGGGTCTATCATAAAGTTTTATTTGACTTTCTAATGAATCATAGTATCTTAAAGGTAGAAGGGAACACTGAGTCCAAGCTCACACTGACTTCTCTTTAGAGAGCAGTAATAGCTTCCAAAACATCCTGAATGGTAATTGTTCAACCTCTATAGGAGGTACCATTTGAATCTGTCTTTAAAAGCTTAGATAGTATTAAACAGGTCAGGATATGGAGAAATAGGAAACAGTGTAAGCAAAGACATTAAAGCCCCAAAGTACAGGACATATTTGGAGGAAGGACAACAGTCCTATTTGACTAGAGGTAAAAGCACAAGAGTAATAGGAATTGTCCTGCAAAGCTATGGTGGAATGAGATCCTTGAATGCTAAGCATAGAAATTTGAAGATTGCTCAGCAGGAACTAGGGAACCATTGAAAATTTTTAAGCAGGAGAATATATCTATAAATTAATGGGTAACAAAAATTAATCTAGCAGAGTTTTGAAGTGTGGGTTTGAGTTGGGAAAGAGAGGAGAGATTGCTACCCATTAGGAGACTACTGAAGCAGTCTAAACAAGTATTAATGACAACATGTGCTAGAGTGATGGCAATGGGAAAAAGGAAGGTAGCTATAGCTAGAAAGGTGGAAATAATGGAAAGAAAACTAATTGGTCACAATCAGAATGTAAGAAATCGAAGAGAAGGATAACACCAAATCTGAAACATTAGAGAATAGGTTAACGATAGCACTAGTGACAAATGGTGAAATCCAAAGGAAAAGAAAGTTTATCGGAAAAGACAATGCACTCAGATATAGACATGTTGAATTTTGAGGTGGAAGTGAGATATCCAAAAGGAAATGTTCCAAAAGCAGTTGGAGATCAAGTTTAAAGAGAGAATAGGGGAGTAGGTACATAGTTGGGGTGTAATCTGCATAAAGCTGAGAGTAGAAACTACAGGACTGAAAGAGATTTCCAAGAGGGAAAGTGAGAAAAATAATTCCAAGGATAAGTTCATGAGGACACACACAGATTGAGGTATCAAGCAGAGGATAAAGAACCTTTACAAGGAATAGATGAACATTTGATGTGGTAAGAGAAAGCACAATAAAACGTGACATTCCTGAAGCCAAGAGAATAGAGGTTGAAGCAGATGGCTATTGAGGTCCCTTCAAACCCTCAAATTCTGTGACAGAGATCTGTCTATCTATCTATCTGTCTATCTATCTATCTATCTATCTATCTATCTATCTATCTATCTATCTATCTATCTATCTATGTCTGTCTAGCACCTGTCTATTCACTTATTTATTTAGAATACTGTGGAGTTTCTAAATGACATGCTCACTTAAAGAGAAGGGAAAACTAATTTTGAGCAGACTCAATAAAGAATAGAGGGTAGGAGGATATAAAAGAAGGAGAAAGAAATAAGGGTGAAGTGGATATATACATAGAACGAACATGCAGATTTGAGATTCACTGACTGCTGTTGCTAGTGGATAAAGTGAAAGAGTAAGGGAGTAAGCATGGAAGAAGATAGATTGGTTTAGTATTCTCTTTTGGCAGGTACTTAAAGCATGTGAGAATTAGAGAAACTAACAAAGCCTAAGGTTTAGTTTGAAATTTGTAGTTTTGATTTTTAGATTGTTTCTGCATGAACTCTCTGACCCTTGATTCTTCTGTGGAATATTCACAGTTGATTTCAGGGAAGGGAAACCAACTTAACTGAGGCCTTGGTGAAAACTTAGTGAATACATCCAACCATCCATTCTAGCTTGTTTTTAACATGGTCTTTTTATTCTGAAGCTAACAAATATTAACAAGCATGAACATTTCATTGGATCATAGATTTATAGGTATAGGGGACTTTGGAGGTCAGTAAGTTCAATTTCTTCTAACTTTCCTGACAGAGAAGTTAAATAGCTTGCCCAGGGTCACATTGTGTGTTTCTGAGACTAAATTTGAAACCAGGTCTTCCCGAATCCTAATCTAGCTAACTGTAATGCTAATGCAAGGTTAATGATGGGTGGGGGCAAGAGTTAGATCTTCCCTAACCATTTGTAGGCCTCAGATACCTTTTGTTAATTTCTAATGAGGAACAGAGTCATGAGGATCATGCCCTCAAGCCCTGATTTATTTTTTGCAAGAAGATTCATGAGCCAGATGAAACTCTGGGCAGCGATTTTAATAAACCCCCTGACTTTGAAACCCCAGATGTTGGTGCTTCTCTCTCTGGTAATGATGTATGCATTGTCTATGGTCAGGCATTTGGAAGCCAGTCTGTTGGTCTTTCTGTTTGCAATTTCTGCTTGTAATTTGTTTGTATTTTCTCTGAAGTTCAGGATGCTGACTTTTCCCCCTGAACTAAGTGAATTATATGTGTACTTGATTAAAGAAGATTGTTGAGCCCTCGATAATTTCTTTCCTTTTAGAAAAGCATATCCAAGAACCTGTACAGCAGGACCTCTTGTGCATGCTGGTATCCTTACTGATATACTACCTTGCCTCAATTTCAATAGGAAAAAGGACAAAAATGAGATTTGTCATGAATCTGTGATCTTTTGTTAAGTACGTTTTTTTTCTAAAGTGTACATTAAATTTAACATGGTAATAATAATAAAAAAAACTACTGTGCTTCTCTGTGTCCATTTCTGAACTTCTTTCTGCTCTTTGGCCTTCAGTGATGTTCTTATTAGGTCCTTGCCATGTGCCAGTCATTGTGATTAATGCTGGGAGTACAAATATAAGTAAAGACAAAGACAGTTTAGGCTTTCAAGGAACTTACTTCTAATGGCAGAAGACAACATTAATTAAAAGACATTGAAAAGGGGTGGAGGAAAACAAGAAATCTGAGATGGGCAATAGGAGAGAAAGTGGAGATAGTTAAGAGTATAGCCTGGAAGAGAAAGAAGATGTGACTGGCCTGGGCACTTCCTTTACAAAGGAAAGTTTATGAGGAATCATTCAGAGGAAGGAGATACAGAGTTGGAGTGAACTTCTAGGGGTTTCCAAGGCATAGTAAAGTCTGGAGATCAGGAGTGTTGCATCTATATCCCTACTGGCCAAGTACTCTGCACTGCCATTAGAAGCAACATTTTTTAGACGCGAAAAGGTATAGCAAAACAAAATAAATCAACATAATGGCTGAAATATTCTGAATCTTTAGCCCATCATGTCTCTGCAAATGATGGAGATAAGTCTTATTATCATTCTCTGAAACCATGATTGATCATTGTGTTAATTAGTTTTGAAGTCTAACATTTTCCTTTGTATTATTTAGATTATTCTGAACGTTTCTTATCGTTCTGTTCACTTCATTCTGCATCAGTTCAAATAAGCTTTCTGAAGTTTCTTTCTCAATTTGTCATTGTCATAATTTCATATAGTGTAGCAGTGCTCCATTATACCCCAAAAAACAATGTGTTCAGTCGTTCCCCTATTCAGGTACATGTTTCATTTTTAGTTCTGAGTGTGTGTATGTGTGTGTGTGTGTTTCTGATTACAAACACACGCACACACATCCTTCCTCTGATCAGATGATTCACCTCAGAAGACAGATGGAGACATAGAAAGATGACAGCGATAAATAGACAGATATAGAGAAGGTTCTGACTACATAGATATGAATATGTTTAAATACTTCCATGTATATCTGTACAGGTATATATTGTGTATGTGTGGGGAGGGGGTTGTATTTTGTTCTTGAAGAGGACTGTGATACTAGGGGAAGGTGATACTATGACTTGCAATTGAATTCTATTTAAGTGAGGGAGGACTGCACAAAGTCACCAGCCTCACTTCCTCCTTCAGAGCCATCTGGGTCCAGTGGCCAGATATAGCTCAAAATGACTGGAGATGGCCCCAGTATAGATATTGGTGTCATAATATGGATATGAAGAAATATAGAGGGAAAGAGAGAGATGATACAGATATAGATAACATATGCATCTTTTCCCTCTATCCTTTACTCATGTGTGATATATAATCCCAGTAGTGGTATCAGATTTAAAGGTATGTTGTGCAGTTTATTTTTTTCACTATTTTAGGGAGCAGTGCATAATTTCAGTTTGTTTTCCAGAATGGTTAGATCTATCACAAATATTAAATTTTGTCTAAAAGAATCTTCTAAGAGATTTTTGAGTGCCATGCTGAAATTCAGATAAACTTTGTCTACAGAATGTTCATATTCCATAAAAAAGAAATTAAGTGAGTTATAACTTTTTTTTAGACAATATCCATGTTATTATCTGGCTATCTTTATTTCTCTTTCTAAGTGCTTAACTCAATTTAATTACTTAATTTCAATTAATTTGCTTAATTATAGTGGAATGTCCCTATTCTTTCGAGATTATAATTACATATTTTTTTTGTTGTCTTTGAGAACAGAAACATTTTCTAATCTCTAGTTTTCTTGCACCTTGCACACATATTCCTTGAGTTCTCAAAGACTGCAGGTGGTGTTCATATCTGCCAGTTTCATTGATATCCTTAGACAATAACTCATTTAGACATTCCTTATATATTTTGGAGCTTGCTTGTCATTTGACTGTCTTTCTCATTTTTGAAGATTATTCCCCTTGATAGAGAAGATGATAGCAGAATGGGATGTGAGTAGGATTGCCCTTTTAACTTCAACAGTTCTTTCACAAATGCCGTTTCATTTCAATCATGGTAATCCTGAGAGGTAGGCAGAGCCAGGTTTTGTCATGACTTAGAGTCAGCATGGCATACTGGAAAGAACTCTGACCTAAAGATCGCAAGGCGTATATCTGACTTAAGCATGTTAATTACTGTGTGACAATGGGAAAGCCATTTAACCACTTTAAACCTTGGTTGCCTCACTGATAAAATAGAGATAATGGTGAAATCATCCAAAAATAATTTATTCAGTACCTACTATGTGTCAAGAACTGGATTAAGGACCACAGATAAATAGATAAAAATGATCCCTGTTCTCAAGAATTTTATATTCTAAGAGAAATATCTATATGAAATATGAAATATAAAACAATAGTCAAGGATTAGCCAGGAATAGGGAGCTAGCAACTGTAAGTTTCAGAACAGACTTCATGCAGAAGCTGATCCTTGAACTGAACCTTGTAGTATGCAGATGGGCTTGAGGTAGGAGTGCATTTCAGGTATAAGGGAAAGGCCATACAGAGGCATGGGGATACATGTTTGGAATATCCGTATGAGGAGGAACAAGCAGGCTATTTTGGCTGGATCATAATATATATGAAGGAAAATAATGGGAAGTAAGTTTAGAAAAGGTGACTGCATCCAGATTGTGAAGGGTTTTATAAGTAAACAGGAGCATTTGCATTTTATGTCAGAGGCAAGATGGAACATCTTAGCAGGGGAGTTACATGTCCACATCTGTGTTTTAGGAGTATCATTTTGGCAGCTGTCATAATACCTGTCCTGCTTTATTTGCAGGGTTAGTCTGAGGATCAAAAAATATGTGAAAATACGTTAAAAATTGCAAGAGCACTATATAAATGGAAGGTATCATTACCTAGTATCCTCTCTGCCTCTTCCTTGAATATGTCTGATTGTTCCAATGCTTATTTTTAACATACAAATAAAAATGAACAATTTCAATGGGTAAATCTATTTGAACACAATTATACAAATGAAATGCAATATGATAGAAAGCTGAATGCTGAAACATTTACAAGTGTGGAAGTGTTCAAAGCATGATTGAGAAATTGTTCTTTTCTGTGACAAGCATCTCCTTTTATTAAATGGACAAATTAATGTTGTCATTTTATTTATTTGCTTCACTGAGCTTATTATCAAATAAATTGCAATAACAATGACAAATTCATTGTTTGAGATGTAAAGATGAAGTTATTATCCTGCAGAAAACTTCATAATTTCCCTCTATGTCTCGTTGATCTCAGCAGGCATAGTACCGCTTTGCCAATTTAAATGTTCCAGAGCTTTATAAAACCATAGAGACTGGAATGCAGAGGTCATCTGGGCCAAAATTCTGGCTCTAGAGAAAAACCAAAGGAAAATTATTCAAAGCAGGCAATTATCTATTTCTAAAGACTTCAACTGAATCTCTCCTACTACCTATGAGGAGAGAATTTCCGATTTCCAACAAAAAAATGATCCGAGTTTAAGACCATTAACTGATAGGAAATTTCTTTCCCCTTTATTCAAAGTCCCTTTTGCTGTGTTAAAGCTGTTGGTTATAACCTCAGAGGAGAGGAAAATATATTTTGGGGAAAACTGTTGGAGAATATATAAAGTCTGGTAGGGGGGCAATGAATGCTGGTGGCTGAGAGGTCAAGACTCTTGGATTAAAATCAACATCAAGCATCACCATCATATTCATCTTACATTTATTTCGTATTTTACAAGAAAATTAATATTAATAGCAATAGTGATGCATAAGCAACAATAATAAATCTCTCCACAACCCAGGTCATCATCCATTCCACGAGCTGGGAGTTAGAGGAACAAGATGGCAAAGTATGGGATTGCCAGGCAAGGTGACATCTAAGCCAACTTGTTATGTCCTGCAGCTAGTACAGAAGTTATAAATGCCTGGCCAGGATCTTGACAGGTGGGTGAATTATGCTCTGGTGGCATCACTGATTAGGATAGCACTCTGGCCAGTGTGATGATGTGACTATTCCCAAGAGTTAGAAACAGTGGTGGCATGGGGCTGCAGCCAGATTCTAATCAAAACCGGCAGGTCAAACAGCTTGGTATGGAGCATCGGAGAGTGAAAGGCAATCTTTCATGTTTTAGTATGATGAGAAGTCAAGGGAAGTCATAGTAAATCAGAACTATTAATAACCACTTGTTGAAAATGCTTCATTGAAGAGGGTAGATGGTGATGACTATTAAAACAGGCCAACCATGAGTATGCATGAAGTGGATTCAAAAGGATTACTTCCATCACATGTATGTATTATATCATAATGAAACTGGAAACAGACCATATCAATAACAGAGGACTTTCTACTGCTTTTTGTCAAAAAAGAAGCTAAAACTTCTACTAGTTCAGAGCAGGCATAAGAAATATTCTTCTCTTTAAGTGCAGGTTCAATAAAATAATACATGAAATCAAGAAGTCACTAAAATGTGAAGAAAGAAAATTTAAAGTACCCAAAGTCATTGGAAGTTTCACTGAAATTCAAAGGTAACATTCTATTTAAAAATGAAATAGATGACAAAAATAATATATCTCCAATAATTTTGAGAAAGGAGATGTCTATACCTAGACTGGAATTTTGAAAAGCATTGAGTTTGATGGCATGACTTCAACTAGCTAACTAATTTTTACAAAATCAAGTAATTTAGAAGAGCATGTGTGTGTGTATGTATGTATATCTATGTATATCTATATCTATCTATATATATATACACACATATATATTTCTGTATATACTGAGAGACAGAGAAGAGAGAAAGACAGGGAGAGAGAAAGAGAGAGAGAGGGAGAGAGAGAGAGAGAGAGAGAGAGAGAGAGAGAGAGAGAGAGAGAGAGAGAGAGAGAGAGAGATTTTTGCCAAGGTAAGAATCAAAAAAAAAGAAAGGTAGAGTTATCAAGTGGAAAGATAATTTGAATTCACTATGATTCTTCCACACTTTAAATCTATTATCATCTCCCCTATGTAAAACTAAATGTGGTTTCCAAATTGGAGAGAAAGTTAAACCAAATCATCTGATTAAGTATTTGATTTGCAAGAATAAGGTCAAATCTTATATGTTTCACCAAAAACATTTCTCTGTTACTCTGGAGGACCCTACCATCTACCTAGTCAAGCAGGTTTACAACTTAGGTGTCATTTTCAATATCATCACTCAATATTCTCATTCTGCACTCACCCACAAATACACTCACGTGGGAAGTCTTGATTCTACGTCTGGAATATCTTATATATGTAAGGAATCTATGTATATGTTGTATTTTGTCCATGTAGGTTATGTATGTCCACATGCTTCTGCCTGGGGAGGCCCAAATAGATATCTCTATAATCTTCTCCACAGACTTTTCTTTAAGAGAGACTTTTATTCCAGCCAGGAAGAGTATGAGAAGTTGGGACCAGAGGATGGCCACTCTGCTTTCCTCAAAGAAAGAGTAACAGGTTAGAATTATACCTACCAACACCATGAATATTGTTAATCTAGAGAAAAATTTAGCATTAAGTTGAGCTCTTTATCACTGTCCCCTCACATGGCTTCCTCCCTAGAAACCTAGCTCCACAATGAACTCACGTAGCAAAGAGCAAATAAATCCTTTTATCTAAGCTGATGGTAATCATAAATCAAAGAGGGTAAACAGATAATATACCAGAGAATATAAAAGACAAAGCAGAGTGAGTGACCTCTCCTATTAGGAGAGAGATATCTCAGCTCAACCAAAAGAAGTCACCTTAAGGAAAATTCTCTGAAATCTCTAGTTTATTAAGCTGGGGATAGGTATATGTTGGAGATAGTCTACATGATATCTTCTTTCCAATAACTTTCTCTCTTCAAATATCTGAAGAGTATTTGAATTCACTTTACTTCTCTCTCAAAACTGGAAGCCAGAACACCATGATCTCTTCGCTCCAACTTTACCACTCGTACGAACGTTGAATAATCAGTCTCCACCAGCAAGAGAAGAGCCATGCAAGTATGCTTTGGGGTGCAGATGACATATACAACCCCAAATCTCCACTACTATAGCTGTCATCCTGCTCCGTGCCCTAATCACCTCATGTCTGTACTATTGCAGATAGATTTCTGGTTGTTTTCCTGCCTCAATCCATCTCACCACAATCCATCTTACACTTTGCTGCCAAAATGTTCTTCCTAAACCACGTCTGACCAAGTCACTCCTCATTCCTTACTCAGTAAATTTCACTGTAAGCTTATTACCTCCAAGATCAAATATAAAGCCCTCAATTTGACTTTTAAAGTCTCTCAGAAACTGGCCACTGAATACAGTTCACTACAATCCAGCTATACTGACTTTTTTGAAACATTTCTTTTTTCTGATTCTAAATCTTTTCACTGACTGTCCCTAAGTCTGTTTCTTCAAGTCTCAGTTCAAATCTCAGCTTCTGCAAGAACTATTCCCTGATGCAGCACTGCCATTCCCCAATGACTTTTCCCTAATATTACTTCTAGATTACGCTGTATATTTCTTATGGAATAGGTGCTGGTGACATATTGAGTGTCTCATTAGAATGTGAGCTCTTTGAGGGCAGGAATTGGGTTTTTCACTTTGTTTTTTGTATTTTCAATCTTAGTATAATGCCAGAACCACAGTAAATGATTAATAGCTGGCTCTTAGATTTGGATAGCTGTTATTGTGTAGGTAATAGCTATTATTATTCAATTTTATTTTTAATTTATGGAATAACACAAGCATTTCCATAACATAGCACAATAAAAAGATGATTGTACATGAAACTACAAATCTTGTACAACTTGCTAATCCTTTTAAATATATAAAAATATTAACATGTAAATTTCTTTTTTTTCTTCCCTTCCCCGCTCTTTAGAGATGGCTACCATTAGACACAAACAGGCATATACACATATGTAAAATTATGCTATATATACTTCTATTTATCAGTTCTTCCTAAGGATTCAGATAGCATCTTTTTTTCATATGTCTCTTACAGTTAATTCGGATACTTACATTAGACAAAATAACATTTGCTCAGTCATTCTCAAAACAATATTGCTGTTACTGTACATTATTATATAGCTATTATTATTAACAAATACTTGTTGATTAATGAAATAGCTCCTTTCTTCCATGGAATTTTTCTAATAATTGCTAAACATGGTTTTGTAAAGTTTGCAAAATATTCTATGATTTATATATATTATATACACACATATACATATATATGTGTATGTATGTATATATGTGTGTGTATATGTATATAGATACATACATATATATGTATATTTATATACACACACACACACACATATAGCTTTAGGACAACTCTGGGAGGTGGTTCCTATTATCCCCATTTTACATGTGAGGAAAGTAAGGTAGATAGGGGTTAAGTGATTTGCCTGTATCACATAGCTAGTGTTTGAGGCCAGATTAGAATTCATGTCTTCCTAACTCCAGAGCCAACCCTCTATCCATTATATCATGTAGTTGCCTTACCTCTAATATCTCTATTGACATTAAAATGATATATAATCTCAAAAAGTATAAAATTTTTCATATAAACCAAAGAAAATAAGGACTTTAAACCTGGAGCTTGATTCTTGGGGTCAATTTGAACCAATGACTGAAGAAGATTTACAAATATATTCATTTAGGCAGGACTCATGACATATACATTTATCACAGAAAAAGTTGTGGCTAAATTCATTAAGGAATTCACTGGCATCCTAGAATCAAAGATTACTTGTGACAATACTTTCAAAGACATGAACAGCAATACAATGACAATATTAACATATACTTTCTGAATTGTACAATGTATCTTAACAGATTTAGGAAGCATCTTATAACAGGAAAACCCCAAACAGTACTGAGAAAAAAAAGAAGATCCATCACTCCATGGTAATTAATTCAAGATTAAAAATCTCATGCAAAAAAAAGATAAAATTGATTCATAAACATTCTCAGAGCACATGACAAATGGCATATAAACCTACAGAAATATTTTGAAATGAATAAAGATTACTTCATGGATCAATAGTAAAAATTACATAGTTATTGTAGGAAATATTGAGCAAAGTTTGAAGTAATATATAAGTGTAAGTTACTAGAGCTATGTTAACCAAATACATAGATTCAAAGAATGCCACAGATAAATTACAATTTCCTCTTTCACTTCAAAAAATTAAACTTATCTTTTATTGATCTTATTTTTGGATCAACTTCCTTGCCCAATATATCTCTTCTCACCTTAAGTACCTAATGAGCCATCTATAAGAAAGTCAACAAAGTAAGATAATAAAAGAAACATAAAAATGTCAACAAACTTATGAATCATGTCTGGAAAAGTTTCTTTATTTCTAAAAAAATCACTACTATTCCTACATATTCTTTCCTTTGTGTTTATTTTTACAAAAACTATCATTTCACTGGTACTAAGAAATCATTAGTGAGGAAATCCTCTCTACCAATACAAATGAACAGATTCTCTACAACTTACAGTTTTAAAGAGTTTCCTGGGTATAATGAGAGTATGTATAACAAGTGGAACTTGGACCTATGTCCTCTTGACTCTGAAGAATGTTCTCTATCCACTATGTCAATTCGCCTTTGCAGACTTATTCAATAGAATGGACATTTTCTTATGTTATAATATATCGTTAAGTTGACAGGCACATTCTTTTAAGGAAGAGGTTCTTACCCTGGGGAGCAAAAATTTTTTAATAATTATTTTGATAACTGTGTTTCAATATAACTGATTTTTTTATAAACATATATAATTTATGCATTTAAAAATATCATGAGAAATCATTCATAGATTTTATCAGATTGTTAAAAGGGTACATGATGTAAAAAGGATTAAGATTTTCTACTTTTGAACTAGATATTGGCCCAAATTTCATGACTGAGGAGAATAAAATAAATTTCATATGAGTTATTTGAAAGTGTGCTCATTTATACTAAAATAAATGATAGGATCCAAAGATATCTAATTCAGAATATTTCTTTTATGGTTTTTAGTTTGGCAGACAGATAGCCAGACAAATGGGAAAGCCCAACTACTAAAATCTTCAAGGGCAAATAAAAAGTGAGAAAGGAGTTGTTTACTTTATCTTTCCTGGGGGAACAAGAGATCCCTTCCTCGAAGATAGCTGACTTCATTTTGAATTGGACTGTATAGCATTCATTGTGTCACTTTAAACAAAGTTAAAAAGGCAATTAAACCAGTTTTATAGAAACTCAATCTAGAAATGTGAGACCATAATTTTATCAATATAGTAAACATCTACATATTTTTTGATTGTCAGTAACCATGCTCTGAAAAAGGAATTTGCTGTTTAGCTATTTATAACATCTCAAAAGTACAGATGATATATTATCTATATGTGCTGCTTATATTTTTCTTTTGTAGAAAGGTAAACTAAATACACATGATTTTAGTAGCTTATTTTTGGTGCTTTCTGTTTTTCAAAGGTCAGCATACTAAACATAAATTTAAAGGGAATAAAATTCAGGTTGTTAAGATCCAAAATATATTTTCAAATTCTATCAGCATGGTATTGCAGTTTCCTTAACTTAATTGTATGGTTTATTTTATTGTGTAAGAAGATTTTCTGATTTTGTCAGCAAGGCAAGATAATAAGTATTAAGCTTTTACTATCTCTCACTATCAGTGTTTACTGCTATTGGAGAAATAAAGAAGAAATATTATGAACAAAGAAGCATGGATTGAGTAAATCTGGAAAACAATCTGGAGATCAACGTGAGAGAGATAGAGAATTTGTATTTTAGAATAAGGAAAGTCAAGGATAGATAAGTAAAGTATACAGTTAGCATAATCTCACATTTCAAATAAAGAGTTTAAATCTTACTTAGCAGATCATACCAAACCACTATGTGTCTGTAAGCAGAAGAGAAACATGATGAAAATGACATTTTAAGCCAGTTAACATTGGAGGTAGGCATGGTCAGTAGATTATTAGATTTGGAGACAAGAAGTTCTGTGTTCAAAACTTACTCAGGTAATTTCTTATTATCGGTTGATTGTTGTCCTTTGTTCTTGAAGAGGACCAAAATGATGTCACTTTGTTAGAGTCAAGTTTCAGTGTGTCCAATTGTAGCTGATCAGAGTAATACAAGCTCAGACTATTCTACCACAGGGTTGGCACAAATAGTCCATATGAACATTTCAGAAGGATTCTCTAAATTTGCATATCTTGTGCTTCTTTTGAGATATTTCAATTCCACTTTGTTCATAGAGTACAGCACCTTCTCTGATGTGGACATGTCATGCTTAGCAGTCCTGTGCCAGTGTCTCCTATGTCACATAATCAATTCCAAAGTTAAGAGAGACCTTGAGAATGTCCTTGTATGGTTTCTTCTGCCTACCATGTGAATGCTTGCCCTGTGTGAATCCTCTCCAAAACAGTCTTTTTGGTAAGTGTTCATTTTGAATTCACACAATGTGGCCAGTCCATCAGAGTTGCACTCTCTGCAATAGAGTTTGAATGCTTGGCAGTTTAGTTCAAGAAAGGACCCTAGTATCTGGTATATTACCCTGCCAGGTGATTTTCAGAATCCTCCTAAGGAGAGGCAGAGCCAACATGGTGGAATAGAAGCAGGGACCTGCTAGAGATCTTCCCCCAAACCCCTCAAAAAACCTGTAAAAATTACTCTAAACAAATTCTAGGGCATCAAAGGCCACAAAATGACAGAGTGGAGCAAATTTCCAGCCACAGACCATCTGGAATGGTGACATAAAGGATTTACTGCACCTGTTGTGAGCATAAGCCAAGTTTGTTGTGGGTTGCACCAGAATGAATGGAACTGGAGCAGGGCTTAAGGGACTAAATTGTTGGCAGCTGCCGTTGTTTCTAGAATTTTCAACCCACAAACGCTAAAGACAACTTCAAAAGTCAGTGGGAAGGGTCTTTCACCTGGCTGAGAGAAGAGTTTGGTCTGGTCCCAGCTGCAGCCCCAGCTCCAGGGTGACAGCAGCCCTTGTTGAAGCCAATGCTTCTTCTGGAACCCTACACATAACAAAGACCTCAAAACTCAAGTAATTGACTGGGAAAATGAAAAAAGAAACAGACTATGGATTCTTACTTTCTCAGTGAATGGTATTTTCTTATGTCATTGGTGATGAGGAAGATCAAAACATACAACCAGAAGGTAAAAAAAAAAAAACCAAAGCACCTGTATCCAAAGCCTCCAAGAAAAATAAGAATTGGTCTCAGGTCACAAAATAGTTCAAAAAGGATTTTAAAAATCAAGTAAGAGAAGGAGAGGGAAAAGTGGGGAGGGAAATGAGAGTGAAGCCAGAAAAATCAGTTTGCTAAAGGAATCCCCAAATGCTGAGGAAAATAACATCTTTAAAATTAAAGTAACACAAATTCAAAAGAGGTCTAAAAAACTAACAAGGATACGAATGCCTTAAAAAGCAAAATGGGACAAATGGAAAAAGAGGTCTACAAGCTCACCAAAGAAAATAATTCCTTAAGAATTAGAATGGAGCAGATGGAAGCTAATGATTTTATGAGAAATCAAGAAATTATAACAATAAAATGAAAAGAATGAGAAAATAGAAGACAATATAAAATATCTCATTGGAAATGAGTATCTCTAGAAAATGGATCCAGAAGAGATAATTTTTAAAATCATTGGACTACCTGAGTCATGATAAAAAAAATAGCCTAAACATCATCTTTCAAGAAATTATCTGCAGGACAGCAACTTTATTCTTATGTTATTACAGGTGTCTTACTTTTCTCTTTGTATTCCCAACACTTATCACAGTGCTGAGAACATAGCAAGCATTAAATAAATACTTTATTCATTCAATAAATCTAGTTTGTAACCACTTGAAATGTCAATCAAAGGAGTTTATATTTTCAAAAAAATTGAAAGAAGGAAATCCCTCTAAAACAGTTTGAATGGAAGTGATGCAGTTTTCTGGGATGGTGTTGCTATAGCACCCAGGTTTTACAGGCATACACTCTCCTTTCCCATACTTCCCTTCAGAACCTCTCAAACACTGAGCTAGCTCTGGCAGTGTGTGTGCTGATCTCATTATCAATGTGTACATCCTTGAAAAGTATGCTATCAAGGTAAATGAACCAATCCACAGCATTTAAAACTTTTTCATTTGCTGCAACCAATGGTTTCACATATGGATGGTGTGGTGGAGACTGATGGAGCACCCATGTTTTCTTGGTGTTAATTGCTTGGCCAAAATTTGCATAAGCAGCAGAGAATCTGTCTAGACTTTGTTGCATCTCACATTCAGAAGATACACAATCATCTGCAAACAGAAAAACATGCAGTAACATTCCCTCCACTTTGGATTTGGCATTCAGCCTTTTCAAGTTGAAGAGTTTGCCATCAGTGTGGTAGCTGACCTTGATGTTGTGTTCAACTACACTGGAAACATTTGACACCATGGCTGAAAACAGCATGATAGAAAGCATGGGAGCAAGCACACAACACTGTTTTACTGTGCTGGTGATTGGGAAAGCATGAAAGCATTGTCTGTTATCTAAAACCTGGACAAACATGTTGTCATGAAACTGACATACATAGATGACCTTCTCTGAGCAACCAAATTTTGACCTTATTTTCCATAAACCCTAATTACTGACAGTGTCAAATTATCAAAGCCCTTGGTCAGGTCTACAAGTGGGGTTTACAGATATCTGTTCTGCTCTTGGCTTTTCTCCTTGAGCTATTGGGCAACAAACACCAGATCAATCATTCCTCTCCCATTTCTGAAGCCACACTGGAAGATGATCATCCAGGTTGAGCATCAACTTACTAAGGAGGACTCTGCAAGAATTCTGCCATAAAAAACTAAGAAAGAGAACCCCCCTTCCATCCTGTGGTTGTCACACGTCAGTCTACTTTCTTTACGTTTATAGAGATGGACAGCACAGGTGTTGAACTCCTGGGGGATAATCTCCTTTTGCCCCATAATCTGGAAAATTTCAGTTGGCCTTAGACCCCCCCACCTTGTGAATCTCTGCTGGAATAAAATCAGCACTAGGTGTTTTGCCACATGAAAGGAACCTAATGACATTCCAAATTTCTGTTTAACTCAGCTAGGGAGGGATTAATTAACTTTAACCTGAAGTAAACAGTCAATGGCCTCAGCATTGATTGATGATTGTCTGTTGGAACCACTATGAAAGTGAACTGTTCAGCCCATCTCTCTAGGATCATGTCTTTGTCACTACTCAATGTGGCTTTCTCAGAACTGAGTTAGTTGAGATGCACCATAGGTCTTTAGCCCATAAATAGCCTTCAGGGCATCATGTCAATGCTTTGGATTGTTACTATCAGCATAAAACTGAATTTCATCTGCCTTCTTACTGAATCAGGAATCCTGCATCTCTCTAAGTTTTGCTTGTACTTGTAGTAGAATTAAATGTTGCCTTCTTAGAGATGAATGAACTATGCTGCTGGTAAACCCTGTGGAGTTCTCATTTTTCTTTTAGCAGCTTCTGAATTTTCCCATCATTCTCATCAAATAATTCTTGATATTTGCAAATGTTCTGACCCAAAGGAATAAATGCAGTGCTATACACCATATCCCTGAAAGTTGTTCACTCCTTTTCTGTTCCACTGTTGCCAACTGTGTATTGGCTCAACTTTCTCTCCAAATTAGCCACAAACTGTTCCCACTTAAAGAAGAACTCTAATCTGTTTGCATTAATTCTTCTGGCAGCCATTTTGCCCTAGGGACACCAATTTTGTTGAATGCAAATGTTTACCTTGGAGAGGATATGTCTATGACTAGTCCAGCACCGTGCCACACATTGCCTTCATCACTCTTATATTCTGTCTCTTCTCCTTACAATCAAGTATATTAATAAGTCTATTAAATGCCAATGTTTACTGTGAGGGAGCATCCACAAAGTTTTATTGTGTTTAGGTAAACAGAAGATGGTGTTGGTGATGAGGTCTTGAGATGCATAAATCTTCAGTGCTAAGGGACCATTTATATTGCTGTTTTCAACTCCATTTCTCCCTAGCACTCCTTGCAAGTCTGGTAGTGTGAGTCTACTATAACATGAAAGTAACCCAGAATTATAAGCTTGTTCTCTTTTGGCACACTGATGACAAGAGTCTCCAGGTTTTCATAAAATTTTTCTTTGACCTCATCAGAGTTCAACAAGGTGGGAGAATAGGCACTGATGACAGTGGTGTGGTGTTTTCCTGCAAGTAGCAATCACATTGTCATGGGTCTGTCATTCACTCCTTTTGGCAAGCATACATGCTAGTTGATTAGATTACTTTTGACTGTAAAATCTACACCAGCTTCACATCACTCGCTTACTGCAATCACTCCAGAAAAAATGTGTATCCAGTTCTAACTTCAGGAAGTTGACCTTCAATTGTCGACCTTGTTTCATTCAAGGCTACTTGAAGGATGTGATACATGCTGAATTATCTTGGAACAAGAGCTATTTGTCTTTAAGGTCTACTGTATTTTATGTTGTTTATAAGTTAGTGCACATTTCATGTGCCAGTGGTGAGTGGAATTATCTTTGCAGATGTCTTTTACTTTTTTGGGTTTGTGTTTCAACTGATGATTGGGATTCCCACTTGCTGTGGTAATCAGGCCAGGGCTGGTTAAGCAGACAATTTTTAGGACCCATTTTTCGAGCCCCTTCCTCACACCAGGAGGTGAGCAGTGTGGTCCTTAAAAGGTTGCTCAGACACCCATGGGGCTGACAAATCCCACTTCTGCTTCCAGTGAGAAGATAACCCTAAGGCCTGGGTTACCTGTGTGCAGGACTGTGATGACAGTTCCCAGTGTAACTGCACCTGCTGCTTTGTTACTTACCTGTTCCCACAGGACTTTGAAATAGATAAAATGGTAAAATTGTATGGGTGATGTCTTTTGCTTCATGTATAATTGGATTTAAGTGAGGCAGAATTACACTGTCGCCAGTGGCCTCTTTTCTCCAGAGTCATCACAGTCCAATGTCAGTACAGAATCAAAATCACTGGCAATGGTTCAAGATTCAATAGATGTCCTCCGTGTCTTTAATGTCTAAACAAGCTTTAAGCACTCCATAGCACCTGCTTCCACTACCTTCATGGCTGTTGGAACAGATTGTTCTCATCTACCCATTCCACCAAAAGTCTTCATATGTTTGGAGTAGACACTCCCTTAACTCATTAAGGGGTTTGAGACCCCTTGGTTACCCTCAATCTCATTTAGCCCCTCTGCTGAAATGGTTTGCTGGGGTGTGGCTGCTGTACATGTGACAACTTCTTGGAGCCACAGGTGAGAGGTAAATGAAAAAGGTGGACTCCAAAGGCAGAAAGCATCCCTGACAGGTCTTAGCAGTCATCACATCTCATCTTCCCTGGACATATCCTATACCCCAATTTCTTGTTATATGATCATAGGAAAGTCATTTAAATGATTTATTGTGGACTCGGTCATTGGAGGCACTTTTCAAATCAACCTTGACTTGCTGGGAAAATGGGTGGCACATGGAGAGAGCTCTAGGCTGAAGTCAGGAAAAGTCACTTTCAAATAAATTATCAGATACCCAGAAGCTCTATTACCCTCAGCAAGCACTCATTCTCCATCTGCCTCAGTTTCCTACCTCCCATAGTTTTTGTGAGGCTCAGATAAGATAATGCTTGTAAAGTACTTTGTAAATCTTAAAATGCTCTATAAACACTAGCCATTATTATTTCTCATCCACTCTTGAGGAGCCATGCAGGCCCATCTGGAGGGAGAAATCTATTGTACTTACCAATCCATGAAATGGTGTAATCTGAAGATATGATCATAGACTCACAGATTTAGAGGGTAAAAGAGACTTTTTTCTTGTTATTGTTCAGTTGTTTTAGTCATACCCAAGTCTTCATAACCCAATTTAGAGTTGTAATTGGCAAAAATGGGAAGTGGGTAGCAATTTCCTTCTCCTGCTCATATTACAAATGAGAAGACTGTAGCAACAGGGTTAAGTGACTTGTCCAGGGTCACATAATTAAAAAGTGTGTAAGGCCAGATTTTAACCCTGATCTTCCTGCCTCCAGGCTCAGTATGTTATCCACTGTACCACCTAGCTGCCCAAAAGGGACCTTAGTGATTGTATGTTCTAATTCCTTCCATTTTTCAGAAGAGGAAATTAATGTCCAAATCAAGGAACTTACTCCAAATCACAGAGATAAAAACTTAATCAACTAGGTGGAACAATGGAAAGAAAGTGGGCCCTGTAGTCAGGAAGATCAGAGTTCAAATTCAGCCTCAGACTCTTACTAGCTATAGCTCTGAGCAAGTCACTTAATCTCTGTGTTCCTCAACTATAAAACAGAGATCATAATAGTATGTTCCACAGAGTGCTGTTGATAAAATGATAGAAGAATTATAAAGCAATTAGCATAGTAGTAGAACATGGTAGACACATAATAAATGTTTATTCTTTCTCATTCTGTTAAGTAGTAAAACCAAGATCTCAACCTAAGTCTTCTGATTCCTTTGATTTTGAATGAGAAAGGACTGGATCCAAGATAATTGAATGAAGAATCAAAACATAGGAAAGTTAGGAGTCAGGAATGGCTCCAGCATTTCCAGATAACATGATCTTGTCGCTCATTTGAGATCTCTATAATGAGTTAAAATATATTTTTAATAAAATGTCAATTAATTTGAACCCCAAAACTATTTCCCCCTCATATTCCATTTTTAGGAGATAAAAGTATCTCTGTCAAAATACCTACATGCATTCATTCATAATCATCCCATAAATTTTATTTTTTAGGTCAGAAAAATATTATAGATTATTTCTTGGAACGATTAATTAAAAATAAAGTAACAATATAAATACTCATAGGGCTTTAAGATTTTCAAGGTATTTTCCACATATTACCTCATTGGATTTACTATTATCCCCATTTTACAGCTTAGAAAGCTGAGACTCAGAGGTCCAGGTTACGCTGGATGGAGCATCTTCTCTGTTTCATGCACTGTTCAGTGACACTTGATAGTCAAAATGCATACAAAACTGTCCCTTCTCAAAAAAAGATTAAATTTTATAAAACATATAACAAAGCATGGACAATGAGAGATTTCTTCAAAATTTTTTAAAAGTGCTACAACAAAGGGGATGTATGTTAACTCTAAGTTAATCAGAAATTCAATTAATCAAAACATCATAGCTCCCCAAGCATTATAGCTAATAAAGGCTTTTTTATTATTTTAAAGCATTTATGACTGTCTAAGGGATTGCACTTGGGAAATACGCTGTATTCACAATGATCCCAAGCTGCTCCACTAAGCAGCTACTGACACAGAAACCTGTCTTGTTAATACAATATTCTCCTGGTGATACTATATGACTGTGTGTGAAGCATGGAACACCACAAACTTAGAAGAATCGTATTTTCAGAGTACCCAAAAGATGATGAAAAGATGTATGATGAGTACATATAAGCATTAGAATATTACACACAACAACTTGCAAGTAAATCAATGAATAAAATACATAATTATGGACATAGGTAAGTGAAAAAGGAGGCATGCCAATCAAGTACTGAGAGTGAGGGAAATCAGTTACATAGATGGTTGTACCACAGAGGCAACTTTTATGTAGTTCCCAGAAAAGATAAACCAGTGTCACAGCATTTGTAGTCCCATATCAACACAAAAATCACAGGTCGGAACCCTACTGATTGTTTTAACTTTACTAGTCAGTCAGAGGACACAAATAATTTTTTAAAAAGCTTTTCATGAAACTATACAGAAATAAAAGTATTATTCTAACTTTTTTATCATATAATTGGGGCACAGTCTCCAAAATTATACATATTATCAGTGAGAAGAATGATCTTGCCTAGGAAGCATACATGGAAGGGACTGATGTAGGCAATATGTATGGGCAAGGAACATGTGGGTGGGCAATTAATATTTCTCATGTTAATTGGAAATTAAATCAGGCAACAGATGTGTTTATGTTTTGACATTGTTCTGCTCCTATTGGCTTTGTGCCCAATATGGTTTAGGTATCTTGGAATAATTCTCTAAGAGAAAAAAGGGTCTAAGCATATAAACTGACTTCTCCAGAAAAGAAATCCAAATGATCTGTAGCCACATGGGGAAAAAAATCTCCAAAGCATTGCTAATTTAGATAAATGAAAATAAAAGCAATTCTGAGATTTAACCTTATACCTATCAGAGTGGAAGATACGAAAAAAAAGGAAAATGGCAAATGTTGGAGGGAATGAGGAAAAATAGAGATATGAATGGTAGACTTATGAGTAGTTACAACTATTCTGGAAAGAAATTTGGAATTATACACAAAACGATATCAAGAATGAGTTTCTTTCGACCTAACTATACCACTGCTAGACAAATTAACTCAAAAAAGAACAAAACAATGCAAAAATCTTTTAAATACAAAAATATTTATAGCAACTTGTTCTTGTTGTGACCAAAAAAAACACAATCCAAATAAACAGACAAAAATAAAGCAACCAATATTCTAGAATATAAAAGTATATCTAAAAGTTAAGGAATGGCTAAGTAAGTTGTGCTATATGAATGCAGTGGACTACTCTTGAGCAATAGGAAATGATAAAATAAATAATTTTAAAAGACATGGAAGGTTTCAGATGAAAAATTTGGATTCAGAGCAAAATAAACAGGACCAAAAGAAAAGATGATGCTATAATATCAATATCATAGAAATAAACAAGTATAAACTGATGAATGAAATAAACAGGAGGAGAACAATTGATATGATAAACACAATATTGTAAGTACAAGAACCTTTGAAATCTTTAAGAACTATGAATGATACAATGACCATTCATGATTCACAGGAGTAAATATGAAACATACTATACATTGCAGAGAAGCGATGTATTTATGGTGTCAAATTTTGGGTTTCAGAGATAGATATAGACATGAATTATATATATATATATGTACATATATATGTACATATACACACTCACATGTAGAAATAAATGGATGATACAGAACGAGATTAGATGAAATATATATATATATATAGATAGATAGATAGATAGATAGATGATAGATAGATACAGACAGAATACTACTACTGAGACTGTTTTTACTTGACTACATATTAGTTACAATAAATTTGCCTTTTTCCTTTTTTTCCCAATGAGATTGTGATGAGATGAAGAGAAAATACATTTTTATTTAAAAAACAAAGTGGAGAAAGGTGCTACAGGCATGAAATATTGCATTCATTTTCAGGTGTCATTAGTTTTACTTAACTGTTCTTTGTTACAAAAGATGTCTCACAAAGCGAGAGTAATTTGTAAATATTTATAATATAAAAGAAAGCATGTAAATGATTCTTTTTAGAAATAAAGTCTAACTTCAGATACTTAACAAACTCAGTGTCTCTAGTTTCATTGCCAATCACTCTATAAACCTCAATTTTTCAAATGGACCATTTAGCTCACCTTGTATATTACTAATTTTGCTTGTGCTGAATTCACCTTAGACTGAGAGCTACGCAAACGTAGGGATCCTTTTCCAAACTTGGTATCTCCTTCAACATGTAGCACAATATATTACCCATCTGAAACACTGAATATAGGCAATCTTTATTAAAATTTTGTGATGAAAACATTATGGTGACAAAATTGGGGAGAGGTGGGGGCGGAGTACCAGGGAGTCCTCTATGGACTTTGGGCTTTGCTAGTTATGCTCAAGTCATTTTTTCCCCTAAAGGCTGTCGTTTCCTTTTGACTAAAATCCTCAGAGGGGCAGCTACTGATTTTTCCATAAGAGAAATTGTGACTCCGTCTCTGTCTTTTTTTTTTAATAGTACATCTTCCCATATAGAACTTTTCTTCTTCTTCTTCTTCTTCTTCTTCTTCTTCTTCTTCTTCTTCTTCTTCTTCTTCTTCTTCTTCTTCTTCTTCTTCTTCTTCTTCTTCTTCTTCTTCTAGAGAGAGGGAGAGAGAGAGAGAGAGAGAGAGAGAGTTCTCAGTCCCCCCAATCCCTCCAAACCGCTGTCCATGAGAAGGGTGGGCACACTAATAGAGAGGTGCATATTTAGGGAACAAGGGACCCAAAGCAGCTCACCTCAGGAAGTGCACGTCCTTGATTGCTTTCTTTCGTGGTGTCCTCTTACTTCTCTCCCTAAGCAGGTCAGTACTGGGCAGGTTGCTCATTTGAGCTCCCTTTTCATCTCTAGAACTTAGTTCTAGATTGTTTCAGGCTCCTTAATCTCATGTTCATGAACTTTCAAAAAAAGAAAACTATTTTTCAATATCATTGGTTTCCTTAGAATTTTGAATATAACTGATTTCCGAAGCCTTTTGGCATGGAACTTTTTCCTTTTTGGTGGACATCCATGCCCTGCACCTGGACGATGGGGCAGAATTGATGAGATCAGGACTGAGTCACACCTGCTTCAGTCTCTTCATTTTCTTTCAGTCTCCTCAGTTTATTTTGGCCCTTGAGTCACTTTGGATGCCACTCGCTTCCATATGTGAGAGTAAAGATGGATGATGCCATGTTCTTGATGGGAAAAAGCCAACATGAGAGGAAATAGCTCATATCTCTACCTCCAGCTTCCTGGAAAACCTTCCCTTGGATGACATGTGGGAGTCTGTCTCCATTGAGTTTACTTATTTCACTCCCAATGGGAGAACTCCTTCACTCTATTGACTGGTACATATTCTGGTATATATTCTGTATGTTTCCTTTCTCTGATTTCTGTTTTACTATTGACTTGATTCAATGGGTTTCTTTGCTTCTTCCTATGTTTGTTTAAAATGGAATTAGTATTTGGTAGGAAGGGAGTGAAGTCTTGAATACAAAACTTGATTCCTTTCCCCCAATTAATGAAAATTAATGAAAAGTTTATCTTGATTCTGAAAATCACATCTCCTAGACTAACACTATTTAAGGGAACAGATAGACACAATTCCAGTCTTTCCCCCTTCTCTCTGAGGAGAACAGAGTGGTCTAGCCTTTGATCCCAACCTCCTGCTTCTACTCCTTGGAGAAGGATAAAGGAAAAGAGGCTAGAGATATTTATTTGGTGTCCCTTCAAGCTACAGAATGACACCTCCATGCTTCATGTCAGGGAACATCCCTCACTACACACATACATATACATATATGTACGTATGTATGTATGTGCGTGTGTGTGAGTGTGTAACTTTATTCTGGGAAGGAGTCTGTAGGCTTCACCTAACTACCAAAGGGGTCCACTTTTCAAAGGGCTACACAGGACATGACTGACCCTTGGCCAGTCAATGATGACTTGCCTTCTAATTTACAGGTTCACAGATTTATAGCTGGAAGGAATTTTCAAAGTCATCAAGTCAAACCAGAGAGATTAAGTAACTTGACTAGGATTACATAGCTAGTAGGGGTCAGAAGCAGATCTTCCTGATTCTAAGATCCATTGTTTTGTCCATTATACCTAGGCTCTATCTCTATTTTTAGACAAATCCTTCACACTCCATAAAGGGATAACATCATATTGTCTCTACCTCTTGCTCCTTAACTTCTGTGATTTCATCAATAACACCAAGGGAGAAATCAGGGTTTCCACATCATTCCCACCCCATCCATTTCAAACATAAGCCAGACCATGTTATTTCCCAGCTCAAGAAGATTCATTGGCTTCCTAATGCCACAAGAATAAAATAGAAACTTCTCTGATACTTTAAGTCATTTATTATAAGTTCTAATCTATCTTTTCCAGTCTAATCACACTTTATTCCCCACTAACAACCTTGATGATTGAGGTAAACTGGCTTACTTTCTATTTCCCATCCACAACATTCCATCATGAACCTCCATGACTTTGCACAGCCTGTTCCTGAGTATCCCAAATACTCTCCCTCTTTTCCTCCCCATCTTGGAGCAGGCTCAAGTGTCTCTGTGCAAGAAACCTTTCCCAATATCCAGAGTTGTAAGTGCTCATCCAGAAACTGTCATATTTATTTTATATTTACTTATCTATAGGCATTTTATTTAATCTCAAGTATGTCAGCTTAAGGACATGGGGACTATTTCCTGTTTAACCTTCAAACCCTTGAACTAGCTCTGTCTGTGCCTGGCAGAAGTAAGCACTTACTGAATGCTTGCTTGCATGTTTACTGAATGAATGAGTAAGTGGATGAGCGAGTGAGAAGGAATGAAGAGGAAAAAAAGAGCAAATCCAGCCCCTGTTAGAGGCAGGCTTCCTCCTCATTCTTCCGTTCCAAATTCCTGACTTTATGATGTTTATGTGAATGACAACAAACCTTCAGGCACTTTACCACTTTTTACAAAACATATTAAAGAAAACAGTGAGAGGTCTATAGCACATGGGGTAGATTCTCTGTGAAGCATTTGTAGAAAGGCAAAGATCACAATTGCACAGAATGAAATTTATTGATGGATTGTAAACCACATAGCTATGCAATGAAATCAAAGGTTCACTGAAATATTCAAAAGTATATCAAACTGATGAAGAATGATGCTCTCTGATCCCTAGGATTTATGATTCCCTAGTGTCATTAGGACACATTAAAATAATGGGAAAGGCACATACTCCTGGAATGATTACAATATTGGTTATAGAAGTCAGGATTGTTACTATATTGGGGAGAATATTTGGTTACCAAGACTGTCTTTGGTTACTGTAAATATTCAAATTATTCTTTATGAATCCTTGTTTATGAGATCCTTACCTTTTCTTCTTTTCTTTCTTGTTGCAATGAGAAGGCTGATTTTGAAATAAAACAGATATCAAGTATTTCCCGTTGGTTACTTTATATAACACTGAGGTCTTAAATAATACATTACTTTATTTAAAATCTATTTACATGGTAATTGCGACTGTATAATGTATGAAGGATCACTTCCCTGAGCTTAAATTGAGTTTGCTATGTAGGAATGGCGTACATTTTATTATTTAAAGCAATCTTAAATTATGCTGCGCATTTCTACAGATTAATTAACTATTTTTAGAAAAATAAGGCACTCTTACTGTTGCTAACTTGACTTGTAGTCCATGATTTCTATAGTTGATGGCTCTAAAATGCTATTTGCCTTTATTTGTACAGATTATAGTTTTTAATTCGATATAAAATGTGGGTAGAAGCTGAAGATTCCAAATTCTGCCAAAGAATATGATGTATTTCATATTCTAATCCATTTCCTAAATGGATAAAATCAAACTTTTAAAAGAATCTTGGCATAATGTCTATGTAATTTTATAACACTTTATAATATGAAAGTGAAGATTTCCTTTTTTTGTATAAAAACAAAACAAAAAGGCCTTACTTTAGTTGAGCATAGTATTCACATATAAGGAGATAACCAATCAAATAAAACCTTGATCACCAAAGCTGAAAAGAGTATTGGATGTAATCATCTAGTTAATGAGGATAACTCTTTATTTAAGTAGGTAAGGCATTGTTAACCTCCGCTAGCCAAATAAATTAGTTAAGCTGGCCTTCAGTCCACTGATAATTATAAAATTCTTTAGTTAGTTCCCCTATATAGAATATTCTTTCTACAAACTTGTAATATTTTATTTTTTCTCAATTGCATGTCAAAACAATTTATAAATCTTTAGTTATTCTTTTTCTCATTTTGATTTCCAAATTTCCTATTACCTCTCTTCCTCTCCCCCTCAATGAGAAAGCAAGCAATTTGATAAAGGTTATACATGGAACTAAATGGTATTTTATATTGTCTGCAGTCATTTTAAATTAAATTTCTCTATTTCTTTCTGCTTGACTGTTGATATTTAGCAATGACGATCTATGTGGTTTTGGTTTATATTCTGCAACTTTGCTAAAGTTGTTAATTATTTCAACTAGGCTTTTAGTTTATTCTCTAGGGTTCTTCAAGCATATCATCATATCATCTGCCAAGAATGACAGTTTTATTTCCTCATTGCTTCCTCTAATTTCTTCCCCACCCACCTTATTTCTACAGCTGGCAATGCTAGTACAATATTGAATAATAATGGGGATTATGGGCATCCTTGCTTCACTCTGGTTGTATAGGAAGGCTCCTAACTTAAACTAAACTTGATGGTTTTATATAAGTACTATTTAGCATTTAAAGGAAAGCTCTATTCATTCCAATACTTTTCTGGGTTTTTAATGGGATTAATGGTTGCATTTGGTCAAAAGCTTTTTTTCTGCATCTATTTTGATAATCATATGATTTCTGTTACTTTTCTTAAGAATGCAGTCAATTATGCTGATAGTTTTCCTAAGTTTGAACCAGGTCTGTATTCCTGGTATAAATACCACCTGCTTTGAATATGTGATCTTCATGGTAGGTTGCTATAACTTCCTTGTCAGAAATTTATTTAAAGTTTTTCATCAATTTTCATCTAGGAAATTGATCTATAATTGTCTTTCTCTAGTTTTACTCCTCTTGGTTTAGGCATCAGCATCATATTTGTCTCTTAAAAAATTTTGGTAGAACTCCACTTATTTTTCTGAGTAGTTTATATAATATTGGAATTCATTTTTCATTAAATGGTAGAATTCACTTTTGTATACATCTGGCCATCTCCCCCAAAAAACTGGGGATTTTTTTCATAGAAAGTTCACTGATGGCTTGTTCAATTTACTTTTCTAAAATTGAGTAATTTAAATATTCTGTTTCTTCTTCTGTTAATCTATGCAATTTGTATTTATATCTATATATGTATTATTTAACACATATTTTATATATGCATATATATAATTTTAGAGATATTTTATAGATACACATTCATTTCATTAACGTTGCCAAATTCATTGGCATATAATTGGACAAAACAGGTCCAAATAATTGTTTTAATTTTCTCTTAATCTGTGATACTGGTAATTTGGTTTTCTTCTTTCCACTTTTTAAATCAAATTAATCAGAGGTTCATCTATTTTATGGATTTCTTTCTTAAAACCAACTTCTGTGTTTTGTTTATAAGCTCAAGGCATAACCTGCTTTCAATTTTATTAATCTCTCATTTGATTTTCAGAATTTCCAATTTGGTGTCTAATTGGTTTTTTCTTTGTTCTTTTTCTTTTTTTTTCAGTCATGTATCTAATTCATTAATTTACTCTCTCTCCACTTTACAGATATAAACATTTAGGAATATAAATTTCCTTCAAAATACAGTTTTTTCTTCATCCCATGAATTTTGGCATATTGTCTCACTGTGTTCCATGAAATTATCAATTGTTAGGTGGAGCCAAGATGGTGGAGTGGAAAGACACATATACTCTAGTGCTTCCCCTACAACCCACAAAATACATGTAAAAATGACCCTCCACATATTATAGAACAACAGAAGTCACAGAACAATCTATCTCACAGGATGCTGAGAGGAGGGGAATCCAGCCTTGGCTATGTAGCACTGGGAGGAATAGGACCTGAACAGACTTCTGGGGCAGAATTCCCAGCAGGTAGGGTCTCAGATCCCTCAACCCACAAGCAAGCAAGAAAGCTCCAAAGGTCAGCATGGGAAGGCTTTCCCAACTGGGCAAGAAGGGAGTGGAGTTTCTCCAGCACTGGCCCCAGATGGTGGCAGAGGTGGTGGCAGCAGCAACAGCAGCAGGTGGCAGGCAACTATGGTGGCCACAGAAGCAACCTAGATCCTTTGTCCAGGCAGCTCAGCTATAAGCCTCTGGGTGAACTGAGCTCAGCCCTCAATGGCAGCCCTGCCCCCACCCAAAGCCCCTGGGGGAACTGAGCAGCTGATCTGAATCTCAGCCTTGAGCATGGTACTAAGGGGAGGAAAAGCACTAGAGTAACTGGCTGGGAAAATACTCAAAAAGGGGGAAAAATGAAACCATAGAACGTTACTTTCTTGGTGAACAGGTGTTTCCTTCCATCCTTTCAGATGAGGAAGAACAAGGCATACTGTCAGAGGAAGTCAAGGCTTCTTCATCCAGTACCTCCAAAATGAATATGAAGTGGGTTCAAGTCATAGAAGAGCTTGAAAAGTGAGTCAGCAGCTTGCTAAACGAGAACCAGAAAAATGCTAAGAAAAATAACAGCTTTAAAAAGAGGCTAACTCAATTTGAAAAAGAGGTCCAAAAAGGCAATGAGGAGAAGGAGGCTTTAAAAAGCAGAATTAGCCAAATGGAAAAGAACGCTCAAAAGGTCACTGAACAAAATAGTTCTTTGAAAGAGAGACTGGAGTTCAGGGAAGTGAATGAGTATAAGATAAACCAAGCAGTTAAGAAACAAAATGAAAAAAACTGAAAAAATAGAAGATAATGTGAAACAGCTCATTGAAAAAAAAAAAAACAAAAAAAAAACAACTGACCTAGAAAATAGATCCAGGAGAGAAAATTTAAATGTTATGGGACTACCTGAAAGCCATGATCAAAAGAAGAGCCTACACATTATCTTTAATGAAATTATCAAGAAAAACTACTCTGCCATTCTAGAATCAGAAGGCAAAATAAATATTGAAAGAATCCATCCATCACCTCCTGAAAGAGACCCAAAAGGTGAAACTCCTAGGAATATTGTGGATAAATTTCAGAGTTCCCAGGTCAAAGAGAAAATATTGCAAACAGCTAGAAAAAAACAATTCAAGTATAGTGAAAATACAATCAGGATAACACAGGATCTGGCAGCTTCTACATTAAGGGATAAAAGGGCTTGGAACAGGATATTCCAGAAGTCAAAGGAACTAGGATTAAAACAAAGACTCTCCTACACAGCAAAACTGAGTATAATACTTCAACAAAATAAATGATCATTCAATGATACAGAGAACTTTCAACCATTTATGATGAAAAGACTAGAAGTGAATATAAAACTTGACTTTCAAACATAAGAATCAAGAGAAGCATGAAAAGGTAAACAGGAAAGAGAAATCATAAAGGACTTTCTAAAGCTGAACTGGTTACATTCCTGCATGAAAAGATAGCATTTGTAACTATTGAGATTGTTTTCAGTATTTGGGTAGGTGGAGGGATTGTGCACACACATGTGCACACACACATTTATACAGACAGAGAATACAGGTTGAGTCGAATCAGAAGAGATGACATCCACAAAAAAATAAAGTAAAATTAAGGGATGAGAGAGGAAAATACTGGGAGGAGAAAGGGGGAAATGGAATGGGTCAGTCTATCACTCATAAAGGAGATAAGAAAAATCTTTTTCAATGGCATTAAGGAGGGAATAACATGCTCACTCAATTTGGGATGAAAATCTATCTTACATTACAGGAAAACAGGGGAGAAAGGAATGAGTGGGGTGAGGCAGATGATAGAAGGGAAGGCAAATGAGAGAAGGGAGTAACTAGAAGTAAACACTTTTGGGAAGGGACAACATCAAATGAGAGAATAGAAAAAAAAGGGATGGGGACAGGGTAGGATGGAGGGCAATATGGTTAGTTTTACACAGCATGACTATTATGGAAGTCTTTTGCAAAAAGACATAAATATAGCCTGTATGGAATTGCTTGTCTTCTCAGTGGGAATGGGTAGGGAAGGAGGGAGAAAGAGAAGTGGGAATTCATAGTATTAGAAATGAATGTTGAGAATTATTATTGCATATCATTGAGAAATAAGAAATACACGTAATGAGGTGTAGATATCTATCTTGCCCTACAGAGAAAGAGAGAGGATGGGGATAAGGAAAGAGGGTGTGTGATGGAAGGGAGGATACTTTCAGGGAACAGGTAATCAGAATGCAAGGTAGTATGGGGTGGAGGGAGGGGAGAGATGGGGAGAAAAACTGGAACTGAAAATTTTGTGGAAATGAATGTCAAAACATAAAAATAAATGAATGAATGAATAAATAAATAAATAAAATGAAGGGGCTGCATTATCCAATTGATCTACTCAGCACTGCATGGAACAGAGCATTCAATGAGAATGTATCTTTTAAAATGTTGCTTGTATATTAAAGATGTTTAAAGTGCTATATAAAAAAACAGAAATTACATATTGTTTCTATTATGTGTTCTTTGACCAACTTCTTTTATAAATATTAGATTATTTAGTTTTCAATCAATTTTTAATCTTTCTTTCCAGTGCCCATTATCGAATGTGATTTTTGTTGTATTATGATCTTAAAAAAATGCTTTTGATATTTCTGCTTTTCTTCATTTGGCTGTAAGGCTTTTATGCCCTACTATAGGATCAATTTTTGTGTAGGTACCACATATTGCTAAGAAAAAGGCATATTCCTTTTTATTCTCATTCGATTTTCTCCTGAAATCGATCATACTTGGCTTTTCCAGTATTCTGTTCAACTACCTTCTTTCATATTTATTTTGTACTTAGATTTATCTGGTTCTGAAAGGGGAAATTTGAGGTCCTCCAATATAGTTTTATTGTTTTACACACATACAATTTCTTAAAAAATTATATGCTTCACCATTTGATGCATATATGTTTGCTACTAAAATTACTTCATTGTCTATGGTATCTTTTTGCAGAATAGAATATATTTCCATGTCTCTTTCAGTTAGGTCTATTTTTGTTTTCGTTTTGTCTGAGATCATAATTGCTACCATTCCTTTTTTTATTTTGCTTCAGCTGAAGCATAATAAATTCTTCTCCAACTCCTTACCTTTTCTCCAAGTGTGTTCTTGTGCTTCAGATGTGTTTCCTTTTAACACCATATTGTAGGATTCTAGTGTTTAATCCATTCTGCTATCTGCTTGCATTTTATGGATGAGTTCATCTCTTTCACATTTATAGTCATGACAGTTAACTACGCATTCACTTCTGTCTTATTTACCCATTATTGATAATTCTTTCTTACCCTCATCTTATCCTTTTTTTATACTTTAAATTTATTTATTTATTTTGGTTTTCAACATTCACTTCTATAAGATTTTGAGTTCCAAATTTTCTCCCCATCTCTCACCTCCCACCACCCCAAGGAGGCATGCGGTTTGATACAGGCTTCACATATACATTCATATAGAACCTATTTTCACATTAGTCATGTTATAAAGAAGAATTAGAACTAATGAGGGAAACCACAAGAAAGAAGAAACGAATAAGAAGAAAAGGATGAGAGCAAACAATATGCTTCAATCTGCCTTCAGATTCTATACTTCTATCTCTGGATATGGACAGCATTTTCCACCTTGAGGTCTTTGAAATTGCCTTGGATTCTTGCATTGCTGAGAAGAGATAAGTCTATCAATGTTAGGCATTGCACATTGTGGCTGTTATTATGTACAATGTATTACTGGTTCTCACTTCATTTAGCATCAGCTCATATACGTCTTTCATTTAAGTGTTTTTCTGAAGTCCACCTGCTCATCATTTCTTATAGCAAAGTAGTATTCCATTACATTAGTATACCACGAATTGTTCAGCCATTCCCCAATTGATGGACATCCTTTCAGTTTCCAATTCTTTGCCACCACAAAAAGAACTGCTATAAATAACTTTTTGTACATGTGGATCTCTTTCCAGTTTTTATGCTCTTTTTGTCACCATCCTCCTTCACCCGTATTTTACTTCTCCTTCCTGCCTTCCCCAATTTACCCTCCCTTCTATAATTCCCACTCCTTGCCTTCTGTTCTCTTCTTTCTTTCTTTTTTTTTTTACTTCCTTATAGGGTGAGATAGATTTCTTTATCCAACTGAGTGTATATGTTACTACCTCTTTGAATCAATTCTGATGAGACTGAGGTTCAAGGCTCCCCAACTTTCCCTTCATTATAAAAGCTCTTTTGTGCCTATTTTAAGTGAGATTATTTATCCCATTATATCTTACCCCACTTTCTCCCAGTGTAATCTTCTTTCTCATCCTTTTATTTTCCTTTATTGTGATTTTAGGGGGGTATCATCCCATCTGAGTTGGCATATATCTTCACTCTCTGTCTATGTATACTCCTTCTGAGTGCCCTTATAGTAATAAAGCTCTTAAGAGTTACAAGTGTTATTTTGGCACATAGAAATATAAAGAGTTTAACCTTATTGAATCTCTTATTTTTTTCTCTTTCATGTTTCTTTTTTAACTTTTTATGCTTCCCTTGAGCCTTATATTTGGAAATCACATTTTTCCAGGTCTTGTCACTTAATTAGGAATATTTGAAAGACCTCTATTTCATTAAATATATATATATTTTTCCCTTAAAGGATTACACTCAGTTTTGCTGGATAGGGGATTCTTGGTTGTAATCACAATTCCTTTACCTTCTAAAACATCATATTCCAAGCCTTCTGGTTCTTTGATGTGGAAATTGATACACCCTGTAATCCTGACTATAGCTTTATCATATTTGAGTTGCTTCTTTCTAGCTAATTGCAATGTTTTCTCCTTGAACAGGGAACTCTGGAATTTGGCTATGACATTCTTGCGAGTTTTCATTTTGGCATTGGTGGATTCTGTTGGTTTCTATTTTGACCTCTGGTTCTAAGGTATCAGGGCAATTTTTCTTAATAATAATTTTTCAACAAATCCATACTTTTACTTACATTGTAGGAAAAGAAACAAACATTGTAGAAAAGAAAGAGTTCCTCATCTTTCATGAACAAGCAAAGGAAAAACTTCCAGAAGTCTATCAATCAGTGTTTGGAGAAAAATATAAAAGGAAGATTTTACTCAGAGCATGCTGATATCAATAAGTCAATTTGCTCATCCCAATGAAAATGAAAAAAAAAAAGTCATTTGTGGTTAATGGGAGAGCAACAGCTTGGTGGAATTAATCTTCTTTGAAAATGAACTCAGTTATGAGGACAAAACTGAATTAGTGTGATTTTCACAACATGAGTTCATTCTTAACCAAGCTTTACAGTTGTCTGGGTCAGATCATGCCCAACCTTGCATCATTCATTTCTTTTAGGAACACAGTTTCACCCAAAAAAGTCTCAGGGAAAGGGAAGACATTAGAGGCAGCCTTGTGCCTCCAAGCAATAAATCATTCTACTTTAGTCTGGGGTCCTCTCCTATCAGAAGTTTTGTCAGCTTGAAGGTGGCAGCTGTCAACAAAATATCATTACTTTACACTAGTAAGTGACACCATATATAACCTTACTCTCTCTTCTCAAGTTTTCATTCTTCTGGTTTTATTCTTCTGCATATAAGTAGACACTCAAAGTTATTGATTGACCTATGTCTCTAAATCTAGTTTCACTGATGGATGGAACAAAGGGAAAAGAGATGAGTTTGGAAAGAAGCAAAATTGACAGTGATTCTATAAGTATCTTATTGATATGAAAATTAATAACCTGCATTAGTTTTCTTTCATCATTTTGGCTAAAAATTTGACCATTTAGCGACACCTTCAATGCTGATTTCATGGTGTGTATAGGTATTCAGTCCAAGCCTGTCTTACACACGAATATATTAATATTAATACTTCAGAATCTGAAAAATCAAGCAATCAAGCTCCCCTTCTGGTCTTTCCTTTTACGTTGTCCTCGACTTCTTTTTTACCTTATTTCTTCTTTCATTAAGGTTGGAATTCATCCAAAAAACCTGAAAGTTGAGGCCTCCATCTGGTGTTCAAGAGACCCACTTGAGTATAAGATGACATTAAAAAAATATTTTGTAACATTCCTGTATTTTTAGTCTCATTGCTGCCAATAGGCTATTCCCGCAGGCGTGTGAGACCCATGACAAATCAGATAGTGTTCCCATAGCAAAATGACTACATAGGTAAAATCAAGCCAACATAACATCACAGCTTTTTAAGTACTCACTTGGAATGTGTTTGTGTGTATATATAATTCAGGTTTTGGAGTCTGGGTTGTTTTCTTTTTTAAGAACCAACTGGCAACATTCACTTTTCTGCTACCTTCCTTCAAGAAATTCTGGCTACTAATAATAAAGCCAAACTCCTTACTTCTAACTTCCCTTTTTCCATTAGTCCTATCACTTTCCTTTACTTCTCTATTATCTCTTATTTTTCTTCACTCCTTTGCTCTCTTCTTTTCATTCTCTGTCTTTCTTCTTGTCCTTGTTACTCTCTTGAACTTATTCATTTCCAGAATGGAAAGTCAGACTGTCTTTGTTTTAACTGTCCTGCCCTGACCCAGCCCCAACTTGTTCCCAATCCAAACTACCTCAGTCTTTAGCTTGTATTCTCCTGCCTTCAACAGAGAGTAAAAAACAAGAGACTTCCTGTAGAAATGGTGGGAGAATACAAACAGGAGATAGTATCCCCTGTAGGGCATTTCATCTGCAATAATGGGATGACAAATGGGAGCTATTTCCATTTTGGCCAGGCCAGCCTTAAACTGTCTGGTGTACATAGGTAAAAAAGCCCTGAGCACACGTTCAGATTAAACAAAGAGCTCCTCAAACAACAAGTGACCTTCCTGAAACCTCCGGACTTTGTTCAGATCTCACCTTTAGTCATTTATTCAATGGCAATAGCCCTTGCAAGTTAAAGAGAGACTTAGTCTATCATAGTCATTTCTTAAATTTAAATGATGATCTCAAATCCATCAATGCTGCTTTCAAGATAATCTCATTCTTCGAAACTCATTGTTTCTCACAATAGTAACTAAGCTTTGTGCAACAGAAAAACCAGAGGGCAAAAAAAGTCTGCTCACCAAATGATGGCAGCTGGGAGATGAATTGCATAGGAACTTCCGGGACTATAGGATTCTGGGTGTTCAGTAAAAGTTATATATCAAATCAAGATTCACTCAGGGAAAGGGTCACAGAGCATCCAATTCTTGGCCAAAATTTCTCCCCATCTAAATTCACTGGGAGTTTCCTTCTTATTAAGTCCAATGGCCTGAATTCTACCTTTCTTGTGACTTTTCTTCAGGCTGCTGAGCCACAGAATCAGGATTTAGCAAACTAATTTTTTATAACTGAGAACCTTGTTTGAGAGAAACCTCAGTTCATCCTTTTAGACCCTATATGGCATTGTACATGCTTCCCCCTGACCAGGGTTCCACTGATGGCAGAACACTCCAAAGATGAAAAGCAAGGGAAGGGACTGATTCATTAACACCTCTCATCCACCTCCCTCACTTCCATTTGAACTGTCTTAGGAAGATTCCGAAGATCCCCTGGCAGGATAAGGTACCAGACACTGAAATCCTTGCTTGATCTGAACTGCCAAGCATTCAAACTATGTATCAGCGAGTGCAACTCCAATGGGCTGGCCACAGTGTTTGAAATCAAAATATATGCTTGCCAAAAAAGACTATTTTATGGAAAACTCACATAGGGTAGGCAATCACAGGATGGTCAGAAGAAGAGATACAAGGACACTCTCAAGGTCTCTCTCAAGAACTTTGGATTTGACTGTGTAACATGAGATACACTGGCACAGGACCACTCAGCATGGTGTGCCCACATCAGAAAGGATTCTGTGTTCTTTGAGCAAAGCAGAATTGAGAGAGCATAAAGTAAATGCACAATGTGCAAATTTGGGATATCCACCCCAAATATTCACACAACTATCTGTACCCAACCTGTGCTGAAGCATTCTGAGCAAATACTGGTCTGATCAGCCACAGTTGGACACGCTGAAATTTCGCTTTATCATGGTGATGTCATTTGGGTCCTCTTTAAAGATGGACAACAAACAAGCAGCTGCTGACTTGCACTGAAGGAGAGGGGGTGCTTTCCCTGCTTATTTGTATTGGGGAGGTTCCTCTCTGTTAGACTCCCCTGACTGTGGGATTTTTCTGCTGACCTGCCCCAGTGTTTGGACCTTACTGCTGCGTTGCTATGGAGCCAGTGCTTCTCTGCTGTCTGACACTGGGAAATGGTCTTGCTGCTGGCATGCCCCAGGGACTGGGTCTCACATAGGACTGGCCTGGCATTTAATTACTGATCAGCAGTGGGGGCAAGGCCTTTGATGGAGTGGGGCTGCTGGAGTGGATCCCTGCTCTGCAGCATAGACTGCTGCCTTTCATGGGGGCAAGGGTCAATGTTAGATTGACTTCAGGTTTGGATTCTTGCTGCGGTTCCATGCTGTATGGTCTATAGATGCTGCTTTCCCTTCCTTCCTTCGCACCCCAGTGAGACAGACCTTTCCTACTGAGCTGGCCAGTTGCTTCCCCACTCAAATCAATTCTGAGGTGGTTTTCAAGTTCTTTGGAAGGGAATTTGGAAAAGTTCCAGGGAGTTCTTACCTCACTCTGTTATCATGGCACCTATGTTTGCTTCTGCATGCTTCTCTTGAGTCTTATATTTGAAAATCAGATTTTTTAATCAGCTCTGGTCTTTTATTTTTCAGGAATGTTTCATTAAATATCCATTTTTCCTGAAGGTTTATCTTGGTAGATAATTCTTGATTGTAATCCTATATTTTCTGTTGGTTTTGTCATTCCACAATTCATTTCAAGGCATTGCTTTAAAAGTTCTTTGGAGGGGAATTAGGGAAAGGCCAGGTGCTTTGAATTCAGCGTCTTGGCTCCACCTCCTGCATGGAACATTCTAAGTGAAGCAAAGAATACATATGGATATATGTCCTTCTTTGTCCAAGGAAGAAATTTTGGAACTAAGTATTTATGAACAAAGAACAAAACAAAACACTTTACTTTGCTCAAAGACATTTCTCTGTTTTAACTTCTCTGTTACTTGAGTGTGCTACCACTATCAGAACAAAAACCTAACTCGTCAAATTCTCTCTCTGGCACCACACGTGTGGTCCTTTAATGTTCCTGAACTTTGGTTTCTTAATCTGCAAAATGATGTATCTAGGTAACTTAGATCATTTCCCATGTCACTTCTAAGTCCCGATCTATGATCCTAAGATTTTTCTAGTCATGGAAGTTTGTAACTTTGCTATAACTTTTGACTGCACTTTCCTCACCTAACATTCTAATCAAGTTTCATTTTATTTTATTTCCTATCTTTTCAATCCTTCACAGCTTCTCAAATCTGTCCCCCCCTTCAACTAAGAAAGTCACTACCTTAGTTCAGGTCGGGTCATTTCTCAACTCCACTGTGGCTATAGTCTATTGTTCCCCCTCTCTCAACTTTCCCTATCTAATTCATTGTCCACATCGTTGGAAAGTTATTTTTCTAAAGTGTAGATCTAATCATGTCATTTCCCTATTCATTAAACTAGAATAATACCCTATTGCTTCTAGGATCAAGTATCAATCAATAACCCTGTATTAAACATTTACTATATGCCAGGCACTGTTCTAGGATAAATATAAGCACTTCTGTTTACCTTTTCTTCCAAATGATGAATTCTTATCCCAACATTTTCAGTCTTTACATTTGTAAAATTAAAGGTTATTATTTTTTTGCTACTGTAAATTATATGTCTACTCTGTTCCACTGATAAATAGAAGTAGGTATAGAATAATTTTACATATTTCTGTTTAATGGTAGCCATCTCTAGGGTGGGGAAGGGTGAGGAGGGAATAAAAAAGAGGAAAAAAGAAATTTACATGATAACTCTATTATATATTTAAAAGGATTAGCAAATTGTACATAACATATTTGTAGCTTTATGTGTAATGATCTTTTTATTTTCCTATGTTGTGGAATTGCTTGTTTTATTCCGTGAATTAAAAATAAAATAAAGTTCTTCCATAAACTGCTTTCTTCCTATAATTTTTCAGTTTTCTTACACATTACTTCTCTTCCTCCACTGTATGATTTTCCAAGTACTTTAATATCCCTGGGCTGCAGTTAATTCATCCTGCCAATGAAGATGACAGTGCTTATACTTCCTACCTAATAATCAGTTACTAACAATTAGAAAGCATTTGTTAGGTACTTTCTACAGGCTATACATTTCTATCCCCTGGGAATGCAAAGAAAAAAAGAATACTATTTTATATCTATTCTAACTTTGGGGCTAAGGTGCTAGCATCTGAGTAGACAAAGAAAAGTCTCCTGCAGAGATTGCAGAGAATTTGCATCTACAGAGAAGTTGGAACTCAGTATTGGAGGAATCCAGAGCGTTCTAGGCATGGGAACAACTTATGCAAATACAGAGAAGGAAGATGGAACATTATGAATGAGGGGTGGCAAGTTTGGTCAGGATACCTGAACTGTAGAATTTAGAGAGAGGAATAATGTGTAATAAGCCTGAACATATGGGAACAAGCCAAGTTTTAAGGAGCTTTAAATAACATATCAGTTTCTAGCTGATCCTAGAGAAAAACATACTTTTTATCTCTGGCTTCTTCCATATTTATTACACCAATCAATCTTAAATATACCTATAGGGTATCCCAAATGTCTCAGTGCAGTTTTAAGTTATTAAAGCTTTTAAGTTATTAAAACTATTAAGACTTCTTGCATATTCTGTAAATACATACACATATGTATATATATATGTGTATGTATGTGTGCAAGTGTATAAACACATATGTGTATTCATAAATTTTATACCTGATACCTCAGTAGTCAGTATTTTAGACACTGCAGGCTACCACCCTACATTGTAACATTGGTAACATTGTCTAGAAATGGCAAAACACAGTCAAGTACATGATGTGAGGTCCATTCTAGCTTTGCTTCGAGAAGAACTGCAAACTGGGTATTCAATGCCACAGATGTCAGGGATGTCACCCTCTGTCAGAAAGGTTTTTTGCCTTCTAACTTTATTTTATTTATCCCATTATCAATTTGCTGATTATCAGACCACAATGCTTTTTATCCCCAATACTATATTTTAATATATTAAAAATTGTATTCTAAATATCCTACATATGGAATATATTTCAATTCCTCTCTAAATGGTATGTGATGTCATAGACTCCAATAATATTTGTCATTGGTGGAAATAGTCCTTTTGTAGTATTTGTGTGGCCATTATAATGGTATTCTCTCTAGATTGTTTCTATTTCTTTCCGTGTTCACCTTTTCTGACATTTTTCATCTCTCACTGTTGCACATATACCTAAGATATCATCACTATAGAAAGTAAGAAGTAGGTTGATGCTGGTGTCATTTATGAATCATTTCTCTTCATAAAGAGAAAGCAGAAGTAGACTTCATCTACCAGGCTTGCCTTAAACCAGGCTTGTTTATTAAACCATGAAATCCACTTGAACTGAAAAGGCAATAGATTTTCCCCAGGAAGAACGTGTTGATGATAGGATGTCTATCTATAAACTAGAAGTTGAGCTTTAAAGTTAGCTAGTGTTAAACCTGAAATAGCAGCAAGTCAGACTTTTGAAATTTCAGTCATTTATATAGTTAACTTAAATACACAGCTTGCCACTTTTAGAGCTGATTCATTATGTTCTAGCTTTTTCCTCCCCCTTCTCTTCCCTTCCCTCCACTTACTTTCGTTTTCATTCCCTTCTAACCTTTTCTTTCCTTCCATCATCTCCTCCTTTTCCTTCCCTTCTCTTTCCTTCCCTTCCTTTCTAATCTTTTCTTCTTTTTCCTCTTCCCTTCCTTTTCTTTCCCTTCCCTTCTCACTTTCCTTTCCCTTTCCTTCTTTTCTATCCCCTTCCTTTCCCTTCCCTTTTTTTCTATCCCCTTCCTTTCTGTCCCTTCCCCTCTCCTCCCCACCCTCCCCTTCACTTCCTTTCCTTTCTCTTCCCTTTCCCTTTTTTGGATTTAGACACTTTCATTCAGAATTCATCCCCAAATTTGGTTCTCCAGTTGGTATCTCTCACACACTGGAAAATGGTGAGGCAAGCTGGTCTTTAAGGAAGAATTCTAAAACTAGCTTTTTATAGATGAGCAATTTAAAGTGCAGAGAAGCAAAATGACTGGCCTAGGATAAAACAATGAGTCAGGTTCCTTGCAGGAATAGAACAAGAGCCCTGAATTTAAGACTGTTCACTTTTTGTATAAGAAAAAATTCTTTGGTTTAATGTGATTTGAAATTTGAGAGGGAGAAAAGGCAAAAAAAATCTTTTCAGTTTTATTTCATTTTCATTTCCATGAGACATTTTTTGTTACTAATTACACAAAATCATATCATACAAAGACCTATATCTAAAAGCCCTAAGATTTTTACTTTATATACGTGTGTGTGTGTGTGTGTGGTGACACAAACAGACTTTTCTGTTCATACTTCCAATGTTTTTCCTTATCATGATCATGCACATATCTCTATGTGTACCTCAACCCATATATTAACTGTCTCAGTTGCCTCATTTATAAAAAAAAGAAGTTTAGGATTGATGGCTTCTGAGGTCTCTAGCCTGCTCCATGGATAAATGTATGATTGTCCCTCCCCCCCCCCCCCCCTCTTCTCTCTCTCTACTCTCTCTCTTTTACACACACACACACACACACACACACACACACACACACACACACACAGTAGAGAATTTTAAGGATAGAAAATCCCTGCACTAATTCTACCATTGTGAATCAACAACTGATCCTAGAGAACTTTTTGGAAACAATTCAAGGTTAACGGATTTGCTCATGGTTACAGTGTGTGTTAGGGAAAGAACTGGAACCTTGGTCTTCTGACTCCAAGTCCAGCACTCTATCCAAGATGCTTCACATGATTATGAAGATAATCTAAATAAATATAAATAAATAACCTGATTGTCAGTCTCCCATGAATGGTCACCTCTTCAGCTTTTTATTCCTTTTTCTCTTTCTTCAAACTCTGTAGGGGTAATGCATCTGTCTTTCTGCCTTCACTTTGATATTATTGTAGTCTGATTTTGAGAACTCTTTATTTATATCCTTTGAACACTTATCCACCGGGGAGATTTTCATTTCACTTTTAATATTTCAGTGCAATAAATGTTGAATGGGGAATACAAATGTGATATACTATTACTATTATTATATACTAATATACTATTAGATATATCAAGTTATTGATTTTACTTATTGCATTGTTATAAATGAGGGCTAAACGATAGTTGTAAGTAGTATCCAGCAATGACCATGATAGAAAAACAAAAGCTCTCAAAATTTGCTGCTAAAAATATTGCCTACATTGTGAAAAACCCCATATTGCATGAAGGGGAACTTTCTTTATTTCCTCCCCATTTTTCTGACATTGCTTTCTGACTTTTAGCAGGAATCCTATCTCCTTCCCATACCATACCTTTGTTAGAGAGTACACTCCTTGAGAGCAGTCTAGATTTGTTCTTCCTGTGTTGAGTATTGAGCAGTGCTTGATACACAGTTAACAGCTAATAAATGTTTTTTCATTCATGAATGCAATTTTTACAGTGTGATAGACAAATAATGTACTTTCCTTTTGTCATTTCTTTTTTCTATTTTCTTAATATTTTAGAATGAATTTTGCCCACACATTCTAGGTCATCTATCTTATTTTTCATTCCCTCTTCCATGCACCCACGCAACTCTCATTGTAGCTTTTGGCACAACATAGAGCTTAGCAATTACATCAGTGTCACTTCAAAATGCAAAATATTTTAAAAATTACTTTCTTCTCAACATTAAAATATATGAACATGAATCATATTAAACAATATTGATACATTTGGATCAACACAAAATGGGGATAGAGGGTTTCTAAATCAGCTCTAAAATAACCAGTACCAAAATATCTATGGCTCTGAAGAAATTCTTATTTGAAAATACCATCTTTCTAAAATTTCCCTATATATTAACCCTTATTCTTTACAGAAAAAGCACAATTCTCTGTGATTATTGTGGGATCAGTTGAAGAATTCTTACTTGGGGCTAACAATTGAACCTGGGGATTTCCCTGAGAGGGATTTCCTGAGCACTGCTAAGCCCCCAGTATCATTTCAGTTTTGTTTCTGTTTAACAGACACTTATGAAGTATCTGTCATGTGCTAGGAACTGGGGACATAGTATTGAGTAGGATTCAGAAATTGTTCAGAAGGAATATATAGTTCCTTTATTTGTTCCACTTTTGTCAACTTGTGTCTACCTAGTATTTATTGTTCTTCTTTCTTTTCCACTATCCCCGGCTCATCCATGCCCTCTCAAAGTATAGATGTTCCTGAACTCTACTAAACATCGTAATACAGTCATTGCTCATTCCATCCCACTAGCCAGCCCCTAGGATGGCTCATACTCACCACCACCCTCATTGTCATAGACCCAGATTGAAGCCAGAGATAACAGATGGAAAGAGAACTGTGGAGAATCAAGGTCATGAAGCTGTGGGGACAGGATAGAAAAGCATTCCTCTTTTTCACTCTTTCATCCTTTAAATAACCTGATCTAATACTCTAAGGCAAGTCATTCCTAATCTGTCAGGGAAGTGCCTGTTGAAAAGAATGGGGGGTAGGAATAGGGAAGAAGGGATGAAGAGGAACTTCAGGGGTACTACAAATTCATATTTATACCAAAAATTGCCATTTTGATCCTTATTTTGCTCCAACAAAATATGTACACGATTCAGTCTAATGAATAAGGATCATAGATATGAGTTTTTAAAGAACTTGAGACCCAGAGATCTCTTTAAGCTCTCTTGCTAGCCCAAGGTCAAATGGGATCAAGGGCAGGGGGCAGGGTTAGAGGTACAAACACAGAGGATGAAGCATTCTGTCCTCTTAAGTTCACATTCTAGTTCAGTTTACATTCTCAGGATCTTCTTTAGTTGGGCACACAAATGAATTTTAGTGAGAACAAAAGATAAACTAGGAAGAACAGGTCATCGCGCTTTGTACATCTGTCATTCACAAACCGCTTTTTACTGTCTCCCTACAATTATCTTTTTCTGGCATCGCAAAAAATTTTGTGACATAAGCACTACAGTTATAATTACCCCATTTTACAGATGAGAAAACTGAATCTCAGCGAAATTACTTAATCAAAATATCTCTAATCACAACTAATTAACTCAATGTCAGAGACAGGCTTCAGATTGAACTTCTCATGCCAAGTCCAGTATCTTTTCCACTATATTTGGCTGATTAATAAAATACAAAGTCATTTAACACTGTGACTGATTTCATAAGATCTTCTCGCCATCCCACTTTTTCAACAGCTATTAAATCACAAAATTATCATCATGTGTGAGGGTGAAAAACTTTTATGCTAAAAACAGGGTGCTCATACAAAAAAAAAAGATTAACCACCACTGTTCTGTGAGATACATATCCTAAAGTTTTGAGTAGAAAGATATTTTAAATAATCAATAATGAAGGGTGGGGTAATTTTCTTCCACAAAACTATGAGGCAGTAAACAAGTGATTTTTCCACACTGGCAACTAAAAGTTGTAATTGTTCCTAAAAGCTGAAAAATAATCTCTCTTCTTCTCTGTTGGATTTTTTACATGGTTCTGATGTGAAGTTTACTATTTCTTTTAAATAATATTCTGGTTGAAAAGCAATATATTATATTGGATGGAGAGTCCATCTTGGAGTCAAGGAGATGACTTGGGTTCAGGTCTTTCATCTGAGGTATAATAAGCTGTATTACCTTAGACAAGTTATTGAGTCTCTTCTACCCAACTCTCTAGGACCATGAGCTTTAGGCATATTGCTCATTTGCATCAGTAAAGGATTTTTTTTTCACACAAATAATTTCCCACCATAAAAAAAAAAAAACAGTGAAAGAAACAACAGAAGTAATAACCATAGAGGCAATTTGGTATAGTGTATAGAGAGCTAGACTTGGAGTCAGGAAGAAGTCCATCCAAGTAACTGCTTGTGACATATATTAACTGTGAAATCCTGGACAAGTGACTTAACCTCTTAGTGTCTCAAGTAACTCTCTAAGAGTATAACTTGCAGAACACTTTGCTGATCTGAAATTATAGAAGGAATTTTCTTACCAGAAATACTCTTTTTCTTTCATTTTTAAAATAAAATTTCAAACTTAACAAACACCAAACAAAATGAGCATCTACATGTACATTGTAGAACAGATAGAGATGACCATACATGAAACTACAGATCTGTCATGTGCAGCTTTCTTTTCATTGTAAGAATATAATCAGTTCAACATTTAACATTCAAAGTTATCCTACTTGCTATGATAATGATAATAGTAGCTATATTTCTGTTTTTTAAAGTTTAGAAATACTTTACACATATGTGATCCCTTTTATCCTATTTCCTCTGTCCCTTTGTCTCTCTCTCTCATTCCCACATTGCCTTGCTCAAAATGGATGTGTCATTCTGCATCTTAAGACTATTATTTCTTTGTCAAGAAGTGAGTAGCATTCTTCATTATTCGTCTTCTTAAACTCTAGTTTAACAGTTCTTCATAGCAGTAAAATCACAAGTCCAATAATTTAAAAGTAAAATGGTATTAAAAAAAATCTATGATGGTAACGTAGAAATGAATTGCTTTTTTTTAAGTTAAAGTCTTCATATATCCAATACATTCTTACCATATTGGAATCATCATGAAATACCTGCACTCTTAAGTGTCAATGAAGAAAGGTGATATGATTGTTAGGTCAAAAATTCCAAGGACATCCCATATTAGGGCACAGAGAATACAGATAGATATTTTCCTTTGCAAGCAATTCCAAACCTTTAAAAAGAGCATATTACTGCTCTAATAATAGTACTATTATTACATGAAGTGCTTATTTAAATCATCTAGCTGACCCTCAAGAAAATTCTGCTCTCATTCAAATATTGTTTGCATTTGATGAATGTGGAAACTGAAGATCAGAAAGCACGTTGTCACTTTCTCAGGTTCACATAGTTAATAATTGGCAGAGCTGGGCCTAGAAAGTAATTTGCTTCTATTCTGGAGTTCTTTTCACAATACCATGGTGATCGCACAGCAGTTCTTCAGCGATTCTTATTTTCTCTCCACTTGCTGATCTTTTACAGATATTACTAAGTCTTTACTCCAGAAAAACCAAAAACAAACAAAATACAAAAAACCTTTGATAAAACTTCCTACCCTGTAGCTCATTCAATACCTTGACCTTTGTTATTAGCCCATTGCTTATACAACTAACCAAGTTAACGTTTACTTTGAATATTTTTCTTATTTAATTTTCATAGTGACCCTGGAGACCTATTGATTGAAAGACAACATAGTATAGTGGACACAGTGCCACCTGGTGTTGGGGTGGTCCATTCCTACCTCTAACACTTAATAGAAACTGAGCAAATTACTTAATTTCTCTGATCCTTTCCCATCTATTTAATGGGAGAAAACAGAACGTGTCTCTCATAGTGGCTGTGAGAAAATCAAAAGAGCTGATGTATGTAAAGTGGTTTGCAAACTTAAATATATATAAATATATATATATATATATATATATAAATAAATGAATATCTCTAATTATTCATTTCTCACTAGGATCTGGTTAAGCAATACTACTGTAGGCCTGATATATGAATCTTTTAGAGAAAAATATTCGGGAAGTTTTTAAACATGAAAATTTTTCAAAGCTTAAGTTTTATGGCACACAAAGGTCAGTTTCTATGAGATGACCACTAGACTATTATTTTTGAAGAACTGAATGTTTTCACATCATGCAAGTCATGATTATATATATTTTAAAGTACTTAAGGACTGTCTGAACTTATTGAAGAGACATTCCTATTGAACTAGTGAAGGGAAAGTGAAGATGGAAAATTATTATAATCACTTAACTCTGCTTCTAAGAAGATATCTGAACAACTCATATAAAAGTTGAATTAGAAGTCACCAAATGTTTTTGAAAAAGCCCAGTGATTTTCGGTGCTTATGAAAGTAGTTCATTCACTTGTGAATTTAGAAGATTTTTCTCGTGGCTTGATGAAGACCACGCCCAGAAAACCTCATGAAGTAGATAAAGTTTGTCTTTTGTACTATTCCTGCCTCTCAGCCTATCCTTATTGCTACCCTTGTCCTGCTATTTTCACTAAGTCCATTACAATGCAGGCAATGACCTTGCTTCTGTCAAGCTCTGAAAAGTTTCATGTCTCCTGTACCTCATCCCTTGAGGGTTGAAACGCATTTTCTACTCAGTTAATCTGATAAAACACTACACACTAGAATTTAAAAAATAATAACAGTTAAACATGCTTTTAAAAAAAGTTTGAAAACACTTTACAAACATTGTCTCATTTTATCAAAATAACTCTGTGAGACAAGTACTGTTAACATTCTAGGTTTATAGATGAATAAACTGACTTGTCTGGAATCACACAGCCAGCAAATATGTTAAGCAGGCTTTAAACTCAGATCTTTTCTCATTCTAAATCCAGTGCCCTCTCTACTACATGACTTAGCCACAACTTCCCTCCAGCTCCTAAGTAACAGGTAGATTTTATCTTAATTTAGCACTTCTGCTGACAGTGTTTACACCTTTGTCATCTAATCTATTTGTGACCAAGAGGAGGAATTTTAGCAAAGGTAGGAAGGGAGTGACATTTTGGGAGCTGGGGGAGACTTTTGTTCCCTATATGTCACCCTGTACCAGTAAGCACCCCCTCCCCTACATACATGGGGGGCAGAGGGGAGGGGTGCTATCACATGTTCTTTGATCTGCATTTATAAAAGGAATGACAACTTTTGAGGGGTCAACAATCACTTTAATTGCATTCAACATTCAGGGACCAACAGACAGACTTCCAATTGCCTGACCATTACATATATGCATACATAGCAACCAGAGAGGGAAGCACAAGCATCTACATTTTCAAAGCTGTGGGGCTACTTAGCTGCTTCCGAGAGTCTCATATGGCATACAAACCTTTCTTCCAAAACTAAGCCCCAAAGCAAAACCTCCTCTCAGAGTACATATTCTCTTTCAGAGTCAGAGGGTATGACTCCTTCCAGTCTGATGTCTTTCTTTTTCTTAGCCTCATCAAAGGGGTCATGCCCTGGCTACTTCTTAAACAATCCTATTCAATGAATGGACATTGCCTCATCCTAAGTGAGTACTTGCAAAGACTTTGGCCTAAAGGGCCCAAAGTTTCCCAGTGCATCCTGGGTCATATTCAGTCATCCTGATGAATATCTGGTCACTAGATTCAGGTGGCTCTGGAGGAGAAGTGAGGCTGGTGACCTGCACAGCCCTCCATCACTGAAAACAAAGTTAATTGCAAGTTATGTCAACATTTCTCTGATGGCATAGTCTTCTTTGGCAACGAAGGATGTTCACAATTCTGTAAGTTATCAGCAAAAGGTGAGGGCCTTCATAGGAAACAAGCCTCCCTTAATCAAGGCTCCCTCAATACCCCACCTGAGGTCTATCAGTAGGCCAGGAAGATTTTTAACTCCCATTATACACCCACAGATCAGGGTAGCCCAGGCAGAGATTTTCCCCAAAGCTCTGATTCATACAGTCCAGTTTAAATAATAGTGGAAACTCAGCCCTAAAAAGGGGAGACCAGGATTTTCTTATACTCTTTGGCTACTATATCTCAAGTAAATTTTCCCCTGGTAAAATGACTTAAAATAAAGTTTAGGTTTTATTTATATCTAGACATTTCCCAAAAGAGATTAATAGGTTTTTTCTTGAAATGTTATTTAAATTTCGAATATATGACAGCTACTTATTTACTCCACAACAGAAGAAATGCTTAATACAAATGTTCATGCACATACTATCAAAGAAACAAGAAACAAAATCTTCTGATGGAGAGGAGGAAGGAAGCTAAATTCTTTACCCCTTGTTGGGAAGTCTAAGAAAGAGGCAACAGTAGCTATAGTCAAATAGAAGAGAAAGAAACTTAGGGGGCAGAGAGAGAAAAACAGAGAGAGAGAGAGAGAGATGGAAAGAGGGAGGAAGGGAGAGAGAGAGAGGGAGTGAGAGAGAAAGAGAGAGAGAGAGAGAGAGAGAGAGAGAGGGAGGAAGAGACAGAGGGAGAAAGAGAGAGAGGTTGAGTCTTTAGCCTTTTCTTGTAAACTTATTGAGTGGGTGGATTTTACTGGCTCAATGTTCAACCTCTTTGGTTCAGGATCAATCCTACCTTGCCTCCCATCTCCCATCTACCCAGCTCCAGGCACAGAGATCAAGGGATGAGAGAAAAGTGTAGTTTCATGTGCCCTTTATAAAGAGGTCATAGACATATGTGCACATCACTATAGGTGCTCCCATTTCTTCCCTCATACCAAACCATAAGTCCACTGAGACTAATGATGGCTTCATTATTCCAGAGCTCCAGTCCTTCAATACTGAGGAGATAATGGTCCACTGAAAAGAACCAGTGCTCAGGTCCATTACCATAGTTTGTAGGATAGCTCTTGAAAGATCTATACAACAGATGAGGGGTTTCTCCTGGTTCCTACCAACAACTATAGATGTAGACTTGACCTTCGATTAGTGTGACATTGCCTTTATTTTCAGTGTTCTAGTTAACCTTTAAGAAGTGGAACTGATGCTGAATTCTTACTTCCTTTTATTCCTATAAATTAATTCATAGGAAACTGCCGGTGAAGAAACTTATTTATCCAATGCATATTGGCAACTATTCTATAATTTATAGCCTTAGAGAGTTTCCTGGGGCATGCAAATGTTAAGTGACTTTCCTAGGATCAAACAAAGCAAGTAAATGTTAGAAGTAGAAGTAGGAATTGAACCCAGGTCTTTAAGACTCCAAGACTAGTCTTCCATCCACTGTGTTGTACTGTCTCTCATCCTTGGAGTGGGGAGGGAGAATGAGGTGTGGCTTGAAGTAGTAAAGTTTACTGTTTTATAAAACTCAATTAAAATGTATTTCTAATTTTTTTTCTCCATATGAAAAACTAAACAGTCCTCTTACTCTAATCGAAATCTTGGAAAACCCTTTCCTAGATAAAAGGTTCTAGATCCTTCAGAGAGAATATATTAGCTCCTGCACAGACTTTCTAGAGCATTCCCCCCATTGAATCCAGCCAAATGCCTGTAAAAAATGGCTGTAATCAAATTCTGGAGCTGCAGAATCCACAGAATGGCAGAGTGAAGCAAATCTCCAGTCCAAGATAGTGTGGAAGGTTGCTAGTAAATGTCTGTAATGCTGTGCTGGGAGCAAAGCACAGTCCAGCAAAGACCATGACAACATAGACAGGACCTGAGCAGACCTCAAGGGAAACTGAATCTTGGGCACCTATGCTGGTTTCCAGACTTCATGACCCCAAATCTGAGGACAAATTGATCAGTGAAAAAACCTGTAGGACCAGTATGAGAGAGTAGAGTGGTCTGGCACCAGTCCCAGGGAGATAGACAGGGAAGGGGCAGAGGAACCCTCAGTAGCCACAGCAACATCAGGAGCAGCAGCAGTTATAGCCAATGTTTCAGGAGCTCTAGGCCCACAGATTGTGGGAGGATCTAGATGCTGACTGTACACTCCCCACCACCACTAGAAGCAGAGATGTACCTTGACAAAGAGCTCAAAAGTCAAATAAATAGCTGTGGAAGTGAGCCAAAACCAGAAAAGAATCAGACTATAGAATCTTACTTTGGTGACAAAGAAGACCAAAGCATACAAACAGAAAAAAAAATAAAGCAAAGCTCCTCCATCAAAAAATACAAATTGGTCTCAGGCCATGAAAGAGCTCAAAAAGGATTTTGAAAATCAAGTAAGAGAAGTAGAGGGAAAATTGGGAAGAACAATGAGAGAGATGCAAGAAAATCATGGAAAAGGAGTCAATTGCTTGCTAATGGAGACCCTCAAAATAGTGAAGAAAATAACACTTTGAAAAGTAGGCTAAAACAAATGACAAAAGAGACCCAAAAGAGCCAAAGAGAGGAAGAATGCCCTAAAAAGTAGAATTGATCAGATAGAAAAGGAGATCTAAAAGCTCACTGAAGAAAATAATTCCTTAGAGATCAGAATGTAGCAGATAGAAGCTAATGACTTTATGAAAAATCAAGAAATTATAAAACAAAACCAAAGGAATGAAAAAACAGCAGATGATGTGAAATATTTCATTGAAAAAAAAATGACATGGAAAATACATCCAGGAAAGACAAAATTATGGGACTACTGGAAAGTCATGTTAAAAAAAAGGGTTTAGGCATCAACTTTCATGAAATTATCAAGGAAAACTCCCCTTATATTCTAGAACTACAGGGTAAAATAAATATTGAAAGAATCTACCAGTCACCTCCTGAAAGAGATCCCAAAAGGAAAACTCCTAGGGATATTGTACTCATATTCCAGAGATCCCAGGTCAAGGAGAAAATATTGCAAGCAGCCAGAAATAAACAATATGAGTACTGTGGAAATACAATCAGGATAACAGAAGATCTAGCAGCTTTTACATTAAGGGATCACAGGACTTGGAATATGATATTCCAGAGGTCAATGAAGCTAGGATTAAAATCAAGAAGAACCTACCCAGCAAAACTGAGTATAATACTTTGGGAGTAAAAAAATGGTTATTCAATGAAATAGAGAACTTTCAAGCATTCTTGATGAAAAGATCAGGGCTGAATAGAAAATTTGACTATCAAACACAAGAATCAAGAGGAGTATGAAAAGATAAACAAGAAAGAGAAATCATAAGGTACTAACTAAAGTTGAGCTTTTTACGTTCCTATATGGAAAGATAATATTTGTAACTCTTGAGACTTTTATCAGTATTTAGGTAGTTGGAGGGATTTTAAATATATATATATATATAAATATATATATATATATATATATATATGTATGTATGTATGTGTGTGTGTGTGTACAGAAAGAGGGCACAAGGGAAATTGAATAGGAAGGAATGATATCTAAAAAAATAAAATTAAGGGATGAGAGGAATATATTGAGAGGAGAAAGAAAAATAGAATGGGGCAAATTATTTCTCACCTAGAAAAGGCAAGAAAAAGCTTTGCAAATGGAAGGGAAGAGGGTGGAAGTGAGAGGGAAAAAAATGAACCTTACTCTCATCACATTTGCCTTAAGGAGGAAAAACATGCATACTCAATTTGATATGAAAATCTATCTTACAATACTGGAAAGTAGGGCAGAAGAGGATAAGCAGGGTCGGGCAGGGATGATGGAAGGGAGGGCAAATGGGAGAAGGGGGTAATCAGAAGTAAATACTTTTGAGGAGGCATAGGGTCAAAGGAGAGAATAGAATAAATGAGGGGCAGGACAGGATGGAGGGAAATATAGTTAGTCTTTCACAACATGACTTGTATAGAAGTATTTTAAATAATTACACATGTATAACATATATCAAATTGCTTGTCTTCTCAGTGGGGATGAGTGGTGAGGGAGGAAGGGAGAGAAGTTAGAACTCAAAGTTTTATAAAGAAATGTTAAAAATTATTTTTGCATGCAACTAGGAAATAAGACATACAGGTAATGGGGTACAGAAATCTATGTTGCCCTACAAGAAAATAGAGGAGATGGGGATAAAGAAAGGGGTGTGTGTGATAGAAAGGAGGGCAGATTGGGGGAAGCTGTAATCAGAATACATGAGGTCTTGGGGTGGATGGAGGGGAGAGATAGGGAGAGAATTTGGAACTCAAAATCTTGTGGAAATGAATGATGAAAACTAAAAATAAATAAATAAATTTCTTTAAAAACATGTCACTCTAATTGCAGATCAGTGCTCTTAAAATGGTCTCTGTATACAAGAGTCCCTGTAAAGTTTGGGCACAGATGAGAACTAACTTTTCAAAGATCACCACAAGTACAGAAGAAAATGAAATGTCACAATGATTTGGGATGGAAAAATAGGGCATTAGAATAAAATTATACTGCAATATGATTCAATCTTTCACCCGTACTTGCCTCTTAGTATAGAACACCAGAGCACTGTTAACCTAAGGAAAGATTTGGGGAGCAGGAACAATATGTACAGGCTCACAGTGCTCAGAGACTTTTCTTGTATTCATTTTACATTCTCAGGCCTACATTATGCCTCAGAATAAACAAGACCTTCAAAATATATTGATATTCAAACTTCTACAAAGGATTAAACAGCAGAGAGATTTCTTAGCATCAGCAATGAGGTGTCAAGGAGATGGTTTACAGACAAGATATTGAGACATCAGAACCATGAGACCACCAGCATATTTATCTGATTACCCTCCACTTTTTAACGTTCAATAAAAAGGAGGATGATATTTCAAAATGGACAAATTATTTTTTATAAGGGAGTGAAATGGAATACATTGCCCTTGAGGTTCTCTTATGAATTTTTAGAATTCATTCAATATTAACTAAGGGAGAAAGAGTAGAGAGTTCTTTTTCCCCCCTTTTTTGTGTATGTCTGTCTCTTGAAACCTCATTAGTGGAAGATAAACCCCTTTTTAACATGACTGATCGGTTATTCATAACAGAGACTTTGAACTGGTCTTACATTCTGTTGTTATATACTTCCCAAGATAAATTAAAGATGATTTCATAGTGTTAAGTTATAGAAACTGATATGTTTTTAAACAAAAATTAAAGGTATATTCATGAGAGAGAGGTCTATGCTATTGTGGATCAAGGGTCAAACTGGGAGTGGTACCTCTGTGTCTAGCCTCCTACACTTCCTAGTGTCTAATCCTGGACGTTCACCTAACCTCCCCATGTCCCAAGCATTTAAGATTACAAACTAAAAAAAAAAAAAAGTGGCTAATCTGAATTGATAGAGAAAATTTCTTCAATGGAATATCTGTAAACAGATGAATTTGTAGAGTTGAAAAAAATTCTAAAGGCACTGTCGGGCTAGGTTTGCCATAAAATTCTAAACCATAGGGGATTAAAAAGAAATTCTTGTGGGTTGTGCATGTGATTTGTAAGCAGAAAGTTACAGAAAGTATCTTTTATTCAGACAAGCACAGAGTGAGTTGCAAAAAGTCTTAACTTTTCCTTGATATCCCAGAGGGTGACCCTACTATTGAAGACACTGTCATCCTTCATGCTTGGGATGCTTTCCTTCCTAATCTCTGCCTTCCAGTTTATTCAAGTCCAGTGAAAATTCTACATTTTTAGGAATCCTTTGCCAATCCCTTTAAATTCTAGAGCCTTCCCTTTGTTGACTATTTCCTATTTATCCTGTATATAGATTATTATTTAAAGGTATACTATTTCATTTTCCCCTAATTACACATTAAAACTATATACATATACACATGCACGTATGTATATATGTATACATACACACATGTATAGATGCATGTGTATATATACATGTATATGCATACATGCACATATACATATATATACTTATATAGTTTTGAGTTCAACTTGTTTATAATTTACCTTTTTCATTTAGTTGTGAGCCCCCTGAGGGCAGGTATTTTTCCTCTTTCTTTATAACCCTAACACTTAACACAATGTCTAGCACATAGTAGTTGCTTAATATATGTTTATCAACTGACTAGTACTCCTTGTCAGATTTCTTTACCTTCTGACCATCCTTCAAGGCCGGGCTCAAAGTTAATTTTCTTCTTGAAACCTTCTTTGATACTCCCCATGAGGATGAGATTTTCCTTTCCTTGATTGCCCCCACTATTCTTTTCAAAAACTTTTCCTATACACTTAGGTTCTATATTTTGTTTGATATAATATTTTTGTAATACCAAAGCAACTAGGTGGTTAAGTGAATAGAAACCTGGACTTACAGTCAGGAAAAACCAGAATAAAAATTCTGCCTTAGGCATTTACAAGGTGGATTGCCCTCGGCAAACCATTTAATCTCTCTCAATCTCAGTTTCTTCACCTATAAAATAAGAATAAGAGCAGTAGCCACCTTGCAATATAGGGCAGCTAGGTGGCATAGTGGATAGATAAAGGGCATGGCCTATTCAGGAAGGCTCATCTTCTGAGTTCCAGTCTGCCCTCATAAACTTACTATGTGACCTCAGCAAGTCACTTTACCCTATTTGGCTCAGTCTCTTCATCTGTAAAATGAGTTGGAGAAGGAAATGGCAAAGTATTCCAGTATCTTTGCCAAGAAAGCCCCAAAGAGGGTCATGAAAAGATTATTATCATTATAGTGAGAAGATAGAAACTGCCTCATCAGCAGCTCAGTTAGCTCAGGTTTAGTAAGCTTTTCAGAGAAACTGAAATCTTCTACATGAACTTAGCGAAAAATAAAGCAGTTGTGAGCTATCCTGTTTAATGGGCAAAGGGGGAGAGAGAGAGAGAGAGAGAGAGAGAGAGAGAGAGAGAGAGAGAGAGAGAGAGAGAGAGAGAGAGAGAGAGAGAGAGAGAGAGAGAGAAACTTAAAATGCCTACTCATTGTGCTGAATCAAGTCAGGTTGGATTGAACAAATAGCCTGTACATCTTGAATTTATAATACTCAAACACAGGTCTTCCTGAATTCAAGTTAGAAATACTTTCCATTCAATCACAGTGCCTTAAAGTGACGAGAGGAAAGAAGAGTGTAGAAGGTAGGAGAAAGAGAGACAAGAGGGAGACAGAGCCAGGGACACGGAGACAGAGACAGGCATGGAGCAAGCTCATGAACTCAACAGGTGGTAATGGGATCAGGAGTACAATTGGTTGGGTTCACCTTGGCAGGGAGGGTCCACTCATCTGAGAATACTGGAAGAAAGTTGGAGCTGGAATTGGAGATGGAAGAAGCAAAATGAATGTTCATGACAGTATTCTCTAAAGGGATATGTAAAAAGCTTGATTGTAAATGGTATTATGGAAGGAGTCTTTGGATATCTTGTCATTTAATTCAAATGCAGAGTTTAGCAAAATAGAAACACTTTATACTGATCGATAATTGTGAGGGAATAAGCAAGTAAGTGAGGTGTACAAAGCAAGAGACCTGCTTAGTAGACACATTTGTGCTTTAAGACTATATCCAAATGCCCTAACACAAAGTTGGAGGTAACAGATGAATGATAACTAGTTGCCCTACGGTTCTAATTGAGGGGAACCCCCAAATTGCCTAAAATTCATAGTGACTCCTGTGGCTGTACAAAAAAAGATGAAATTTAGTAGAGATAAATGTAGTCTTTTACTTCTACATAAAGATTAACTGCACAGATACAGAATGAGGGAGAAGTACGTAGACTACTATATTCAAAAAAGGTATTAAATGTCTACAAGCTCAGTAAAGCTTGACATCTTGATGTAAATTCCACAAGAATTAATGAGATTCCAATCTCTCACAGTTTCCAATATATTATAACCATAGGAGATGAGAGTCCTATTGTAGCCTACAAAAGGTTAGATCACACCTGGAGAATTTTGTTTAGTTTTGAAAATGTCTGTACATAATAGCTACCCAATTAATACTAGTTGACTGATATATTATAAGGAGACATTGGAAATGGAAGTATTTATAGGAGGACAAGCAAGATTGTGAGGGGACTTATATAAGGATCAGTTGAAGGAAGCAGTCATTTAATTTGAGGAGGAGCTTTAATGGGGGAAATTAATACAGATATTTAAAGGATTGTCATGAAGAAGTCTAGTTTAGGTTCACAACCCAATTTCTAAGTTTGCTGCTAGCTTTAAAAAAATCTTTCAGTTAACTGATTAAAATCCAAATCATGATTTTACCAGAAGGGTACATTAAAAGTAAGATGACAGCTCAGCATGGCAAAGAGGAATGTCCTAAACTTGGTAGATAGACTCAGAGATCTCTTCAAGTTCTAAATCTATGACCCTATAATCCTCACCAGGGAAGTTAGAAATTGTAGGGGAAGAGGGAGAATATTCTAGGCATGGGAGAATAGCAAGATAAAATCCTAGTCACTGAGAGATGGAATGTCTTGTTTGTGGAACATCTAGGAAGGCAATGTCACTGGATCAAAAATTATGTCTCAGGGTAAAGTTCAAGAAGACTGGAAAGGTAGGATGGGCCTAGGTTGTAGAGGACTTTGTATTTGATCATGGAGATCATAGGGAACCACTGGAGTTAACTGAGGAGTTTCTCCTTACTAAGACAGAGAGGACAGTAGGAGGCAACACAGTCAAGTCCCTGAGGTGTTCTTTTCTCTCATCTATAGATGGCACTAAAGGGTAACAAGCCCAGCCAGCACTTTATGCAACAGCCAAATTCTATGTTCCTCCAATCAGGTCCCAGAACATTTGCATAGTCTTTCTATTTTCTCTCAATATTGATGATCTAGAGAGCAATAAACTCAGTGTACTTTTCACACAGCAGGAGGATTGATTCAGATTCCTTCAATGAGCAGATAGAAGCTGAAGCCATCCCAGGCTTGACTCAGCTTTCTTTGCTGGTTCTGCCCACTGCAAACACTCTTATCATCTGTTTTACTTCTGCTCAGATTCTTTCAAGTTTCAGGGAGGGAGTCTCCATGATCAGCCTCTTTTTTGTTTCAGGTGGCTAGTATAGCTGCTCCTTCCTCTGATCTCTGACTTTTCATATTCTCATCTGCTGAAGTTTCTGATTACTGCTCATGAATAATGGCCCCTCTGTAAATCGGGTTGAAAAAAAAATCTAAATCCATAGTTCTATCAGTTCTAACAGCCTGAATTCCACTTGGAGAGCTTAGCAGCTCCCAAAGCCTTCAATTATTATCCTTACGCTGATGAATTTTGAACCTACCCGTTCAGCCCTAACCACCCTGATGACCTTGAGTCTTAACCTCTCATAGCTGAATGTCCTGCAAACATCTGAAACTTGTCATTTCCAAAAATAAAATCATCTTTCCTCTGAAATCCTCTCCTGTTCCAAAGTTCCCTATTACTATTGAGGGCACTATCATCCTCCTAGTCCTTCAGCCTCAAAACCCAAGTGTCATCTTTGACTATTCACTGTCTCTCACCTCCCTTGGCTTTTCTGATACTGACAGTACCTTTGTGCTGGACCTCATCATCTCACATCTTCCTGCCACAAGTCTCTCCACTCTGTGTTCTATCCTTCCTTCAGCTGCCAAAGTGATTTTCCCAAAGCATAGGTCATAGAAGGCAATAAATTCTAGTGGCTCCCTATCATTTTTAGGATCAAATTAAAAAACTTCTGTTCATCAAAGCCCTTCATCATCTACCCCCACAAACATACATTTCTTTCAAGTCTTTTTATGCAACTCTCCACTCCACCCCCACAACCCCCAGTCTACTCTTTGATCCAGTGATACCAGTTTCTTTTATTCCTAGATTAAGATTGTCTGTCTCCTGGTTCCAGTAATTTTCATTGGCTATCTCTTGATAATATTCCACGCCTGGAATGCGGTTCCTTCTCACCTCTGCCTCATGGTTTCCCTAAGTTTTTAACATCCCAGAAAAATTCCTACCTTTTCCAGGAAGTCTCTCCAAATCCCTCTAATTCTAGTGCCTTCCTTCTTCTACTTCTATATCATATTATATTCCTAAATAGTATTTCTACATTATACAACATATAAACACGTGTATATACACATGCATGAAAATATATGTACACACATATTTACATATATGTATGTAAAAGCTTATCTTGTATGCATGTATATATAGTTTGAATGTAGTTATTTGCATGTTCTCTACACCATTAGACTATGGAGTCCTTAGGGGAGAGGGATTAACCTTGGTCTTTTTTTATATCCTTAGTGCTTAGCACAATTCTTTGCACATAGGCACTTAATAAATGCGTATTGCTGAACAATATGCATTTTTCTCATATTCTAAACAGTACTTTGTTTGGAATTTCTCAGCTATATTCTCTGAAACTTGAAAACAGTCATATGTAAATGAGCTGATGGACAGCAAGCATCTCTCTTATCACTCAGCAATCTTGCTTTTGGGTTGCTTTCAAAAGAGGTCCCTCTTGGAACATTTATGTGAGAGATCGTTTCATCTTACAACAGTCTCATACTGCTTTTCTCGTGCAAATATAATTTTTCTTCAACTTTCAGTTTAAAAAATGGCTACATGTAAAAGGGACAGTAACATATATGTAAATTGTGTGTGTGCACATGCCCATATACACAGGCATAGCTGAGGCCCAAGCTGAATTTTCTCTTGGATCCAATTTAGTTCTATCTCTTACATCTGTATCCGAGCTATTGATTCTGATTTCTCCATATTTCTTGTATTTATCCCCTTTTCATTCACATAGTCACTATTCTCCTTTCAGTGTTCATATCATAATGGAACTCTTGTAATAGCATACTAACTTTCCTCCAGTCCACTAATTTACTTCCTCTTCAATTTATCCTACATACAGGAACCAAAATATTCTTCTGAATATAGAATTCTTACTGTCACTACTCAGAAATGGCCGATTTCTTCTTATTTTCCAATGAACTCTTCAAAATAAAGTACCAACTTATCAGCTTGTCATTTAAGGTTCTCCATGATCTGTCTTATTGTTCTGTTATTCATTGTTTCAGTCGTGTCTGACTATCAATGACCATATCTGGGGTTTTCTTAGCAAAGATATTGCAATGGCTTACCATTTCCTTCTCCAGGTCATTTTAAGGAACTGAGGCAAATAGGATTAAGTTACTTGCCCAGCGTAGTAAGTATCAGATTTGAACTCATGAAGATGAGTCTTTCTGACTTCAGGTCTGATACTTTGTTCACTGTACCACCTAGCTGCCCCTTCCATTGATCTACCATTAATTAAAATATTCAAACATTTCACACTACCCTTTTATTCAAATAAGGCATTTTGTAATCTTGTCCTGCAACCTCTTGCCTCTAACTTCTTGAAGCCTACACCTGAAATCTACAATTTTTGAAATCTTGTTTTTCCTTCGATGCCTGGCACAGAGGTTACTTTCTCAATGACTCCATCTCCCTTACTCCCCACAAACCCCCAGGGACTACCTGTGTTTCTATCTTCAAATGTTAATCAAAAAAATATTACCCTATCTCTCCTTTGTCTTTCACTTATATTATATTCCTCTATTAGACTGTAAGCCATTTGAAGACAATGATTGCGTAGTTTTTCACTTTGATAGCCTCAGTGTCTTTCATAAACTAGTCACTTAATATTGTTCTTTTTTTAATGAATTGAGTTTTTGTATATCTTGTATCACTTAGTTATGTATAGTATATTATATACAGTAGATATTTAGTGAATGGATGCTGCATAGTGAAAATTTGGAAGGATTAATAGATGAATGAATTAATCAATGAGTTAACAAAGGAATTGGAAGATAAAGTATAAAGAATAGAATCAAAAATAGTTCAAGAGGGTTGGGGAGGAGAAGAAAGGACCAAGACATAGGGAAAAGAGAGGCAGTATGATATAGTAGAGCTTGATAGGGAGTAAGGAAAACCTGAGTTAAAATCCTGCTTTATATATTTACTGTAGAACCCTAAGAAAGACTCTCTGGACCTTAGTTTCCTTATTTGTAAAATGATCTGATAGCATCTGAAGTCCCTTATGGCTCTAAATGTATGACTCTGTGAACCTTTGATGAAGAGGAGAGTGAGTATATTTTTACCACAGGGATCACTAATCTTTAAGAGTGGCAGCTATACTGGAAATTAATTTCTGGGTTTGTGAAGTATAATGCTTCTTTAGTCAATATAAATGTTTAATGTTACTGTTTTGAACATTTTAATTCAAAGGTAAAACCTATTAGGCTCCTAAGAGAACTGTCTTATAATCTCATAAATCATATTTGCTTTATTTGGTATAATATTTACTGTACTTAAATGAATTTTTAAAATGAGGATACTGAAGCAGACATCAGTTAAATGACACATGGCTAACCAGGTCCAAGTCAGGATTTAAAAAATCAAGTCTTCTTATTTAAAAGTTAAGGCTTCTTGAACAAGCACTCTCTCCACTGTATCACCTAGGTACTTTAATTTCCATGATCTACCACTACAGTTAATTGATCAGTTACTAATTCATCTATACATGTTGTAATCCAGTTTACAGTTCTTTGTCTTACCCAAAAGCATATCACTCAGAGATTTTGTCAAATCTCTTATCAATATTATGACAAAGAAGTTTATTGAGTCATCATTCTAGGACCACATGAAATAAAGAAAATCAGATTTCTTTGGCATGACTTGTTCTCAGTGAACCTATATTGACTTCAAATGACAACTGGTATCCTTTCTGAAATTACTCACAAATCCTATGTTTAATAATTCATTCATAAAATTTCTAAAGATAAAAGCTCTTTGCTCATATTTTAAAATTATTTCAGTTCCTTCAGGTGTACTTCATCTGGGTCTGAGGTGAACTTATTTAAAATAGCTTGGTGTCCTTTTCCTATATTCTCACATACTCGGGCCTTCAATTCTATTTTAACTACATCAAATCTACCTTCTCAAGTGTTAAACCTGATTTTGCTTGATAAAAACAAAGGAAGGAAAGTAATAATTGAGTAGTTATATTTTTTCCCTTGCATCTATTACCATTACAGCATCTTCATCCAACAGTAGGCTTAGTAATTTCCTCTTTTCTGCTGGCTCAATATATATATATATATATATATATATATATATATATATATATATATATATATATATATATATGTATGTATGTATGTATGTATGTGTGTGTGCATGTGTGTGTATGTATGTATATATGTGTATATATGTGTGTGTATAATATTGAGCCAACAGTGACTAAATAAAGAATTTTAAAAGCCACACCAATGTTTTACATGCCTCATCTCATTCTGAGCTCTAGCCCTAATATTTAATCCTAAAACAACATTTGGATTACCATTCAAATCTTTTCCAAGTATTCTTATTTAAATGTCACATTTTTTATTCATGTTCTTAATGATCTTTTAATTAGAGAGTTTCCTATGAAGTCACATTTATTTAGATAACATCACAATATTTTAGTGCTGCAAGGTGCCATAGCATTACTTTTATTAATAGTACTCCCTTGACAGAATTAAGTGTAGCTTAGTAGCTCTTTTTATTGCTTCCTTTATCCTGTGAAAAATGAAATGAGAAAGTCAGTCAAAAGCTCTGTTTTAAACTTTTATTCATTCTTTCAACACATAGTTTAATGAGTATATCTCATGTGGTAGGTACTTGGGGAAAGAGAGATACAAAGAAGCAATACAATTTTTAACAGAAGCATGGATAATTCAAATAGCTCATTACAGCTATGTGCATCAGGAAAATTCATCAATTTTCCCCTGAATAGGAGATTGGTTATATACCACTATATTGCTTCTCTTTTTCTTTTCATTTATCATCAACAAATGTTTTCAATGATGTTTCCATCTCAAAGTTCAGGAAGTTCCATGTAAGACCCATATTTTAACATGCAATATTCAACTATTTAGGATATATGTTCCTTTTGAACAAAGTATATATCCTTTTATATCCTGTACTATGTTCATGAGTAACACAGTATCACAGAACAAGCACATTTTTGATAGTGGAAATGCAGAGCTTATGCCAAGTTTAGGAATATAAGAAACTACCAAGAATCAAACATGTATGAGGCAGAATTGGGGATATATTACATATTACTTTTTATTAGCACATCTGTTTTTATTGTTGGAAAATGACAGAGTCCACTCAGAATGATAATTATTTTTGTAAATCTTCCCCTACAGCCCATAAAATACCTATAAAGAAAGACTCAACAAATTATAGATCAGTAGAAGCCACACAAAGATGGAATGAAGATTTCCAGCTGAGGGTGACCTGGAAGGCTGACAGGAAAGGTCTGTCACACTGGACACAGAGCATGGTACAGCCCAGCCTTGGCAATTCGGTTTTGGAAGGAGCAGGGCCACAGCAGGCCTCAGGGGTAGAATTCCTAGAAGCCGCTGAGGTTTGCAGATCCCTCAATTCCCAGGTGCCAAAGGTAGATTCAAAGGTCAGTGAAAGGGCTTTATCACCTCCATGACAAGGGAACAGGGTCTTCCCTTAGCCCTGGCCCCAGGTAACAAAAGCAGAAGAAGTGGGTGGTGATGACTGCAGCCTGCATCCATTGTTCCATTGTTGGAACCTCAGCTTCAAGTTCCTGGGGGAACTGAGCAGCAGATCTGAACCTCAACCCTGAGTGATGGCCCCACTCCTGCCTAAAGCCCCTGGGAGAATTGAGCAGCTTATCTGAATCTCAGCCAGGAGCCAGGCCAGGGAGTAAACTCCTCTCCCTGGATTGTGTCACCTTGGAGGAACTGAGAACTTACAGGTCCCCAGAGTATACCCTACTCTTGACAAAGGACCCAAAAGTCAAGTAACTAGTAGGGAAAATGCTAAAAAAGGGAAAAAAATGAGACTACAGAAGGTTACTTTCTTGATGAATAGGTACTCTCTCCCATCCTTTTGGATGAGGAATAACAATGTTTAGTGGAAGACATAAAAGTCAAGACTTATCCAAAACCCACAAAATAAATATGCAATAGTCCCAGGCCAAGGAAGGGCTCAAAAAGGACTTTGAAAATCAAGTCAGAGAGGTGGGGGAAAAATTGGAAAGAGAAAATGAGAGTGATGCAAGAAAATCATGAAAAGCAAGTCAACAGCTTTCTAAAGGAGACCCCCCCCAAAAAAAAAGCTGAGGAAAATAACGCTTTTAAAAATAGGCTAACTCAATTGCCAAAAGAGGTCCAAAAAGTCAATGAGGAAAAGAATACTTTAAAAAGCAGAAGTAGCCAAATGGAAAAGGAGGTGAAAAGCTCACTGAAGAAAATACTTCTTTTAAAATTAGAATGGAACAGATGGAAGCTAATGACTTTATGAGAAACCAAGAAATTACAAAACAAAACCAAAAGAATGAAAAAATAGAAGACAATGTGAAATATTTCATTGGAAAAGCAACTGACCTGAAAAATAGATCCAGGAGAGACAATTTAAAAACTGTGGGACTACTTGAAGACCAGAATAAAAAAAAAAGTCTGGACATCTTCTTTCATGAAATTATCAAGGAAAAGTGCCCTGATATTGTAGAACCAGAGGGTAAAATAAATATTGAAAGAATACAGTGGTCACCTTTTGAAAGAGATCCAAAAAGAGAAACTCCTAGGAATATTGTAGCCAAATTCCAGAGTTCCCAGGTCAAGGAGAAAATACTGCAAGCAGCTAGAAAGAAACAAATTGAGTATTCTTGAAATATAATCAGAATAATGTAAGATTTAGCAGTTTCTACATTAAGGGATCACAGATCTTGGAATATGATATTCCAGAGGTCAATGGAGCTAGGATTAAAGTCAAGAAAAACCTACCCAGAAAAAACTGAGTATAATACTTCAGGGGTAAAAAAAAAAAAAAAAAAGGTTATTCAATGAAATAGAGAACTTTCAAACATTCTTGTTGAATATACCAGGTCTTAATAGAAAATTTGACTTTCAAACACAAGAACCAAGAGAAGCATGGAAAGGTAAACAGGAAAGAGAAATCACAAGGGACTTAGTAAAGCCGAACTGTTTACATACCTATATGAAAAGATAAGATTTGTAACTCCTGAAACTTTCCTTCATATCTGGGTAGTTGGAGGAATTATACACACACAAACACACACACATACATATATGCATATATGTATATACATACATATACAATACAATATATTTAAACATATGTGTGTATACATATATGGAGAGAGACAGAGAGACAGACAGCAACAGAGAGACAGAGAGCACAGAGTGAGTTGCGTAGGAAAGTATCATGTCTAAAAAATAAAATTAAGTGGTGAGAGAGGAATATATTGGGAGGAGAAAGGGAGAAATGGAATGGGGCAAATTATCTCTCATAGAAGAGGCAAGGAAAAGCTTTTCCAATAGAGGAGAAAAGGGGAGAGGTGAGAGAGGAAAAGTGAACCTTATTCTCATCACATTTGGCTTAAGGAAAGAGTGACATGCACACTCAATTTGGTATGAAAATCTATCTTACACTACAGCAAAGTAGGGGAGAAGGGGATAAGGAGAATGGGGGGAATGATGGAAGGGAAGGCAAATAAAAGAAGGGATAAAATAGAGGTAAACACTCTTGAAGAGGGACAAGGTCCAAAGAGAGTATAGAAGAAATGAGGGGCAGGATAGGACAGAGGGAAATGTAGTTAGTCTTATACAACAAGATTATTATGGAGGCCATTTGCAAAACTACACATATATAGCTTATATTGAGTTGCCTGCCTTCTCAGTGGGCATAGGTGGAGAGGGAAGAAGGAAGAAAAGTTGGCACTCAATGTTTTAGGAACAAATGTTGAGAATTGCTTTTGTGTACAACTGGGAAATAAGAAATACAGGCAATGGGGTATAGAAATTTATCTTGCCCTGCAGGACAGAAGAGAAGATGGGGATAAGGGAAGAGAGGGGTGTTAGTAGGGAGGGCACATTTGTAGAAGGGGCAATAAGAATGCAAGGCATTTTGGGGTGAGTGGAGGGAGAAAATTTGGAACTCAAAATTTGTGTAAATGAATGTTGAAAACTGAAAACAAATAAGTAAATAAATAAAAAATGAAGTTTGCAAAAGAGTAAAAGATTCAGTATCCCTTCATTACTTGTGTTCCTTTTATTATATTGGTCTATGTGCTTTATAGTCAGAAAATGTTTGGATAAAGATACAGTAGCATTTACTTGTATTGTTTCTATAATCATGCTGTTTCTAGTAAACATATCCTCTCATGTCAATAGAACTCTTGTCACTTCCTATTTTTAGTTAATACAATTTTTTTTTTCTCACGGTTGAAACTTGGTTTGCATTAAACTTGGTATTCACTCTTTTTTTGTTTCAGGTTTGTTTATTTCTTTGCTTCAGAATATCAACATTTCCTCAATTTAGTTTAATAATTTTAAAGGTCATGAAGATTGGAGAAAAATATCGAGTCTTCTATAAGTTGATCATATGACCAATGGCTTACTATCCAAGATGGATAAACAATTAAAACATACAAACACACACACACACCCATGCACACAAACACACGCACACAACACACCCTTCAAAACTAGCAAATTGGCAGAGATGACAAAAGATGGGAATGGTTAATTTGTTGTGGAAAAATTGACACCCTAGTACATTTTTGATGGAGCTATGAATCAATTCAGAATTATTGGAAAATAACGTGGAATTAGGTGAATAAAGTGACTAAACCCACACTGTTTGATCCAGACATCCAATTACTAGGCTTATACCCCAAGAAGAGTATTGACGAAAACAATGTTTCCTTGAGCAACAAAATATTTAGAAGAACATTTTTTTTTAAATAGGAAGAAATTAGAACCTAAGTGAATGACCATTGTTTGGGAATGGTTAAGAAAACTGTGGCAATAAATGTAATGGAATATTTTATTTCCCTTTGTATGTATGTGTGTATGTGCACACACACATATGTGTATATATATATATATGTCTTACCCAGAATATATGTATAATACACACACATATGTCTATGTGTGTATGTTTGTAGCACCTAAAACAAAGACTACCTATTTACATTCTTTGAACTACTTCAAGTTATCCATCATCTTCTAAAATTAAGCATTCAACATTCGGTCTGAGATCTCTGTAAATATTTGATTGTAAGGAGCAGGAAGAAAGGTATTCTAGAAAAGTAGAGAATGCATAAACTGATGCAGAATGAAGTAAACAGAGCCACAGTGGAGAAAACAATGTAAACTACAGTAACAACATTATAAATAGAAAGAACAGTACAATGAAAAAAATTCAATGTACCTAAATCATAAAGAGCAAACATGGTTCAAAAATGAGATATGAGAACACACCCCAACTCCACTCTTTGCAGAGGTCTCAGGTCTACTTGTAAATTACATGCATTTTCATACATTTTCAATGTATTGATCTGTTATTTTCACCTTTATTTTTGATTATGTGACATGGCTTTCTGGGAGGAAGAAGACATAATGGGGGCAATACAAAATCTAGATTTTTGATGTTACTCTCTTTCTACAGATGACAGAGAGATAGACAGATAAATATAAAGCTAATATAGATCTAGATAGCTACATAAATGTACGTGGATATATACATATAGATGCATATATGTACATATGACATATGTATGCTTTAAGATCTATCTTTTCAAAAATCTTATCAATATACTATAGGACATTTTACTTATGATATTAAAAACTTCCAAGCATTTTGGCTTGGTTTTTCTGAGTTCCAGGTATCATACTGTCTTAGTATCTTTTCAACACTCAAGTCTTGTTTCCATCTTTTTTCTTAATTGATCTTATATTGGGATCCTTATTTTTTAACTTATATATCTAATGCAAAGACACTGGCCATGTCAAGATATAAACCTCAATGTTTCTGAAATCATGTAACATCCTCCAGCCCCAGAAATGGGTTCCATAGTGTGTAATAAGAATGATATTTATTTTCATTACAATATGTGAGTAATGCAATTGACTTTAATCATGCAGTTTTTCCTCTTTTTCATTACTGAATTTTGAGTAAAACAGAAAGAAGGAAGAAAAGTTGGGTTCAGGAATAATCTAAAATATGGATGGTCCATCCCTGGATAAGAGAGACAATAGATAACAGCAATATTTTCATGCTATTGTTTTAACACTCAAAAGAAGCGTGTATTTCAAGAAGCAACTAGTTAAATCCTTCAATATTGAATTCCATTTTAGCATTCAATAATCATTTAACACATAGTTGCTAATGGCAATCAAAGATTCATGATAATTTATGATTTATAGAGTAAGTTAATAAAATGAATAAATAGAGCTATAATGTTTTTCAGTTACACAACTAACATCAGTTGCTTTGAGAGGCTATAGAAGGAACATAAAAATCCCTGGTCTTCCTATTGAAAACACTTTCACTATCTACAAATCAATGATTCAGGCCCTGGTCATTGATGCCTATGAATATGAGTCTTTATAATATGATAGTAGTGAAATGAGTACTGGACTTGAAATCAGTCGACCTGGGTACCAGCACTTTATTATTTTGTGACCGTGAATGAGTCAAATGATTTTCCTAATATCACCTGCATGTTAAATTTGTGTTGGTATATGTTATATCTTATGTGTAGTTGCGCAATTAATATATAACACAAATAACACATATAGAAACTATGTGACATGCATGGCATGTAAATGCATAGTAGATATGTCACAAATGTGTCATTTATGACATATACCAATTATGACACATGTGTGTAGTTGTGTGACTGATATATAACACCTACAATGCATATGTAGCATATACATTTAACAAATATGTGTATAACAGTGTAATGTATATCCATGTCATATGTAAGATTTCTATGATGTACATGTACAGGGTTACATCATCATCATGTGATACACACAGCACATACAATGCATGCATACTATATAACACATACATGACATATATGATAAATAATACACCTTTAACATGGAGCATATTTTACATAGCCTGTATAACATAGGAGACACATATAGCTTATATAATATGATATGATATGATATGGCATGATATGACATGACATACCAAAAGATAACATAATATAATATAATACGAACATGTATATCATGTATTATGAAAAAAATCCCTTTGTAAACTTTGCAATGCAATACAAATGTGAATTATTAACACTTATTTTATCTAACCATTTTTTAAATTATGTATTGTGACATCACTGACCATTAATGTAAGATTTTACATGACATGAAATATCTGCTTTCTGGAAATAAAATAACTATATTAAATTAAAATCAATTGTAGATTTATAAATTAGATATCTTTCTGTAAGAATATCCCCCTGTTCCTTCTCACATCTTCTCTGACCCTCCAATAAAACCTTTTCAGAGACCTGAGAATGATTAAATATTTGATTCCAGAAACTGATGGATAGCTTGAGGTAATTCAAAGAAAGCATATAGCTAGTCTTTGTTCTGGGTTCTATATATGGCCTCATATAAATATAGTGTACTACATTGCTTTTCTTAGGACTGAGTGAATGGTACGTTATACCCCCTCCCCAACAAAAGTAATTAGTTAATTTAAAATTATTCTCACCTATTTAGCATAGTGGCCAGGCTCCATAAATTTTGTGGTGATGCGATATAATCCAATTAAAAGGCCGCTTCTTTCCTACTGTGAGGTAAGCTGCACCTCTTTTTGTTCCAATTTTCTGGTATTCTACCCGATGGGTTCCAGCCCTAGATTAATTAACAACTTTGTTAAGCCTTCTTTCACTTAAGTGACTTGAATGCAGCACGCTGAGCCATCCTGGGATCAGAGGACCAAGAATTCCTCTTTCCTTCCATCTATGTTCAAATGGAAGTTGTTGTCTTCTCCCATACTCATCTAATTAGAAATAATAAAATTACAAGTCTGGATTATAACACTGGATCATGCAATATCCCATCCTATTACCTCACTAAAACCTATTAAGTTAGTCAGATGAAGGAATCTCTTTTGGTTTGTGCTAGTGTTACATTCAAAAGTATTTAAAATTAGAGCTCTGACCAGGACATAAGATGAATATGTTATGTCGATTTTAATTAGTAAGTACTACCTCTGTGAAGAAAAGTCTGCCATCTAATTGGGGCATTCTTTCCATTTAGCATCTTGGAAAAGTTGCTGTTATCAAAGTTTGCCATTTGGACAGAAGATTTAAATGTATTAGGTGCCATTTGAGCAACATTCATTTTTCTGCTTCACAGAAATCTACGCCTTCTCAAAACAGCTCTTACTCCGATAAAATGAAAAGTATCTTTGCTTTACCAGTCTTTCCTTAAACTTTTATTTTATACCATATTGCATATCACATTGGACGAAAAGCTGTAGAAGAAACACTATCTAGGTGTAAACATAACCCATTAACTACAGACAAAGGAATAAGCCTCAGTGATTTGAGATTAAAACTTCCATACAGAGATAGAAATCTCCAAAGATGACAGTTTGTTTTGAGAAAATAAAAGGATAATAAAAGGATAATATCTCTATATTCACTTAGGTAAGGAGCCAGGAAGCACAGGTGTTAGAGATCTGGACTTAGAGTCAGAAAGACTTTTGTTCAACTCCTAACTCAGGCATTTACTACTTTTATGTTTCTAAACAAATCATTTAATCCCTCACTCATTCAGTTTTCTCATCTACAAAATAATAAGCATTCTTGTAACACCTCCTTCATAGTGTTCTTCTAAGGATCAATTGAGATAACATGCACAACTCTTTGTAAACTTTAAATCATTTATAGATAGATGTATATCCATCCGTGTGTGTGTGTGTGTGTGTGTGTTTGTGTGTGTATCTGTGTTAGCTACTATTCATATCTTAAAATCAAGATTAAGGTCAAGACATATTTATTAACATCTTTTAAGGGCAAGGAAATGTACTAGGCAGTTGGTACATAAAGATAAATATGAAATTGTGTCTGGCTTTCAGAACCTTATAATCTCCTGAAGGAGGGATATAACATATATAAAAATAAACTTATAAAAGAATCTGTGTAATGTAATTTATTTCAAGTGATTTAGAAGTCCAAAATCTGGGGAATCAGGAGAGGTCTCCTATAGGAGCTATCCTTGGAAGGGAAGCCAAGGATAGCAACAGAAAGAAGGTAACACAAAGCCTTTCCTGAAGCCTGAACTTGTATCCCTCCAGTCCTCCTCTCCCATTAATATGGCATCTACTGTGTGTTTGTGTGTATGTGCATGTATGTGTGTATATGTATATACACACATACAGTTTTTTGAATCAGCAAGCTTTCATTTTCTCTCCTTCATGCATCCTTCTCCTCAACTGGGGAAAAAAAGTGATACAAAAACAAAAAACAGAAACAAGCAAAGAAATCAATCTGGTAACAAATAAGGATAGTACATTGAAACAAATTTCTGTAATTGGCCAAGGCCAAAAAATGTGAGTCTATTCACCATATTTATTCTATCATCTCTATCAGGAAGTAGGAGACATTTTTTTTATCATCATTTGTCCTCTGGAATGATGGTGGATTACTTACTTTATCAGAGCTTAAAAATTTTTTCTAAGTTGTATGTTTTTACAATATTATTGTTATTTTATGAATTGTGATCCTGTTTGACTTATTTCACACTGTATCAGTTCCTACAAATCTTCCTAGGTTTCTCTGACACTATTCTCTTTGTCATTTCTTAAAGCCCAATAATAGTCCATTATACTCATATATCACAATTTGTACAGTCACTTTCCAAATGATAACCACCTCTTAGTTTCTAGTTCTTTAACACCACAAAAGGATCAGCTACAAATCTTTTGAACATAATAGGACCTTTTTCCCTTTCTTTGATCTTTTTGAGGTTATAGGTCTAGCACAAGTATCACTGGCTCAAAGTGTATACACAATTTACTAACTTTTTTATTCTGTATATATTTCATATTTCCATATTCATATCCATATTATTTCCTTCCAGTAGGATAAAATTTCTTTATACCAAGAACTGTTGTCTTTTTTGCCTTTGTATTTTTAGTACCCAGAGCAGTATCTTATATATGGGGTTCAGAGAGGACTAACACTTCTGGTGTAAGATTATCTCAGTACTTTTCAGGGCTGCTCATCAACCTTTGGTGTCCATCATTCACCCAACTCTAACACCACAGGAAAATCTCTCAGTAGAGGGGCTAAACCAGGTTGAGAGCAATCCAAAATCCTCAAACCCAAAAGTAAGTTAGGAGAAGGTTTTGCCTAAGACTTCCTTCAGTAGAATGACGTATTATTGGAATTTGTTCCAACAGCCATGAAAGTGGCTGAAGAGTACTTAATTGTATTCTTGTACATTGTAGAGTACTTAAAACTTGCTCAGATAGCTGAGGATGTCAACATCACCCACTGAATCCCAGGACATCTCAAGTCATTCTGACTTTTGATCTGCCACTGGAATTGATGACTCTAGAAGAGAAAGGTTGACAAGTTCGTGCAATTTCTGCCTCATTTAAATCTAATTCACAAGCAAGTCAAGTTGTCATCCTGTGATGTTACACTTTGAAAATGAAGGGCTAAAACTACCAACTCAGAGCACTGCCTAGTACATAGTAGACATGCAATAAATGTTTGTTAAATTGAATTAAATCAATCATTCCTTATTATCCACTGAATTGAATTGGATAGTTAAAGGGCACCTACTTTTAAGGTAATTTCTCCACAGTTATAATTTTTTGAGAAATTTTAAATTTAAATGAATTTATCCATTTGCGCTGTTATTGGAAAGTTTTGACCATTGGCCAAAGAGTTAGACTATCTGAGTTTAAGTCCAAACTCCTAGATTTGGTGACCATTTGACTTGGATCATTCTGATCTTCAGTTTCCTCATCTGCAAAATGGGTATGACATTTAAAGTTGCACTATCAATTTTATACTGTCATTGTAAGGAACTTTTTAAAGATTATTTAATGTACTATTTAAACGTGAATTATAAACTCCTGTAGATTTATTCTTCATAATGTCAATTTAGAACTGTGATATGATCATTAAGGTACTAGAAGAGTCAAGGTAGTTTGCATGGATTCTCTCATATTTGGGAATGAAACCCTGTGAATGACAAATGAGTCAGAGAGAGATGGGAAATACTGCTCTCTTGATAGAGGAATTCACATCATAGAATTAATGCTAACAAATTGTAAGAGTGTGATGACTCCAATATGCTAAATCAAAAATGTCCCATGAAGTCAAAAAAAAAAAAAAAACCTTAGTCACCCAGTTTTAATAAAACCAACATTAAAGCCCCAAAGCCCCTTTCTCTCCAATTCAAAGTTTGAATATAAACTAGCCACTCATTTCCCAGTAGTCTTTCTTCCTCTTTTATTTTCCCTCCCCTCATTCTCATGAATCACTACCAGTTTCAAAACCTAGACTCCTTGTTCCCTTTCTTTAATTCCTGGCCTAGCTATACTCAAATAAGAATCCTTTACAAAGCTACCAGACTTGCTGATGAAAGTTCAATTTCCATCTTATCTTGAGCCAGTGGGACCTAACCTATTTCTATCATCTTCTTCAACTGTCGTTCATATTGTAAATCTATCATCTCAATAAAGCTCCCTTTTTTATTTATAAGTACTATATTTTCTTTTACTCAACATTGGGATGACAAACTGTCTAACTCTACATTAAGACAGTAGACTCAAAATGCTTTAACCTACCTTGATTTTATTTTCTCACGACAAATAAAACCAGATTCAATCCCCAGTTATTGGAAATATTTCACATTACCCAATGACTTCATAGCTCAACTGGTGTGATATGGGAAAATCAGAGGAAAAAAAATCTGAAGGCAGGGCTGGGGCCATAATAGGGCTGAACCTTTGTCAGTCCTCTCTGAATTTTTAATCTGATCAACATAATATGTCAGTTAAGCATAAAGGTATGTTGATAGCTGAGAGTTGATTGTGATATTGTGTAACTCAGAGACATAGGAGAGAATTAAATTGAAAATATATGATTTTTTCCCATGGATTGATTTCCTATAGAGTGATTACATATGGGAGTCTTTATGGATCTCTCCTTTTGACTCACTCTCTGAATGAAATATGGACTCAGCATAGGCTACTCTGCTTTGTAATTGCTACATTTCAATTTAATCAGAATCGTTTTCAGGAAGATGATAACGTATTTCTATAGTATTTTAGGTTTGCAGAAGATTTTTTCACATAAATTCTTCCATATGAAGCAGATAATTTAAGTATCCTATTTAATAGATGAGGACACTGAAGTACAAAAAGGTATACTTCAATAATTCATTCACTTAAAAAGCATTTGTTAAGTACCTACTCTGTGCCTGACACAAAGACAAAAACAAGCAAAGTTTCCACCCTCAAGAAACTTACGTTGTGATAGAGGAGGCAGAATGTATACAGACAATACAAAGTTATGAAAAGCATATTCAAAGTTATCTTTTGGGGGGATGAAGGGATAGCAAATGGAGGGATCAGGGTAGAATTCTTATAGGAGGTGAAATGAACTTTGTAGGAAGCTAGAGGGCAGAAGGGAATACATAAGGAAGCAAATGGCAAGCCCTGAGTTATGTAGCTCATAAACATCAGAATTGAGGCACAACCTGAAAATTTCCAACCCAAAGACTAGTTTTCTTTCCACAACACAATGCTTTTTATAGCAAAATTCAGAACTAGGTCTGGTTGAATCATCAGTAGTGACTAAATGAAAGAGATGAGGGGGAGGGGATGGTAAAATGAGCTCTGTAGCTGACATATTCCCTATGTGATACTGAAACAGGCAAGTGAGATAAAATCACTCCATTTATGTTAGTTTGATGAAGCATTCCTTCATGAAATCAGTTCAATGTTGGAGAACTTTTCTGAATTGTCAAATTCAGCAAATTATGTTAAATATAATGTACTCTGAAAGTTAAATGACTTGTCTCAAGTCACAAAGGTGGTTCATGACAGGTATCCCAAGTCGTAACAATTTGAGTTCAGCATTCCACAATTTTATATTTGTAATAATATGAAAGGGAAAATGTTATCATGTTTAGAGAGGTGACATCAAAGCCAGAACAACTTGAGTTGAAGTTTTGTCTCTGACATACACTGAATGTATGACTCTAGGCGAGTCACAACATCTTGGTGCCTCATATAATTCTGAAAGTCTGGTCATATCAACAAACATGTAATATTTAAAATTTAATACTAGTTCCAGGCACAAACAACAAGTAAAAACAGTTCCTGTTTTCAAGGAGCTCATAATCTAGTGGGAGTGACAACATGCAAATTCTCAAATTTCAGAGTTCACTCTAAGAAAGACAAACAGGCACAGTGGAGTGGGAGGGCCCCAGGGAGACCTGAGACAGCAGCAGGTGGAATGGCAGCATGGCAGCCCAGGGAGAAAGACCAACAGAGCCGAGCAAGTGACAGTTGCTGAGCCCCAGATGTGAGTCGCAATAACTCCTGAGACTTTCAGCCTGCAGATTAAACATGTGCAAGTCACTTACTTGAACTTCTGGGAGCCGGATGATGGAGTGATCAGTAAATGCTCTCTCCTCCTGCCTTGATGACCTCAAAAGAACCATAAAATGCTTCCCCAGAAAAATTCTGGATCAGTAGGGATAGCAGAGGAGGCAAAGAGTCTCAAAACGCCAGAGGCTAGGAAATAGCTAAGGGGGATTCCTCCTACTGTGGCAGAGGTGATCCGGAAGGAGGGGGACCCCAGGGCAATGGAAACTCACACTAGGATCCAGACAAGGCTCAGCGCAAGAAGAGGAGGCCCAGGAGGGGTGGAAACTTGTACTAAGCCTCAGGAGTGCCTCAGCACTCCAGGGGAAATGGGAAGAAAATAGGGCAGCTGGGATTACTAACCTTTGAGCTTGCCTTTGCCTCAGCTCAGCTGATGCGATCTTCCTTGACCAAACTACCCCTACCCCATACTTAACAATCTGATTGAGGAAACACAAGACAAAAAGATAAAAAGACACTTGCTCTTAGCCTTTTCACATCAGTCAGCTCAACACCAAGTTCTGCAGCTCCTAACTGAAAGAACCAGAAGCCACAATACACAATCACCATGATGAGCAGAAAAAAACAAAACAAGGGCTAAAAAACCATAGAATCTCTCCACAGGGGCAAAGATGAAAACATAAATACCAAAGAGGTCATTAGTAAGACTATACTTTCATCTGAAACTTCAGAAGGGACTATGAACTGCTCTCATGCACAAAAAGCTCTCCTGGAACAGCTGAAGAAGAAAATAGAAGAGAAACTGGCCAATGAGTTTAAAAGTATGAAAAAAGAATTCACTAATGACAGCATTTCTTTAAAAAGGAAAATTGAACAAATGGAAAAGGAAACATAAGACCTAACTGGGAAAATTGGATAAATGGAAAATGAAGTACAAAAATTAACTGGAGAAAATAACTCCTTAAAGGGAAGAACTGGACAGTGGAAAAGGAGATGCAAAAATTAACTGAAGAAAACAATTTGATAAAAATTAGAATTGGAGAAGTAGAAAATAATGACTCTATGAGACAGCAAGAATCAGTCAAACAAAATCGAAAGAATGAAAAGATAGAAGAAAATGTAAATTATCTAATTGAAAAAGCAAGTGACCTGGAAAATAGATCCAGGAGAGAAAATTTAAGAATTATTGGCCTGCAGAAATCCATGATGAAAAAAAGAGTCTGGACAATATCTTCCAAGAAATCATCAAGGAAAACTGTCCAGAAGTGCTAGATCCAGAGAGCAAAAGAGTCATTGAAATAATCTACCATTAACCTCTCTAAAAGGATCCCAAACTCAAAACCCCAAGAAATATTGTTGCCAAATTCCAGAACTACCAAGTGAAGGAGAAAATACTACAGGCAGACAGAAAGAAATAATTCAAATATTGAGGAGCTACAGACAGGATCACACAAGACCTTGCAACTTCTACATTAAAAGAACAAAAGAACTGAAATCCAATATTCCATAAGGCAAAGGAGCTGGGACTACAACCAATGATCAACTACCCAGCAAAGTTCAGCATAACATTTCAATGAAGTGAGGGATTTCCAGAATTCCCTGATAAAAACTCCAGAAATTAATAGAAAATTTCATCTTCAAATGCAGGTTTCAAGAGAGGCATGAAAAAGTAAAAGGGGCAAAGCGGGGAATAAAAAACAAAAAACTTGTTACTCAGTTTGGGCAAATGGTTTACCTCCCTATAAGGGAAGATGATACCTGTTAATCTTGAGAATTGTACATCTATTATGAAACATAAAAGGAATATACATAGAGGGAAAGGGGAATAAAGTAAATGATATGATGATAAAAATATGACAAGCATGTGAAGGGATTGTAACAGGAGGTGTGAAAAGGAGGAAGCAGAAAATGGTAAATTACATCACAGGAAGAAGCACAAAATTATAGTAGAGGGAAAGAGGGAGGGAGATGAGCATTGTTTGAAAGGTATTCTCATCTGATTTGGCTCAAAGAGGGAACAACAAACTTAATTAAGTATATAACTCTAACTAGCTCTATAGGTAGTAGGAGGTGCAGGGGGAAGAAAGGGGAGGGGAAGTTAAAAGGGATGCAAGAAGTAAGGGAAAAGGGGAGTAAAAGTCAGTGGGGCTAAAAAAAGGAAGAGAAGGCTGCAGGAGGTGGTGGCAAAAAGTGAAAACTACTGAGGAGGGGAAGGGAAACGGGAGATCTAAAAACGCAAATGGTGGGAAAGAGGATGGAGGAAAATACAAAGTTTGTAATCATAACTGTGAATGTGAATGGAATGAACTCTCTCATAAAATGGAGATGGGTAGCAGGATAGATTAAAAGCCATAATCCAACAATATGTTGTTTCCAAAAAACACATTTGAGATGAGGGGATAAACACAGGGTGAAGGTAAAAGATTAGAGCAGAATATACTGTGCTTCAACTGATGAAAGGAAAGCAGGGGTAGCAATCCTAATCTCAGACAAAACAAAAAAGCAGAAATAGATCTAATCAAAAGAGATAAGGAAGCAAACTATATCCTGCTAAAAGGCACCATAGACAATGAAGAAATAGAATTACTAAACATGTACGCTCCAAGTGGTATAGCATCCAAATTCTTAGAGGAGAGGTTGGGGGAGCTGAAGGAAGAAACTGAAAGCAAAACTATACTAGTGGGGGACCTCAACCTCCCCCTCTCTGAACTTGATAAATCTAATCTCAAAATAAGAAAGAGGTTAAGGAGGTAAATAAAACTCTGGATAAGGTAGATATGATAGATCTCTGGAGAAAATTGAATGGGAATAGCAAGGAATATATATTTTTCTCAGCAGTACATATACAAAAATTGACCATGTACTAGGATATAAAAACCTCACAATTCCGTGCAGAAAGGCAGAGATAGTCAATGCATTCTTCTAAGATCATAATGCAATAAAAATTATATATAACAAAAGGCCATGGAAAGATAAACCAAAAATCAATTGGAAACTAAATAATCTAAGCCTGAAGAAGGAGTGGGTTAAAGAAGAAATCACAGACACAATCAACAACTTCTTTCAAGAGAATGACAATAATGAGTCAACCTACCAAATCTTATGGGATACTGCAAAAGCAGTTCTTATGGGAAGTTTTATATCTTTGAATATCTACATAAATAAAATAGAGAAAGAGGAGATCAGTGACTTGGGCATGCAGCTGAGAAAGCTAGAAAAAGAACGAATTGAAAATCCCCAAATAAATACTAAATTAGAAATAAGTCAAAACCAAAGGAGAGATTAATAAAATTGAAATTAAGAAAACTATTAAATTAATAAAGAAAGTTGGTTTTATAAAAAAACTAATATAATTGATAAACCTTTGGTCAATTTGATTAAAAAAAAGAAAAAAGAAAATAAAATTACTAATACCAAAAATGAAAGGGGTGAACTCACCTCCAATGAGGAAGAAATTAAAACAATATTTAGAAATTTCTTTGCCCAACTTTATGCCCATAAATTTGACAATCTAAATGAGATGGATGAGTGTTTTAAAAAATACAAATTGCCCAGATTGATAGAAGAGGAAGTTGAATACTTAAACAACCCCATCTCAGAAAAAAGAAATTGAACAAGCAATCAATGAACCCCCAGGAAAAAAATCTCCAGGGTAGATGGATTTACAAGTGAATCCTATCAAACATTTAAAGAACAGTTAATTCCAATACTGTATAGAATATTTTTGAAAATTGGGGAACGAGTCCTCCCAAATTCTTTTTATGATACAAGTATGGTTTTGATACCTAAACCAGGAATAGACAAAACAGAGAAAGAAAATTATAGACCAATTTCTCTAGTGAATATAGATGCAAAAATTTTAAATAAGATTTTAATAAAAAGAAAACAGCATCTTTTCACAAGAATACTACATTATGATCAGGTAGGATTCATACCAGAAATGCAGGACTGGTTCAGTATAAGGAAAACTATTAGCATTATCAACTATATCAACAACAAATCTGGCAGAAACCACAAGATTATCTCAATAGATGCGGATAAAGCTTTCAACAAAATACAACACCCATTTCTCTTAAAAATGCTGGATGAAATAGAAATACAGGGAATGTTCCATAAAATAATAAGCAGAATCTACCTAAAACCTTCAGCAAGCATTATATGCAATGGAGATAAGCTAGAGGCATTTCCAATAAGATCAGGGGTGAAACAAGGATGTCCATTATCACCATTATTATTCAATATGGTACCAGAAAAGTTAGCTGTAGCAAATCGACAAGATAAAGAAATTGAAGGAATAAGAACAGGCAAAGAAGAAACTAAGTTATCACTCTTTGAAGATGATATGATGATATACTGAGAGAATCCCAGAGATTCAAGTAACAAACTACTTGAAATAATAAATGGCTTTGGCAAAGTTGCAGGTTACACAAAATAAACCCGCACAAATCTTCTGCATTCCTATATATTAGTAACAAAGTTCAACAGTGAGAGATAGAAAGAAAAATCCTATTTAAAGCTAGGATAGGCACTATAAAATATTTGGGAATTTACCTGCCAAAACTAACCCAGGGACTATATGAACCCAATTACAAGATATTTTTTGCACAAATAAAGTCAGATCTAAGTAAGTGGAAAAAGATCAGTTGCTCATGGGTAGACCGAAACGATTAAAATAAAAATGACAATTCTATCTAAATTAATTTACTTATTTAGTGCCATACCAATTAAACTATCAGATAATTATTTTCAAGAACTGGATAAAATAATATCAAAATTCATCTCGAAGAATAAAACATCCAGAATATTAAAGGGAGGAATGAAAAGAAATGCTAGGGTAGGTGGCCTAGAGCTACCAGATCTCAAATTGTATTATAAAGCCTCAATTATCAAAGCCACTTGGTCCTAAGAAACAGAAGGGAAGACAAGTGGAATATGCTGGGTACTCAAGACATAGTAGCCAATGAGTATAGCAATCTCCTGTTTGATAAACCCAAGGACCCCAGGGTATGGTTTAAGAATTCACTGTTTGACAAAAAATGCTGGGAAAACTGGATAACAGTGTGGAAGAAACTAGGCTTAGACCCATGCCTGACACCATACACAAGAATCAAGTCCAAATGGGTACACGATCTAGGTATAAAGATTGATACTATGGACAAACTGATAGAGCAAGGAATAGTATTGGACTCATCAGATTTATGGAGAAGGGAAGAATTTTTGACTAAAGAAAATAGAGAAAGCACTATGAAGTGAAAGCTGGATAATTTCGATTACACTAAACTGAAAAGTTTTTGCACAACCAAACCTAATGCAACCAAAATTTGGAGGGATGTAGTATACTGGGAAAGAATTTTTACAGCTGATCTCAGGGATAAAGGCCTCATTTCTAGAATATATAGAGAAATGGGTCAAATGTACAAGAATACAAGTCATTCCCCAATTGATAAAGTCAAAGGATATTAACAGGCAATTTTCAGATGGAGAAATTAAAGATATCTATAATCATATGAAAAAATGTTTTAAATCACTTTTGATAATAGAAATGCAAATTAAAACAACTCTGAGGTAACACATCACACCTATCAGACTGGCAAACATGACAGAACAGGAAGTTGATAAATTTTGGAGAGGATGTGGGAGAGTTGGAACCCTAATTCACTGTTGGTGGATCTGTGAGCTCATCCAACCATTCTGGAGAGTGATTTGGAACTATGCCCAAAGGGCTACAAAATGTGCATACCCTTTGACCCAGCAATATCACTTCTAGGACTGTATCCCCAAGAGGTTATAAAAATGGGAAAGGGTCCTACATGTATAATAATATTTATACTAGCACTCTTTGTAGTGGGCAAGAACTGGAAATCAAAGGGATGCCCATCAATTGGGGAATGGTTGAATAAATTATGATATATGAATGTAATTACTACTGCACTATAAGAAATGATGAACAAGAAGACTTCAGACAGGCCTGGAAAGCCTTATATGATCTGATCCTGAGTGAAAGGAGCAGAACCAGGGAAACTTTGTGCACAGTTAATGACCACAGTGTGTGAGAGTTTTTTTCTGGTAGATTTGGGTCTTCATAGCAATGCAAGGACTTAAAAAAAAATTCCCAGTGATCTTCTAAGGCAAAATGCCTTCCATATCCAGACAAAGAACAATGGAATTCAATCGCAGAATGTAGTAGATCATCTTTTTGCATGTTTAATGTTTTGGTTTGTTAAAGAATTTCTCCCATTTATTTTAGTTCTTCTACACAGCATGACTACAGTGAAAATGTATTCAATAGTAATGTATGTGTAGATCTTATATAGAATTGTAGGCCATCTCAGAGAGGGAAGGGGGAGAAAGGAGGGAGGTGGGGGGCAGGCAGGCGAGAAAAATCTAAGTTTTATGGTAGTGATTGTAGAACATGAAAAGTAAACAAATTTAATATAAAAAAAGGCAAACAGGTTCTATCCATGTTTATTCCACTCAAAGCAGACCACATCTATACATGGGAGCCCGTCTGGCACTGAGCTCCTTTTGGGGTTAAGGTGCAAAGTCCCTTTCAACAGGGGCTAATGTCAGGCCATCATCATTTCACCTCTAGATGGAGGAAATCAGACCCCACCCCTCTCTCCATCCCCCATTTCAACTATCTCAACAAAAAAATCTGTCTCTACCCAAGTCAGAGCCCAACACAATGGATTTCCCTACTTCAGATTAAATTACTAGCAAGGGTGAGGCTGACCAGGATAAGGAGAGAAAATGAAATCTCATTCTCAATAATATCCTTCTGAAGAAAAAAAGTGAACTTAAAATCAGGTCTTTGGAAGAAGGGGGAAGGGGGAAGCTCTGAATCTCAAAGGTACTGGTGTTGAAGTTTGGGAACCATAATGAGATTTGGGGTGCTTGGGACCCCAAAATATCCACATGCCAAGTCCTGCTGAATGAGTTCGACTCAAGCCTTCTTTCAGCCAAGGTGAAACAAGGTTTATTAAAGGTTCGCCATATTGCGTTGATTCTTAAGGAGCCTAACCATTTGTGACCCTTGTATTGACAAGTGGGCCAGATAGAACATTAGCTAGACAGAGTCAGATTTGGATTGAATCTGAGAGCCTTCATGGAGGTAAGATGTAACTTAAATACAGAAAGGCCATAGGAAAGATCTAGAGATGATCTATTAGTTTGGGAAGAGGATATATAGAGGATCTTGATGAAACTTGGGTAATTTGTGATGTAATCAACAGTGAGAAACAGCTGGAGGTAATTGGGAGGTAACAGACAATGGAGGGCTTGAATGGGTTAGCTACTACTGGATCATCAGTTGATGTCAGAATAGGAACAATATGTTGAGTAGCAATCTTTGCTAGTTGATCAGCAAGTGCACTGTACTCCTGTTCTGGTGTGATGAGGGTCACATGAGCATCTACATGAAAAACTGACAAATTAGTAACCAAAGACATGTCCCATATATCTTCCCACAGTTCTTTGCCCCAGATTTGTTTGCCATGAATTTCCCAATTTTGATTTTTCCACATGGGCATCCATATAGCTAACCTATTAACTACCACCCATGAATCAATGAATATATAACACTGCCTTTCTTGTTTTGTTTTGATTTCTTGGTGTACTGCTATAAGTCCAGCATGTTGATTATTTCTACCTATTCCAGTGCTTTGCATTCCAGTGTCTTTTGGGCCCAAATATTTTGCTGTCCCATCAGTAAATCATGCATGTTCTTTTGTTCTTCTGTTAATGCATCATATCCTTCATTTCATTTTACTAAGGACTGTAACAACTGCTGCTTTGGTTCAGAGGGTGTACCATTTCCCTCAGTATCTATGTTTGCTCATGTAAAACAGAAACTCCACTTTTGCCTTTTAATATACCATTTTCATTTAATTATCAAAAGCTTTGATATGCTCAAGTCCCCAGTCAAATTCATATTTTTTCCTAGTAATTTTATTTAAAGGTTTCAAAATTTGTTCTATATGTGGTATGTGATGTCACCAATATCCAAATAATCCTATAAACTTTTGGACCTCTTTCTTATTGGTGGGTATAGGAAATTCTTATTGGTGGGTATAGGAAAATCCTGAATCATTTGTCTGGCTTGTGAGAAAATCTCTCACAAACCCTGATTCCAGTGTATACCCCAACACTTCACAGTTTGAAACTGCCCCTTGAATCTTTGCAGGATTAATCTCCCACCCTTTGCTTTTCATATGCTCAATTGAAAGTGTCAAACTCCTCTCCATTTCTTCTAAATTTTTACCCTGTATCATAATATCATCTATGTAGTGGGTAAGCTGTACACTAGGCAGCTCCAATTCATTGAAATTTTCAGCCACAATTCTATGACAAATAATGGGGCTATGCAGATATCTTTGTGGCAAGCATGTAAAAGTATATTGTTGGCCCTGCCAAATGAAAGCAGACTGGTCCCATTGTTTTGAATCTACTGGGATAGTAAAAAAAAGCATTGGCTAAACCAATAACTGTGTACCAAGTCCCATCATATTTCTGGATCTTTTCTATTAAAGTAATGGTATCTAAGGGGGCGGAGCCAAGATGGTGGAGTAGAAGGACACACGTTTACGAGCTCCAAAACCAAAGCCCATAGAATTAATGTAAAAAGAGAACCCCATAACTTCTGGGTCAATACAAGGTGTGCAGAAACGGAGTGGAAGAGATTTCCGTGCCAGAGAGCCCTGAAGAGCCGTCCCTGGGGTCTGTCCCGCCCCGGAAAGCAGACCCCACCCCAAGGCCGCTGCCACAGAGAAGCTAATCCGAGCAGGCTTCAGAGACGGAAGCTCCGGCAGCCGGGAAAGTCCCTCCACCCACAGAAGCTACAAGTCAGTGAGAGAGAAGGCCGGGCTGGAGGAGGGGAGCAGAGCATGTCTGTGACTCGGGCCCCCTTGGGAGGAAGCGGCGGCAGCAGAGACGGGAGCAGGAAGCGGCGGAGGCAGAGGTGTGGGTGGCGGCTGAGGAGGCAGCGGCCCGGGACTCAGGAATCCCCTAGCAGCAGGCAGGATCTTCATTACGGAAGGTTCCTGCATAAAACCTGACGGAGCTGAGCCTGGGAGACGGCCCTATCCCCACCCCACTCTATTACTGAAGGCTTCTGCATAAAGTCCCTGAGGGAACTGAGCCTGGGAGGCGGGCCTGCCCCCACCCCAGCACCTGAACTAAAGCTCACTGATTGACAGCCAGCAGGAGGAAAGCCCATTTAAATCTCAGAGGCCAAGCACTAGTTGGGCGGATCCAGGCGGGGGTGGAAAGGAATCTCAGAAGTCAAGTAACTGGCTGGGAAAATGCCTAGAAAAGGGAAGAAAAATAAGACTATAGAGAGTTTTTTCCAACAAATGCAAATGATCCCGACCTTTGGATCTGATGACAAGGACATATCCTTGCCATCAGGGAAAGACGTGGAGGGTGGGGCCTCAGTACCCCAGACACCCCAGGGGGGTGGCGAGTGGGCTCAGGCCCTGGAAGAGCTCAAAAAGGATTTTGAAAAGTAAGTTAGACAGGTGGAGGAAAAACTGGGAAGAGAAATGACAGAGATGCAAGAAAAGTATGAAAAACAGGTCAATACCTTGGTAAAAGAGACCCAAAAAAATGCTGAGGAAATTAACACCTTGAAAAATAGGCTCACTCAATTGGCAAAGGAGGTTCAAAAAGCCAATGAGGAGAAGAATGCTTTCAAAAGCAGAATGAGCCAAATGGAAAAAGAGGCTCAAAAGCTCACTGAATTTAATAGTTCTCTAAAAATTAGAATGGAACAGATGGTGTCTAATGACTTTATGAGAAACCAAGAAATCACCAAACAAAACCAAAAGAACGAAAAAATGGAAGAGAATGTGAAATATCTCATGGGAAACACAACTGACCTGGAAAATAGATCCAGGAGAGACAATTTAAAAATTATGGGACTACCTGAAAGTCATGATCAAAAAAAGAGCCTAGACATCATCTTCCATGAAATTATCAAGGAAAACTGCCCTGACATTCTAGAACCAGAGGGCAAAATAAGTATTGAAAGAATCCATCGATCACCACCTGAAAGAGATCCAAAAAGAGAAACTCCTAGGAACATTGTGGCCAAATTCCAGAACTCCCAGCTCAAGGAGAAAATCTTGCAAGCAGCTAGAAAGAAACAATTCCAGTGCTGTGGAAATACAATCAGGATAACTCAAGATCTAGCAGCTTCTACATTAAGGGATCGAAGGGCGTGGAATAGGATGTTCCAGAAGGCAAAGGAACTAGGACTCAAACCAAGAATCACCTACCCAGCTAAACTGAGTATAATACTTCAAGGGAAAATATGGTCTTTCAATGAAACAGAGGACTTTCAATCATTCTTAATGAAAAAACCATAGCTGAAAAGGAAATTTGACTTTCAAACACAAGAATGAGAAGACGCATGAAAAAGTAAACTGCAAAGAGAAGTCTTAAGGGACTTACCAGAAGTGAACTGTTTACATTCCTACATGGAAAGACAATATTTGAAACTCTTAAAACTTTTCAGTATCTGGGTAGTTGGTGGGACCACACATACACATGTACACGTATGCACACACATACACACATGCACACACATACAGAGATAGAGAGCACAGATTGAACTGAATAGGATGGGACCATACCTTAAAAGAAATTAAGGGAAATGGTGAGAGAGAAATGTAGGGGGAGGAAAGAGGGGAAAATGGAAGGGGGTAACTATGTGTCATTTAAGAGGCAAGTAGGAGTTTTTCTTAGTTGAGGGAAAAAGAGGAGAGCTGAGAAAAAAAAAAAACAAGAAGTTTACCCTCATCACATTTGACTAAACGAAGGAGTGAAATGCACACTCATTTTGGTATGAAAACCTATCTTACAGTATCAGAAAGTGGGGGAGAAGGAGATATTACAAGGGGGGAGATGATGGAAGGGAGGGCAAAGGGAGGAGGGAGCAATTTGAAGTCAACACTTGAGGAGGGACAGGATCAAAAGACAGAAGAGAAACAATGAGGGGCAGGTTAGGAGGGATGGTAATCCAGTTAGTCTTACACAACACGAGTATCAGGGAGGTCATTTGCAAAACTACACAGATATGGCCTATATTGAATTGCCTGCCGTCCCAAAAGGAATGGGTGGGGAGGGAGGGATGGGGAGAATTTGGAACTCAAAGTTTTAGGAACAACTGTTTAGTATTGTTGTTGCAACTAGGAAAGAAGACATACAGTTAATGAGGAATAGAAAGTCATCTGGCCCTACAGGAGAAAAGAGAAGATGGAGACAAGAGAAGGGAGGGATGACAGAAGAGAGGGCAGATTGGAGATAGGGAAAATTAGATTGCTTGGGGTACTGGGGTGGGGGGAGGGGATAAAAGGGGAGAAAATTTGGAACCCCAAAATTTGTGAAAATAAATGTAAAAAATTAAGTAAATAAATAAATTTTTTTAAAAAAAATAAAGTAATGGTATCTGGAATAGCAGCATACAAGGGAGGAGTGACTTTATTCAATTGTCTATAATCCACTGTCATCCTCCATGTCACATCTGACTTTCATACCGGCCAGACAGGATTTTTCCATCCAATGGATACTGGACTAACACCCTGCTTCAACATATTATTTTATAGTATTAATAAACTCATCTTGTCCACCTGGCATCTGATCCTGCTTTAAAGTATTCACTTCAGAAGTTTCCGGTAAAGTGATTAGGTCCGTTTTTATTTTACTCACTAAAACTGTATTAATTCTTATCTTCCTTACTTCAAACTGGTATGTCTCCTCAGGTAAATTTAAAGTTGTACCTCTCAATATATTTATTCCAATGATGTATTCAGGAATGGGTAAAATTACCACAGTATGTTCTTTCTTAGGTAATTGTCCAATTTTCATTGCTAGATTAACTTGTCTGGCTGATATTTCAGCCCCTTCCAATACTGTGATGTTGGTAGGAATTCCATGTTTAAACTTATCAGGGTTTTCATATATAAAGGCCTCTGTCCCAGTTAATGCCTTGATTACAGTATTTGATCCATTTTGCAATATATGGGGTCTGTAATCCTGTCTGTATATTTCTTTAATTTGACTGGAGCTCAGCCAACTTCCTATTCTTCCGGAAGGCATGACAAACTTGGATACAAGGATTCAGCAGAATCTGCAGCGGCAGTTCTTACTTTTCTATTTCGTCTAGTCTCAATTCCTTTTTCTTGGTACATTCTGTATAGTTAATTATTTGGAATATCATCTACGCTTCTAAATTCTACCTCTGATCTCAACAGCGCAGTAAACAATTCTCTCCTTGTCAATTTTTTTCAGATTTTGAATCCACTGAGTATTTACTCTTCTCTCTCTAGCAATGTTGTCTTTTTCCCAGTCTCGTAATCACCTAACTGTAAAATCTTGTCCAGTACCTCTGAAGGGGGTGCCCTATTTCCCCAATTATTAAAGTCAAAATCAAGTGCTTGTAAGCAAGAGGAGCCGTCTTTACTATTATATTCTTATGATAAACTGCAAAGGGAGTATGCATCTGTATTTCTGATCATTGTGACAGTTTTCATTACCTGCTCCTTTAACTTTCTTATACAGTCCCTAAGTGAATTCCAGGGTCTGTCTCCACTAGGCCACATAGAATCAGTATGATTCTGCCCACCACAGCCTTCTGCAGTCCAAGCCAACAGATTAGTTGTATTGTTACCTCCTTGCATATTGTAATCTCTAAAAGTTTGCTGTACAAAAGGATTCTGAATAATACCTATAAATTTCAGGCAGTCTACAGGAACAACAGCCATTCCTCCACCTCCATCATCACTGATTCTCACCATCCAAGATAATAATGATCCTCCCATCCTTTGGGTGACCAACTGAAAAATTTCCTTGACCTTCTGCTGAATAAAATCCTCAATTATTTCCCTAAACACTGAGTTACATCCTTGGTTCTCCTGTCTCTACCTCACTATTGGGCATGCTTCTGATTGAGAAACTCTTCCTCTAAAATTATGTCACTTCATTTGTCACTGTGGCAATTAGGTTGGGTCTGTACAAAGGTCAGATGTGTATTTCTTCTGTTAGCCTTCATCGTCTTCTGAGTTAAATGAACAACCTTTCCTTCTGCTTGAGACCCCTTAGACTGCTTTTGTACTCTTTTTCCATCTAAAAATTTTCCTTAAACAGCTCATCTTTGTTTCTACACATAGTTCATCAGGCTGTTAGTAAAATCCAGCCTCTCCTACTTACCCCTGCCAATTCCTTCCCTGGTCTTATTTTATTAGTATTCCTTGCAAACAACTTTCCAAATCTCCACTCTCCCCCTCCTGTAATCTCCCTTCCCAGTTTTCACAGGGTCCAGTGCTTTTAGCCCACTCCCTTGCTAGTGAGTAAAACGGTAAATTCTCCCATCCTGGGATATTAATGTCATCTTCTAAATCATTTCTGCCTCCAAATAGAGATTTTTTTACTTTGCAATCCTGTTCGTGATGCCAAATGTATCGCCAAGCAATATTCACAGCACTGGTGTTGACTATGAATACGCCAGCCTAGTTCTCAGTCACAAAATATAAAAGATTCTTTATATAGAAGGCAGAAGAAAAACATTTATTTAAGCACCAGAAAGTCAAATCCCAGAACTAGAAAGCAAAATCTGTCAGGGTGACACAGAAGTTAATAAACATGATCATGGCAGAAGGCAAAGTCATTCTCAAACCTCCCCTCCCTCAGATAGGACCTTCTCATTATGAACTGTCGCAATGCGTCATTCTCAGACATTCCCTCCCCCAGCCAATAGTTACAATACTGACGTCTGTGTCAGTTAGCCTGTGTTTTTCCCCTCTTATCTGACCTCACTCATTAACTTCCATTTGTTCCATTCTAATTTTTAAATAACTGTTTACTTCAGTGAGCTTTTGAACCTCCTTTACCATTTGGTTAATTCTGCTTTTTATAGGAGTCTTCTACTCATTGGGTTTTTGGGCTTCCTTTGCAATTTGGGTTAGTCTATTTTTAAAGGTGTTATTTTCTTCAGCATTTTTTGGGTCTCCTTTAGTAAGCTGTTGACTCATTTTTCATGATTTTCTTGCATTGCCCTTATTTCTCTTCCCAATTTTTCCTCCACCTCTCTTACTTGATTTTCAAAATTCTTTTTGAGCATTTCCATGGGCTAACACCATTGCATACTTTTTGGAAGTTTTGGATGTAGAAGGCTCGATTTTTTGCATCTTATTCTGCTGGTATGCTTTGTTCTCTCTAATCAGAAAGGATGGAAGAAAATTCCTGTTCACCAAGAAAGTAACCTCTTATTTTCCCCCATCTCTTGGGCATTTTACCAGCCATTTACTTGACTTTTGAGTCCTTTGACAAGTGGAGAGCATACTCTAGGGACCTGTAAGTTCTCAGTTCCTCCAAGTGCCATAATCAAAGGAGAGGAGTTTACTCCTCTCCTGGCCTGCATTCTATTCTGTGAGCAATCATAGGCTTTTCTGCTCAGTATCTGTGAGTAGAATTGCCTCTCCAGAGCCTTCACCAGCCTCACCTTGCCAAAGCTCCTCCTCAACCCACAACTGTCACTGAGGGCTCAGACCCAGACTGGCTGCCCAATTCCCCCAGCTTCTGTCAGCTGAGGACTCCTAAAATGGAAGTTGTTGCAGTGACTTCCACTGCCCTGGGGTCTGGGCCAGATTGGGCTCCCTTCTCGCTCAGGTGAAAGCTTTTTCTCCCTGACCTTTGCAGCCACTTTGGCATTTGTGGTTGAGAACCACAGCTGCTACCCCAGACTCTGCACCCTGAAGTCTGCTGCAATCCTTTCCCTGCCATGTTGTGCACCCAAGGCTGGACTACATTCCTTGGGCTATGCTCTGCTCCGAGTCTGGTGCAATAAACTTTCTTGTTGACCTTCCACGCTATCTTGGGCTGGAAATCTCTTTTACTCTGCAGGTTTGTGGCTTCTGTTGCTCAAGAATTTGTTTAGAGTCATTTGTAAAGGTATTTTATGGACTATGGTGGGGGGAGAACTAGAGCAGGTAAGTCCTACTCTGCCATCTTGGCTCTGCTCCCTCCATCACTGGTTCATAATAATTATTTTTCAAAAAAACAATTATATGCTAGCAAAATAGATACAGGGCAAATTAAAACATTGAGATTAATGAAAGACAGGAAAGGTTGCAGAATCTGGAACTTTAGCTGAGACTTGAAGTAAATCAGAGAAAACAGGAGTCAGGGATAAGACTATAGCAATAGCTGTGTAATCTGAAATGTTAAAAATTTCAGGACATAAAATATTTTAAGGTCTGACAAAATAGCAGTTATTATTTAAATAAATGTGATTAAATGAGATTACTTTTAAAAAATATGAGTAGGGTTTTTCCTTTAGTTCTATCTATATATATATTTGCCATTATTTTATCAGTATCTTATAAAAAGACTTAATATTGGGAAGCATTTATGTAGACAATTTCAAATAATAATGTAGAAATTCTAACTAGTGAAATTATGGGACCTGGACCACTAAAAGGAAAAACATCATGTTTCTGAAAGCAAAGAAGACTTAAGTAGTCAAACTCTTTCAAGGCAGGCCCCCTATAGCCTTACATTTTGGGGATCCAGAACCCCAAACTGCATAATTAACAGGCCATCTGCATAGAGACAATTTTCCCAGGAGGTTTCATGTCTATATAAATTATCATGATATTTCAGTTATGGTTGCAAGAGCAAAATAAACAATGAATCTTTTGTATTTAAGTTAACAAAGAGACTTCAAATTTTCTATGCTTTCCAAAAATGTAAAAAAAAAAGTTATGTTAGAAGTTTTGAGTTCAAACGTGCTGTGATTTTTTTTAACCTCCTCATTTGGAAGTCATCTACACCTCCAAATACTCATTTAAATCTGAGTAGTCTTACAAAGAAAATTATTGTTGTTGTAGCTGTTTTTTCATCATTTTCCCAAATCACAAAAGTGATATTTTTACTTGTATAAGAATTAGATTTAAGGGAGGCAGAGGGTCAACCTCATTCTTGCTTCCAGTAGCATCAAAATGCAGTGGGAAGACAAGTCAAGAAAACTGGCAGTGCCCTAGGATGCAGTGGACACTTTTAGACAAATGTGTACAAATGATTAGGAAAATATTTTTTAAAAATTATTTGTTTTCAGTTTTCTACAATCACTTTCATATATCCTAGGTTTTTCCCCATCTCTCCCCCTCCTTCACTTCTCCTCCCTTGTCCCTCCCTGAGACAGCTTGCAATCTTACATAGTTTCTACACATACATTCTTATTTAATATATAATATTTTTAATTGAGAAAGGTTATTAAAGTTTATTAACAGTAACAATAGATAGTATTAACAGTAATCATCACATACTGATTTAAGGACCATGTGGAGAAACAGTTTCTCTGGAGAAGGACCTATCAGGCAGGCATAGTATTCTAAAATGTAATGGTGAAATCGCAGTCTATTCCAGGTAGAGAGAGAGGCAGCCTGTTCAAGGCATGAAAATAAGAGGTAAAGTACTGATTTTAGGAACTATAGGCTATTTTAAGACATTTTAGGCTAAAAATTAAAAGCATAAATGGGAAAGATGAAAAATAAACTTGGCAAGATAGGCTGTAGTCAGATTCTAAAGAGTTTTAAATGTCAGAGGAATCTATATTTATTTTTCCCCTAGAGATTATTGGGAACTCTGAAAGTCCTTGAGCTGGGAAGTGGCATGATCTTAATTGTGTTTTTTGAAGATTATTTTGAGAGGTTTGCAGACAATCAATTGTAGAAAGCAGAGTTTGAAAGCTTAGAGTACAGTTTAAAGGCTATTGCAATAGCCAGATGAAGAGTAATATGGGCCTGGTTTAAGGTGGTGATGAAATGTATTATGAACAAAATTAGAATGATTAACTTGAGTTAAAGACAATCAACTGAAAAGATGCAGGATGAGTGAATAATTAATAGTGCCTATGTAAAGACCAAAACAGGGTTGATTAATTTCAAGCTGAATATGACTCACTTCAATTTAATTCAATTCAGTATTAATATATTAAGCACCTATTCTACACAAGCTATTGACAATAGCTACGTGAGAAGTGGAGAAAAACAAGTGCTATTATAGGCTGCTGGAAAAAGTTTAAAGTGTCTAGAAGGAGAGAGTGATGAAGTGTCTAGACTCTGCCTTAGTCAGGCTTCATCTGGACTAGCATATTTAAATTGAGGCACTGTATCCTAAGAAGCATATAAATACTCACATACATGCCTTGAGAAGAATAATTAGGATGGTGAAAAGGCTGAAAAAAAGATTGAGCAGAGGATTTATAGAAGGATACAGAGATATTTTGTCTAAGAAGAGAAGCCTTAGAGTGGCATATTAGAATTGTCTTTGAAGGACTGTCACCTGGAAAGGGATTCTTAGATGGCAGAATCATCTGGAAAATGAACAGAGACATATTGAAATTTGAATAAAGACAATTTTACTTAAAGGTATACAAAAATGATGCAGCCAAGATGGAAGAGTAGAAGCAGGGACCTGCCTGAGCTCTCCACCCAAACCCCTCAAAATAACATGTAAAAAATGACTCTGAACAAATTCTAGAGCAGCAGAAGGCACAAAATGACAGAGTGGAATAGATTTCTAGTCCAAGATAATCTGGAAAGCTGACAGCAGGTATCTATGGTACCAGGCTCAGAGCACAGAACAGTCCAGAGTGGGCTACTCTGGAACAGATAGGACTGGAGTAGACCTCGGTGTGCTGAATCACGATGCTGTTGTTTCCAGACTTCTCAACCCACAAAGGCCAAAGACAGTTTAAAAGGTCAGTGGGAGAGTTCTCTCACTTGGGTGAGAGAAGAATATGGTCTGACTCCAGCTCAAGCCCCAGACCCAGGGCAGAAGCAGTCACTGCTGCAGGAATGGCAGCTTCTGGTTCACTTGACCTGCAGACAATGGGAGAATTGAGCAACTGACCTGGGTTACAGTCCTAGGTGGCAGTCCTGGGGGTAGGAGGAGTGCTGGCATGGAAGAGTTGGTGGTGGCCATGGAGAGGGAATCCTTCTCACAGTTCCAAGGCAAAAAAGAGTGCTTGTGGTTGCTAACAGATCAGAGTGCAAGCTAGGAAATGAGTAAACAACCCTCCTTTGATCATATCACTTTGGAGGAGCTGAGAATTTACAGGTTCCTAGAAGTATCTCTGAAAACAGCTACTCAAAGCCCTTGAAACTTGGGACAGTGCACACTCCACTTAACCAGGAACTCAGAGGTCAAGTAACTGGCTGGGAAAATGATGAAAGAGCAAAAATAAAATTATAGAAAGTTACTTTCTTGGTGAAAAAATCTTTTCTTTTATAATGAGGAGATCAAAGCATACAACTAGAGGAAGATAGCAAGTTCAAGGCTCCTACGTTAAAAGTCTACAAGAAAAATATGAAATGGTTTAAAGCCATGGAAGAGCTCAAAAAGAATTCTGAAAATCATGTAAGAGAAATAGAGCAAAAATTGGGAAGAAAAATGAGAGTGATACAAGAAAATCATGAAAAACAAGTCAAGTGCTTGCTAAAGGGAACCCAAAAAGTACTGAAGAAAATAACATCTTAATAAATAGTCTAATTTCAATGGCAAAAGAGATGAAAAAGGCAATGAGGAGAAGAATGCCTTACAAACAGAACTGGCCAGATGGAAAAGGATGTCCAAAAGTCCACTAAGAAAATAATTCCTTAAAAATTAGAATGGAACAGGTGGAACCTAATAGCTTTGAAAAACCAAGAAATTATAAAACAAAACCAAAAAGAATGAAAAAGTAACAGACAATATGAAATCTATCCTTAGAAAAACAACTGACCCAGAAAAAAAAAAAGATCTAGGAGAGAAAATTTAAAAATTATTGGACTACCTGAGAGCCATGATCAAAAAAGATCCTAGACATCTTCTTTAAGAAATTATCAAGAAAAACTACCCTGATATTCCAGAACCAGAGGGTTAAATAGATATCGAAAGAATCCACTGATTGCCTTTTGAAAGATATTCCAAAAGGAAAAACTCTAGGAATATTGTATCCAAATTCCAGAGCTACCACATCAAGGAGAAAATATTGCAAGCATCCAGAAAGAAACAATTGAAGTATTGTGGAAACACAACCATGATCGCACAAGACCCAGCAGTTTTTACATTAAGGGATCAGAGGGCTTGGAATATGATATTCCAGAGGTCAAAAGAGTTAGGATTAAAAGCAAGAATCATTTACCCAGCAATACTGAGTATAATACTTCAGGGGAAAAAAATGATCATTCAATGAAATAGAGGACTTCCAAGTATTCTTGCTGAAAAAGACAAAGTTGAATAGAAAATTTCACTTTAACATATAAGAATCAAGAGAGACAGGGAAGGGACAAAGGGAAAAAGGGAAAAAGAAGCCACAAGAGGCTCATTGAAGTTTAACTGTTTACATTCCTACATAGAAAGATGATACTTTTAACTCATGAGACCTTTCTCAGTATTAGGGTAGTTAGAGGGTAGATAAATCGATAGACAGGTAGATAGATAGATAGATAGATAGATAGATAGATAGATAGATAGATAGATAGATAGATAGATAGATAGATGGATAGATGGATAAAGATAGAGATATGCATGTATATATGTATATCGACTCGGCCCTTTCTGAAGCCACATTGACTCTTAGGTATATGACCATCTTTCATGTGAAGGATCAAACTATTAAGGAAAACTCTAGCAAGAATCTTGGTAGCAATGACAAAGAGAGAGACACCCCCTCCCCAATTATCTGCCCAAGAACTCCAGGACAAATGCCAGGAGCAGAACAGAGGTCTGTACACAATGTTTGTTGATCTAAGGCCTTTGATACTGTTAATCGTGGAGGCTTATGGAAAATTATGTTAAACTTTGGTTGCCCCGAGAAGTTGATCAACATTGTACGTCAATTTCATGATGTCACGTTTGCCTGGGTTCTGGATAATGGACAATACTTTAATTCCTTCCCAGTCACTGATGGAGTGAAACAGGGCTGTGTGCTTGTTCCTATACTTTTTAGCATGATATTTTCAGTCAATTTTGTAAAACGTTTCCAATGAGGATGAACACGGCATCAAGGTCAACTACTCTACTGATGCCAAGTTCTTCAGTTTGAAAAGGCTACAAGCCAAGATCAAAGTGAAGGGACTGTTTGTGTACGATTTTCTGTTTGAGGATGATTGTGTGCTCAATGCAGCCTCTGAAGCTCAGATGCAACAAAGTATGGGTCAATTCTCTGCTGGCCGTGCTAATTTTGGCCTAATGATTAACACCAAGGAAACACTGGTGCTCCATCAACCACCACCACATCATCCATACATGGAATCAGGTGTAATAACAAATGGAGGAGTTTTAAATGCTGTGGATAAGTTCACTTGCTTTGGTAATATACTTTCCAGGGATGTACACATTGTAAATGAGGTTAACACATGCACTGCCAGAGTTAGCTCAGTGTTTGAGAGGCCCCTGAAGAAAATTTTTGGAGAGAAGAGGTATTAGACTGACTACCAAACTGAAGGTCTGCAGAGCTGTTATGTTGACCTCATTGTTGTATGTCTGTGAAAAATGGACAATCTACCAGTGCCATGCCAGAAAACTGAATCGCTTCCATTTAAATAGTCTTAGGAAGTTTCACCTGGAAGGATAAGGTACCAGAAACTGAAGTCCTTGCATGAGCTGAACTGCCAAGCATTCAAGCTATGCTTCAGGGAGTGCGACTCCAACAGGCTGGCTGCATTGTTCGCATGAAAAATGTATGCTTGCCAAAAAGACTGTTTTATGGAGAACTCACATGGGGCAGGTGATCATATAATGGTCAGAAGGAGCAATACAAGGACACTTTCAATGGCTCTCTTAAGAACTTCGGATTTGATTGTGTGACATGGGAGACACTGGCACAGGACCACTCAGTATGGTGTGTTTACATCAGAAAAGGTGCTGTGCTGTATGAGCAAAGCACAATGGAGACAGCACAAAGTTAATGTAAGATGCACAGATTTGGAACATCCACATCAAATATTCACATGGACTATCTGTGGCCATCCTGTGGTATCTGAGCTTGTATTGGTCTAATCAGTCGGAGACACTGAAATTTCACTTTATCATGATGATGTCATTTTGGTCCTCTTTGAGAACAAAGGGCAACACCCAACCAACCATATATATGTGTGTGATTGTATGTGTATGTGTGAATGTGTATGTATGTTTGTGTATATTGTATGTGTGAAGGTATAGGTATATAGTGCATATGTATATGTGCATACGTGTGTATATCTATGTCTATGACTGTGTTTATATCTTTCTATCTATCAACAGATGGCACAGGGTGAGCTATGTATGAAGGTAGGATATCTAAAAAAATATAACGAAGTGTTTAGAGAAATGTGCTTGGAGAAAGAGAAAGGGAGAGGTAGAACATTTTATAAAGAATCTCACATGAAAGAAGCAAGAAAGATCTTTTATAATGAAGGTGAAGGGAGGTGAGAGGGAATAAGTGATCCTTATTCTCATTGGATTTGGCATAAGGAGGGAATAACACACATTCAATTGGGTATGGAAATCTGTCTTATACTACAGGAGGGCAGGGGGAAGGGGATAGCTGAGGGAGGATAATAGAAGGGACAGCAGATTGGGTGAAAGGGGTAATCAGAAGCAAACACTATTGTGGGGGGGAAAGTCAAGGGAGAGAAAGGAATAAATGGAGCATAAGACAGGATAGAGGGAAATGGTCGTTAGTCTTTTGCAGCATGACTGTTATGGAAGTGTTTTGTATGGCTGCACATATATAACCTATATCGAATTACTTGCATTCTCAATGACAGAAAATAAGGAGGGAGGAAGGTAGAGAATGTGGAACTCAAAGCTTTAAAAATGAATGTTAAAAATTGTTTTTGCATGCAACTGGGAAATAAATTCTATGGAAGCAAATGTTGAAAATTGAAAATAAATTATGTATTAATAAAAGAAATATACAAAAATGTCATGGATGACTTTGGGAAGTATTCGAGTTGTCCATATTCAAAGTTCTCAAGGGAAAGTTGGACCACTCTTGTTGGGCATTTCATAATAGGGACTCCTGTCCATACACTAGACAGAATAGATGCTCTCTGAGTTTCCTTCCCACTTTAAATGTTATGATTCTGTTCAGTTACTATGTCAATTTAAGATTAATTTCATTTTCAGAGAGGACATTTGTTAAGTGATTGTAGAAGGAATTTTGTATAGTGGAAAGAGCACAGACTCTAGATTCAGAAAACTTGGGCTCAGTACCTATCTCCTCTTCTTACAGCCTGTATGGCGTTCAGCAAACCACTAAATCTCCTTGCATCTTTGTTTTCTCATATGTATAATGATGAGATGGACTGTGTAGTTTCTGAGGATTTTTTCAGCTCTCCAATTATGATCTTATGGATTCTGGCATCTCAAGGTCGTAAGAACAATCCACGTCTCTCTCATGTAATTGATTTCATTATCAGAAGCAAGAGATCTTATAATTTCATACTTGGAAGGGATATTAGAAAGCATATAATCTAAACCATATTTTACAAGGAATCCTTTCTGACACATTCCCAACAAATTATCTTCCAGTTTCTACTGAAGATCTCCAATGATCAGGGACTTACAAAGCTGAAGCAGGTCATTCCACTGTGGAACAGCTCTAATCAGTGAAAACAATGTTTCATATGATATTGAAATCTGTTTTTCTATCTTCCAAACAATTGGTTTTTGGCTCTACTTTCCCTTTTCCATATGAAAGATTTTCAAATATTTAGTAAGAGCAATCGTATCATCCTAGCCCTTTTCCTAAAGCTAAAATTCCATTTCTTCCTAGAGATCCTCAAATGACTAAAGTTTTATATTTCATTGACAAATCAGCCTTTTTCTGTGTGTCTTCCCTATGAGATTACTACCAATTTGATGTGTATAGTTTCTAGCATATTGTCTTCCTGATTAGACAAGCAACTTCTTGAGAACAGACGGGTTTTTTTTGTCCCCCCAGTGCTTAACATAGTGTGTACAAGTGTCTAGTACAGTGAGTAGACTTGCAATATTTACTACTTGGTTGCCTGGTTAATTTGTCATATTAATATTAACAGCTCTAGGATTTCAAACTTCAATAAGTCAGTTATTAAGGGATTTTATGCTTGACCCTGTGCTAGATTTTTGTTTGCCCTTGTTTTCCCTTCCATTTTGAAGACAATGTCATCCTGGTGATGCCTTGATTTGTACAAACTTGTCAGCCTCATTCTGTCTTCCAGAGTCGTCTAAGACCAGTGGCAAGACAAAAGTCAATATGACTGGAGATGGCTCTGGATGCAGTAGATTACTCTGCTGCCTCTAATGTCAAATCAAGCTCTAATCAGTGCACAATGTCTGCCTTAGTCACCTTTGTGGCTATTGGAACAAATTGTTCTCATCCACACATTCCACCAGGGGAAATCTTCGCATTTGGGGTAAATATCTCCCTAACTCACTGACGGGTTTGAGACCTACGATTACCCTCAAGATGGTTATGAAACTAATTTGACAGATGAAGCCATTAGCCAGTATAAATGGGAATGGGAAAGGTCTCCTGGAGAATGTGGGATTTGAGTTGAATTTTCACAATATCCAAAGTACTTAACCAAATGGTAAATGAAGGAATTAAAATGAAGGGATAGGAGAAGATACTCCCTCTCCAGTCCTTTGCAGAAGAGCAAGATCTATGCATAGGTTTCCAAAGTGGGTTATACCATACCCCTAGGGGGCCTTGAAATGAGTAGGGCAGAGGCTTGGTAGTAGCCTTGCAGCCAAGGGCAAGCCATGTCATCATTTCTCTGATGGCATATTCCTTTTCACAATGAAGGAGGAGCACAACAATAACAGTTAGGATGGGGCACTGAATAAACATTGGTTGGTTGTTGTCCTTCGTCTTCAAAGAGGACCAAAATGACATCACCATTGTAAAGTAAAATTTCAATGTGTTCGACTGTGGCTGATCAGATCAATATGAGCTCAGAATGCTCTACCACAGGTTGGGCACAGATAGTCTGTGTGAATATTTGGGGTGGATATCCAACATCTGCGCATCCTCCATTTACTTTGTGCTGTCTCAATTTTGCTTTGCTCAAAGAGCACAGCACCCTTTCTGATGTGTGCACGTCATGCTGAGCAGTCCTGTGCCAGTGTCTCCCATGTTGCACAATTAAATCTAAACTTCTTGAGAGTGTCTTTGTATCGTTTCTTCTGACCACCATGTGATCACCTGCTCCATGCAAGTTCTCCACAAAATAGTCTTTTTGGCAAGTGTACATTTGGCATTCGAACAACGTAGACAGCCCATCAAAAGGGTGCTCTCTGAAGCATAGTTTGAATACTTGACAGTTCAGCTCAAGCAAGGACTTCAGTGTCTGGTACCATATCCTGCCAGGTGATCCTCAGAATCTTCCTAAGACAGTTCAAATGGAAGCAATTCAGGTTTTTTGGCCTACTGCTAGTAGACTGTACATGTTTCACAATATAAAATAAGAGAGCAGTAAAAACATAAGGAAATAAGGAAAGAGAAGAAAATTTTGAAAAAAAACAACATTCCTACATTTCATCTGTTGTTTAGCAGAGTTAAAGTCATAGTGATTATATTATTTTCCAAATAAACATACAAAATGCAAGTTATGACCATTGGCGAACAAGTCTGACAACAGGTCTTAATAAGCAAGTGTTGACAGGCAAGTGTGTCCTGCATTGCCAGGAAGTCCAGCATGGGTGGGCAAGGAATATGTGTGTGTAATGAGTTGTTCGCAATATGATACTATGCAGTTACATGTCACAATATTGTGTCTTCAAATTTTTAATACAGGTAAATTCCCACAAATTTACAACAAAATATTAAATTTAAGATGCATCATTTAAAATACCTTTTATATTTTTGGGGAATGAAATAAATTTAAAAAATTAAAGGAATAAAAAGTTGATTTCTAGAGGGGTGATGAGTAATTTTATTTTTTCTTTTTTGAAAAGGGGGCAGTAGGTCAAATAAGTTAGGGAGGCTCTGAGTGTTACATATATTTTCAGTCTTATTTGGTGTAGTGATAAGTTTGAATGATTTTTTTTCTATTCTATTTTTTTCTTTAAAATACTCTTTGTTTTATAAGATGACTCCATGAGAAAGGGAAATGGAAGGGTTAATGGAAGAAATTCTAGTGATAGAACAAAAGAAACCAATCAAACAAAAAAAAATAAAGCTAGCACAGCGAGGAAGTGTGAAAATCATGGGATCATAGATTAGAAATAGAGGGGACCTTCAAGTTTATCACCTCTCAATTTATGTATGAGAAAACTGAGACTCGAAGAAATTAAGTGATTTGTCTAAGGGAGTAAATTGCATAGCCAGGAAGAAAACCCAAATACCCAAATCCCAAATCTGGCCCCAAATCCAGCGTGAATTCCACTGAACTGAACTAGGTAGGGTCCTAGAATGAGTAGAACTTTTCCAGCTGGTGCAAAAGAAAAGAAAAAAAAAAGGTTTTTAAAAAAAGAAGATACCAGAGAGAAAGAGGGGTGAGGAAAGCAAGAAATAGATGGACAATCACAGACAGAGACAGAGAAAGGGGGACAAAGATAAAGGGAGAGAGACAGACAGGAAAATAGACACAGAGATAAATACAAAGACAAAGATAGCGACAAAGGTAGAGACAGAGACAGAGACAAAAACAAAGAGAGACGCAGATAATCTATGTAGTAAGGGTAATTTGAATTTCTTTAATTTGAGGAGCAGGGAAGATTGCAGTTTATGTGCCTGCCTACACTTGCAAATGAAGCACTCAAAGAAGGCACAAACATTCAGTAAACCCTTGCAGGAGCACATTTTAACTGCCAGCATCTTATTGCCAAGCAAACATTTTGAAAACACTTGGATGATCTAGGCTGCCCCAGAGCTTCCATAAATATTTTCACCAGGCAGCCCCGGCAGCCTCGCAGAAGGGAATGGTCAACAAGGAAAGCTTGAAATGGAAGAGGTTCAGTGAGCAGCTGCTGGCTTGTGAAAATGTATGCAAAAGCATATGGTTGTCTTAAGGGCCCCTTAAGGTAACAGTTTTTTTTTTTTTTCCTTTCCCTTGTGTCCTTTTTTTTTCTGCAAAGATCAAAACAAGTAGCTTTATTTAAGAATGCTTTCTAGTAAACAAGATTCACTTTTGAAATCTTGACTTAGACTTTTATCCTGACACCAACATTTGTTTTTCTACAATATATTTTAGCTAGAGAACAATTACTAGTATAACTATGACTTATACACTTCATATACTTGACAATATTATTGAATTCAGAAGCTTTTCCTGTTTTTGCATCATATTTGAAGAGATGCATACTTTTCTCAGATTCAGGTTTTCTCATGCCATGTATTTATTTTTTTATTCAACAAGTTTTTATCTATCACCTATTGTGTACAAGTTTTCTTCTGCATACTGGATCTACTCAAATTGATTTGTTATTGCATCATTTTGGTACTGGAAAAACAGTGACAAAACACAACATAATCCCTTCCTCTGAAGAACTTACATTCTAGAAGGGTATATATGACATGTATGGAAGGAAGGAAGAAGGTAAGGCTGGAAGAAAGGAGGAAGGAAGGAAGGAAGGAAGGAAGGAAGGAAGGAAGGAAGGAAGGAAGGAAGGAAGGAAGGAAGGAATACTTATAAAGTATTTATTATGTATTAGGCATTGTGCTAAGCACTGAGGATATAAATACAGTCAAAATCAAAGATGGTTCTATCCTTCAAGGAACTTATATTGAAATGTAGGAAGAAAACATATAAAAGGGAGCTGAAAAGCAGGGGGTGGTAATTGGGATAGAGGGGCATGTACCCAATCATGGTTTTGAAATCCAGAAATCAAAGTAGAAGCCCAAGAGAAGAATGAAGGCAGGCTAGCCTAGCCTCCTCACAAAATGGTGGCTCCAGGAGGAAATCACCTAGACAAGAAGGGTTGCAGTCTTCCAGAAAATTATTCCATGATGAGCAGAATGTTCTAGGGTAAGGAGGCTCCAGGTACTAAGAATGATACAGCAATAGAGGCATGATTCTGAGGTCCAGAAAATGAGCTGGGAGTGAGCAGGACAAAGGAAAGCACCATAGAAATTTTCTTAGGAAAATCTGAGGCAGGAGAGAATGCTTTCATTCTGGGGTTGGAAGAATAGGAATACTATGTGGAAGAGAAAGTACCTGAATTGATCCTTGAATAAAGACAAGAATTCTGAAAAGCACACAAGAGGAGGTAGTTCATCCTAAACACAGGTGGCCCAAATAAATGCATGAAAGTAAGAAAATGTCGCACATATTTTTCCCTACTCTATTAAGAAATGATAGAAAATATACTGATGAAAAAGACTCTAAAGTTCTTAAGCAATACAGAAGGTGGCAATTTCCTTACTTTGGAAGGAATGTTCAAATTTCACCACTTCTATACAGTCAGCTACCTACTTTGAGTATACGTCCAGTATTGAATTTTGTCCAAAAACACATCTATTTTTAATGCCTCAAATGTTAGGTTATTTTTCTTGTCTACAAAGCCTATGTTCACCAAGCCATGAGAGATACTTTTCATTTCATTGTGACCTATTACATGAGAAGGAGAATGACTGAATGCATGAATAAAAAAGTATTGATAGAAATAGAAAAGAAAATCCTTATCAAGGAGCTCTAATATACATACATATGAGTGTATGTATGTATATGTGTATATATATATATATATATATATAGAGAGAGAGAGAGAGAGAGAGAGAGAGACAGAGAGACAGAGAGACAGAGAGACAGAGAGACAGAGAGAGAGAGAGAGAGAGACAGAGAGAATAATGGTAGTTGAAAATTAGCCAAAAAAGTCTAGTGGACCTGAAGGTCAAATGGTGAATCACATGGGAATACATCTTCTTTACTGTCATTTCCATTGATACAATTACATATGTTTTTGATTTTGAATCAATCAATCATGCCAAAGGTGATGGTTATAAGAACTTTCTTTGCTAGCTAGTAACTGTGGTTTCTAAATAGTTTGCAGCTATGGCTCTTTCAGAGACATTTTACAGAGGAGTTGCTTCCATGTTTAATAGCTTTTCTGACAGACTGGGAGCAGAAAATGAAAGTACATCCTACCTACTCTTAGGTTCTGGGTTCCTTCCACTGAGGTCTGAGGGAATGTGGTGGTCAAAGTGAAGGGAATAGTTTGACCAGTCTACCACATAAACACCTCACATCTTTCCTTTAGGAAGCTCAGCTGTTTTCAGTTACTCTTTCTAGTCCTGAAGAAATTTCTTATAGTGGGAATTCTTTTAACTTTGAAGTTAGCTTCATTCAGGTTTCTTTAAATAAATAAAGAAATCTCCAAGACTTCTCAGGTTCAAATGCATTTTAAAAGATCAGAACATTGTTTTACTCCATCCAGTCTTCCAAAAGAATGGAATGTGCGTGATTTCCTGGGCTCTTCAGAATGGGCCCCATCAGTGGCAGAACTGACATCCTGATAAGCCTGTTATTTGAATGTCCCTTTCTAGAATATTGATTCCATTAATGAATAAGCATATTTTCTACTAGATTTCTTCTAAGTTCAAAATGATTGACCTATGAACTAGAACTAATTACTAGATCTTAAGGATTACTTTACTTCCTTGATCCTATTTTCTATTTATATCAAAGAGTAAAGCCTCAAACTGATACTTCTCAGTTATGTGATGAATCAGCAAAGCTTGGACCCAGATTCCATCACAAGTTGTTTCCGACTATAACCTGATCATACTGGACCACTGCCCTGGTTTATTCCTCTTATTCACAGGTAATAATAATGTTTGCCTGTTTGCCAAAGTCACATAGTAAATGCCTTTCTCAAGGTCACACAGTTAAAGCCAGGTCAAGTATGAATAAGTAATTATTAAATTGAGTGGAATTGAATTTGATAGCATTTGATTTGCTAGAGCATACCTAGTTAGCTTCAACTTTGCTCCTCTGGAAGGAATCCTGGGGAATGATACTAATTCTCATAAGATGACATGTTGGAATGGAAACCTGAGATTGCCACAGATGGTGATGTTACTTTGGTTCTGCAATCTCAACTCAATCATTGTGTAAAGAAGCAAATCACATAAATGTGTAGTCTACTCTGTCTTTTTTGAAACAAAGCAGCAAAACTCAAGGTCATAAGCACAGGCAATATTGTATTTCTTTTTTTTAGACCTGCTTTTAGTTTCTGTTGCAAGGAAGGCATTGGAAGCACTGAAGTCATTGAAAGCATCCTGGCTGTCTTGGCTTCCTACTTCAACCATTTCCTTCACTTGTGTAGGAAGGGGGCATGACTCCCATAACTGGATAAGAAAAGGGCATGACCACCATAATGCCCCATGCCCTGCTAGTGGTTGATCTTTATGGTATTGCTTCATGAGGAGAGGTATGGTTTCCTAAATACTCTTCCTCTCCTTGCAACAAATTTAGAGGGTGAATGCTCCTAGATTTTGCAGATATTCTGACAGAGCCACTGATACATGTATAGTCAATCTTATCATCTGAACACCAGTTCACAGAAGTTCAAACTAGAAAAGAGTCCTTAAATATTAACTTGTTCCATGACTCACTTAACAAATGAGGAAAATGAAGCCTACAGAGGTCACATGGATTGTTCAAGGTGACACATCAGAATAAAAATCCAGGTGTCCAGACTCCCAGGAAGTTCTCTCTTCACTATCTTTAATAGTTTCTCAAAGTAGATTTTAGTCAAGGATTCTTAACATTTTTATGTCATGGATTCTTCTGGTAGTCAGTTGAAAATTGTGGATCCCTTTTCAGAATAATGTTTTTAGATGCATAAGATAAAAAAAGCAGAATTATAAGGGAAATTAATTATGTAAAAATAAAGTTGTTTTTTTCTCACTCAAGATCATAGACTCCCTAAAATCTGTCTATGGTCCACAAAAGGAAAAATTTTTTTAAACATGTTAGAGATAAAGGGTTCTTAAAAGGTCAATATTTTGGTGGCGCTATTATCCAACAAAATTTGCTAACTTACCCTCTAGGACCAAAGCAGAGAGGGTAATTTTCTATCTTTTAAAGATGACTTTCATTGTTTTGATTTAGACCTGTGATTCTACTCATTTAAGAAGATTCTGGTTTTGCAGCTCCCTACTCCCTTAACAGATATCAATCAATAACTCATCTGCCATTTATAGAACTGCAGAGAACATAGAGATGTTAAGGTCCTAAAGCTATCATGTGCCAAGGCAAGTCTTGAATTCAGGACTTTCTGTTTTCAAAAGTTGCCTTTCTAGTCACTGTAGTTATTCTTCTGTCTTTGCTTTTGAATGAATGGTTTCTTGATCTGCATGTGAATTGGATTTAAGTGAGGCAGAGTTTGTAAAAAGTTGTCAGATTCCCCCTCTGGAAGAGGTCATCAAAGACCAGTCGCAAGACAAGTCACGATGGCTGGCAGAGGTCAAGTCACAATGGCTGGCAGAGGTCTGGAATACAGTATTGTATTGGCATATTCAATAGCTGACCAAGAGCTTCATAGTTTGCTTCTACCATCTTCATGGCAGTTGGAACAAATTGTTGCATTTCACCCATTCTGCAGAGAAAAGTTTTTACATACTTGAGATAGCTATCACCCTCACTCACCAGGTGGTTAAAAGCCTGTCAGCTACCTCTAACCTGGTTTAGCAATTCTACTGAGAAAATTTACCAAGGTTTGGTCTCAGCCTATGTTACAGCTTCTTGCAGTCAAAGGTGAGAGTTGGGTGACAGGTGAACACCAAAGGTTGTGGGCTGCCCTGAAGAGGTCTCAGCAAGCTCTCTCACCAGAGGTATTAGTCCTTTCTGCATACCCTGAACACTCCATGTATATGGTATATACCTCTGTGCAAATAGGATTGATATCTAGGTTGTGTTTTTTTTAAGCATGATGATTTTCACATAAATGAACATTATCTTAGACTAAAACAGTACCAAATTTCAGAATAAAAATGGGTGGTGGTTGTGGAGTTTCATCCTAGCAAATCTCCAAATTATTCTATTTTACGAGTTTGTTTTTAATACATTTTGATGCTTAATGTGATATTCTTATAATCTAATATTTTAGCTTAACTATTTTAAAGCTTTCTTATTTTGAGGTAAAGTAATAAAGAAATCTTTTTCTTTTTTTTTCTGCTGCAGTAAAGGAATGTTCATATTTAAAAATAGGGTACCTAAGGCAAGAAGTAAAATGTGGAATTTTAAAATATAGTACTAAGCATTAATTTTGAATAAAATCTAATACTTCTTTATGGTACTGAGAATTAGAGCACATTGTAAGGGGCCTAGTGTTAGCATGGGGAAAAGGTTTGCTTTATTTTAAAACTTGATGAAAATGATTAACAAACCCCCAAAGAAAATGGGAATTCTATACTGAAAGTTTCAAGTCTAGAATTATGATAAGCAGGTGTACTTTTTCTGTCACAATTCATGACCTGAATATTCCTTTATTTCAACTGAAAATCAGAGATTCCTTTGGGCTCTGCCACTTATCAGAGAAAAAAAAGTAATTGAGCTGATTGTCACCTAAGGAAAAAAAAAGAGCTGAGCTAACTTTAGCTATAGGGACCTCTAGAGTAGAAATAGGTGCAGACCTAGAGGCAACTAGGTGGAGCAGTGGATAAGAGTGCCTAGTCTGGAGTGAAGGCCTGGGTTCAAATATGACCTCAGACATTTACTCTCTATGTTACTGTGGGCAAGTTACTTAACCCTATTTGCCTCAGTTTCTTCATCTGTAAAATGAGCTGAAGAAGGAAATGGCCAACCACTCCAGTATCCTTGCCAAGAAAACCCCAAAATGGGGTCACAGAGAATCTGAAATGACTGAACAAGAGGAGCAAAGGGTTAAGGTATGGAGACAGAATTTATTCATTTCATTTCCCAAGCAAGTATTTATTAAACACTTATTATGTACAAAACGCCATGTTAGATGCTTCAAATAACAAGAGAACAAACAACTGAAATGGAACGGTCTTTGTCCCCAGAGTTTATATTCTATTTTAATGTTCCTGATGGCTAGATTTTGCCTCTAGTAATGTAGTTACCTAGCATCTAGAAAAATGGGCCAAACTGCCCCAGCCCGCACACTATTGAAGGCTTACATTCAGATTTTTTGGTTCTGCAGATTTTTTGGTGCACATCAATTGGCGGAAAGGAAAGAGAATCAAAAATGGAAGAAAAAGAAAGAGTTCAGACCAGCTGGTGCTAAAACCAAACAAAGCATGAGATAACAGACACTTTGAAGCCTATATATACACATATATACATGTGTATATATATGTATACACACATATGTGTATACACATATATGTATACATATACTGCAATATATACATTGCAAATACTGCAATATATACATTGCAAATACTGCAAGTGGAAGTCAGGATGCTTGGCTGGTCCATAAGACAAAGTTCCTCATTTCTTTGTATAATGGCTAGAGTCCTGGATCTGGAATGAGAAAGGCATGAGTTCAAAGACAGCTTCAGACACATAATAGTTTGTGACCCTGGATAAATCACTATACTCATTTGATACCAAGGAGGGGAAAGGCGACTAAGGAGACAATCCAGGAATAAATGAGGAGCTACTAGGACGAAGTTCATCCTAAAATGATAGTTCAAAGGAAGGAGACAACCATCAATAGAGTGATATTGCAAGATGGATGTTAAAGAGTCCATATGTGAGTGATGTGAAGCATGACTGGGGTCCTTCTTAAGATGGTGGTCATAAATAGGGAGTTACAAGTTACGACAATGATGTCTCTAAGCATGATTGGTAGAATCTCACTATTCTCAAGTAATTCCATTTTTGTCCTTATTTCTGCCTTGGGTAGTCTCCACAAAGGAAGAAACATATAATTAGGAAAGAATGTGACCTGGGTATTATTATTTTCTAAAAGTCTCATACTACCATAAGGATGACCCATTTTCTAGCCATAGGAATCTAGCTAAAAGAATACAAAGAATAACGGTGGACGATGAAAAACAATATGCAACTGGCACCTGGTTTATATGTTGCTTGTTTGTATAAGTAACTTTTCTTCAGTTGAGTTTCTTTAGGTACAAAAAGGTCTCAGGAGAGAGCCAATACAGGTGAGGATTTATATATTTATATTTAAATACAAGATAGGAAAGATTACTTATAAGTCGCAAGATATAGAACTGTTACGCTGTGGAGTTATAGGCTGATTGGATGCCATAGTGTCATTGATTACTCTTCATATACTTAATGGAAAAAAGAGGGCAGTGAATCAGAAATTTCCTGCTTGTGACATTGACCTATAATATGACCCTCACAAGTCTTTTCTAAGAAAAGTTTTTCTCACTGTTGAGAGAGGAGGTGATGTTAAAATCAAGGTCATTATTTTCTTCCTAATGATCTCAGAGTCTTCAACTTTTCAGAAACTTATCGAAATGTATTGTTATGACTACATAGTCTGAATTTTACATAGTTCTATTATAGGACTAACTTGATCCTTTAAAATAGTGTACTTATAGTAGCTCAATTCCAAAATCTCCTTGGAAAATATTTTTACAGAACTCTAAAAGGAACAAAGAAAGTTGGCCATTGTAAGGGAAAACAAACAAACGAAAACATAAGACAATTGAATGAAAAAGAAAACCTAAAAACAAGGCCTTTTCCTAACTCCCATGACAAATTTCATTAAAATGTGATAGAAACCATTTAACAGCATGATGTATGGACAAACCCAGTTTGCAAATAACATTGCTTTGAGTGAATTTTATAATTTTTTGCATGTGTTTTGGCTTAGATGCTTTTGTTTTTCAGCATTCTTCATGTATTTTTTTTTATCTGCATTATCCCAAATAATGTTTACCAATCCACAGCCAGAAGTGTGTGTTAAAATGTCAATTATAACTTAGCAAAGCAGAGCTTAGCTAAATTCCACTTGCATTCTCCAGGGAAGTCGAATTTCTGGGTAGTGAAAATAGGTACAGATTAAAGCTTGAAATCAGTGGCTAGTAGCCCAGTTACTGAAAACTTGGCTGCCTGGTGTTCCTTGGTAATGTGCTGTGCAGGCTGTTGTTTTCTGCTGATCTCCCATTTACAGTGATCTGCCCAAAACATGTGGGTGTTTTAAGTATATGGGTGTTGTCCAAAATACGAGTCAGTTTATTTAAATGATGAGTTGAGAGTAAACACACAATAGCTACTATCAGTCCCCAACTAATTTTTAAACAGAAAAAAATCAAATCAAATAAAAGTTATGATTAGGTTAAGAAAAGTCTTCATTTGGAATCAACTCCAAGGGAATTGCCTTATTGAAAAACACTTACTGAATGCCTATTTTACGTAAAACATACTGATGTTGTGTGAAAGTATCAACACCAACCATGAAGTAGACAGACAAAATCCTTGTCTTTAGCAAATTTGTTTGTCTCCCTAGGAAAAATAAATGTACTCATGACCACATCAATTTCAAAGTGCCTGTTTACAATTGACAGATAAGAACATGTCAACTCAACATATGAACTTAGATTCTTTGAGTTTCAAAAGATCTTAGATTTATTTGAAGAGATTAGTGTTGAAAATATAGGTTGAGTAAAGAGTCACCAGATGAAGAAAATATTTCTAGACCTGAAGCAGTTATTCAGTTAGGAACACTGTAAACACTTACTAAATATTTACAGATATTGACATGGAGAGCTATCTATTTGAAATAATTCCTAAAGGACAGGGTCTACTAACCTGGAGTTAAATAACTTGCTTTTTTCAAAGTATTAATATTATTTTGATAAGTGCATTTCATTATAATTGGCTTCCTTTGCCACCCAATGCATTTTATTTTATGCATTTTAAAAATATTATTCTGGGAAAGGATGTATAGGATTCACCAAATTGCCAAAGAAGACTATCTCACAGAGAGAGACTATCTTTCTCTCTCTTTCCCTCCTCCTCTCCCTACCACTTTTCCTCTGTCTTTCCCTCAGTTTCCCCCCGCTCTATCTCCGTGAGATAGAGAATAGTCTCCTCCAAAATGCTCTTCTGAGATCTTATTCTATGATTTGGGATGGTCTCCCTAAGAGTTGGCTGAGTTGCCTATCAGGTGTCAGGCCAAAATACTATTTTTGGGGGGATGTTATCAGGGAAAAAACACCAAATTGATGGTAAACAAAATATTGTTTGGAAGCAGTGTCTCTTCAAAAATATTATTGTAATTTTCAATATTGTCAGTATTTTTCCACATTGTTGTATAAGTTTATAGTTCCCTTTAAGGGGAACGTGTCATGATGGCCTCAGAACCATCAGGCTGAAGCTTACAATGTATAAATTCCATAAACTATAATTTCCTTTAAGGAAAAACTGTCATAGTTGTCTCAAGACCATCAAGCCTAATCTTATAACATCTTGCTTCAGACTGACATCTTCAATACACATTAGGGATGACTGTTCAATTAATAATAAACTCATCTACTCAAAATATAAGCCTTTTAGACCAATAGGAAAAAAAAAGATGAAGAAATTAGAAAATAAGAAATGCATGTCATTGGCAGCTAGTTGGCTCAATGGATGAAATGGTTTACCTAGAAGCCTCAGACACTCATGAGTCATGTGACCCTAGCAAATCACTCGTGTATACTTTACTTTTCTCACCTGTAAACTGGGATTAATTATGGTATCTATATTCTAGAGTTATGAGGACAGAAAAAGATATTTCTATAGTTCTTTGAAGACCTTAAAGTGCTTTATAAATGTTCGCTATTTTTATATCATGAATTTGTTCAATAATTCTATAAATACACATATTTAACAGTTTAAAAATTTTGCCAGAAGTTATTTGTTCAATCATACTGTCATGAAACCTAGAACACATAGATTTAAAGCTGGAAGGGATCTCAGAGACTTTATAATGTTCCATAAATTTACAGATGGAGAAACTGAGACTTATAGAGATTAAATAATTCATCTAATTCAACAGGTTCAAATTTTGAATCTAGGTCTTTTAAAAAGCAAGATAATATTATTTTATTTAATTATGTGAAACCTCTTCTACTCACTGTTACCTCAGTAATATCTGCTAGTGCTTTCACAATCACACCTGTAAATTCTTTTGGTTTCTTGGAATGGAGTCAGTTTGGACACTGAAACTTAAACATTTTATATCAGCCAAGCACCTTCTTCTAATATCCATTTTCGTTTTTGGCTTTCTATTCCCCCTTAACATTTTTCGGCGTGAAGGCCATTTTCGTTTTTAAAGGACACCTGGCTCGTTAAGATATTCATTGCTTGAGCCTGTGCCATCTTCCCCAAGCAGTGGTCCTGCCAATTCCTTGTCTTCTTGCTCTTAACAGAACCCAGAATAGTCTTTCTTTCTTGACTCCATGTTGTTTTTTCCTCAATATTCTTTTAAGCTAAAAGTTCTTTTGTTACTTGATTTTATTTTTATATCCTCAGTTGAAGTGTTCTTCTGGACTCCTTCGTCTCATGGCTTTCTCTGAAAAACTTCTTAAAAGAGAAGTCTATAACTATTGCCCTAATTCAGTTCAGTTCAGTTGAATGCAACCAATATTTATTAAATATCTTTCAGTTTCTGCTTGTCGGTATCTATGGATACAAAAATTACAGAAAACATAGTCCCCACATTTAAGGAATTTAAAATTTTTGAGCCATGAAGGCTGTAGAAGCAGGCACTGTGGAGTGCTTAGAGCTGGGTTAGACATCCAAGATGCCAATGTCATCCCATCGCCATTGCCAGTAATTTTGACTTTTACCTTGCCACTAGACTCCATGGACTCTGGAAGACAGAGTGAGGCCAATGTCTTTACACACTTCTGATTCACAGATTCAATTTATGAGAAAGTTTAAAGATATCACCCACATCATTTTAGCATTTTTACCTCTTCAAAGTCCTGTGGCAGTGGACAGGTGATGAAGCCGCAGATGCAGATACACCGGGAGGTGCAGTCACAATCCTGCACACAGAAGGCTCAGGGAACTGGGGCATGTTCTTAGTGGACTAAAGCATCAGTGGTACTCAGCAGCCTCCTGGGTCTCTGAACAGACTTTTTGAAAGACTGCACTGTCTATCTCCTAATATCGGGAAGAGGCTAGAAAAGGCCCTAAAATTGTCTGCTTCACCTAACCTAACCCTGACCTGTTTACATATGGGAATTCTACCTTACAGTCAAAACACAAAAAAGTGCAATACTTTTTGCAGAGATGATTCTGCTCACCATTAGTACATGGAATATACGCACAACACAAAAATTCAAAAGACGTGAAAGACAAACAACTCTTGTTGTAAGAGAACCCAATAGATATTACATCCAGATAACAGCCCTGAGTAAAACAAGGCTGGCAAATAAAGGCCAGCTTACCAAATGTGGAGTTAGATATATGTGCTTTTTTTCATTTGTTTTGTTTTTTGTGAAATGGCTATAGTAATGGATGTAGGTGATGTAGTCCCATGAAACTGGTATAGGTTTCACAATCAAAACTAATCTAGTAAACAAGACTGTATGCCTCCCAACAAGAATGATAGAAAAACTCATGAAGATGTGACTGTCATTTGTAGGAAAGTGTTATGCCACCATCATCATTGACTATGCTCCCACTATGATGAACCCTAATGTGGACAAAGGAAACATTTGAAGAGAGCTGGAAGCTCTCACAAATTGTTGTATGCCTGTGAAACCTGCACAGTATGCCAGTTCCATGCCAGGAAAATCGATCATTTTCATTTGTATTGTCTTAGGAAGCACCCAAAGATCATCTGGCAAGATGAGGTACTGAGTTTCTCAAGCTAAACTGCCAAGTAGTCAAACTCTACTATAGAGAGTTCAACTCTTAGGGGCTGACCACATTGCTTGAATGCCAAAAATATGTTTGCCTCAAAGACTGTTTTACAGAGAACTCACACAAGGCAAATGCTCATGGTGGTAAGAAGTTTTACAATGACACCCTCAAGGTCTTTCTGAAGAACTTTGAAATTGATTATATGATATGGGAGACACTGACAAAGGATTGCCCATCATGGTGTGCCCACATCAAAGAAGGCGTTGTGAGCTAGAGATGAAACAGAATTGAAGTGGTACAAAATAAATGTGAGCTATACACATTTAGAGACATCTCTATTTCAAATGTTCACATGGACTATTTGTACCTGACCTGTGGTAGAGCTTTTCAAGCTTATATTGGTCTTATCAGCCTCAGTTGGATACACTGTACTTTAACTCCAGCACCGTGATGTCATTTTGGTCCTCTTTATGAATGAAAGGCAACAACCACCAACCGTATCAACCACCAGAATGTCTTTAAAACAACTCAATCTCAACATTCCCAACCTCCGAAACTAGATCCCTATTCCAACTTCATTATTTCGGTGGATAACATTACATTTTCAGAATCACTGAGATTCTTTAAAACCTCATTTCTTTGATTCATTCATCTTCCTTCCCCATCCACATTTATATACTTAACAATATTAATTCTCCTTTAAAATCTCATATTCTTCATTTCCCCTTCCCTCTGCCATCTAATGCTCCAATCCATACCTTAGTCATGTAATTCCTAGATTTCATCTATGCTTTCTTAAAGATCTATCCACCTCCTACTTTTAGTTGTACAGAATTCAGTTTCTTGTTTATTACTTAGAATGAATTTTCTCATTGGAATTATGTTATAAATAATGATTGGCTTCACAATTACACCACAAAACTTATCTAATGCATAATACTCCTGAAATACTATGCAACTACAATAACAATAATGAAACAAAATAAAGAATGAGTAATTTTTAAAAGAATTATTATTCAATTCATGTTTGAAACAAACAGATTTAATGATGAAGATGAAAATGTAGATAAAGGCTCGTGGAAATTCTGACAATGTCCAAAAATTTTCAAAAGCTTTGAAGATGGATGGCATTTGGCTTTTATTTCTAATTTCACTTCACACCTGACAGTTTTCCTTTTCCTTGAAACAACTATATCACTCCTATGATTGTAAGTCATGATTAGGGTTATTTTTGACTTGGGAGTAGAATTTAGAGTTCAGAAGGGAGATAGATTTCACTGAAGAAACCAGGCAAGAGTTGAAGAAAGGAAATGATGAATAGGGCTAAACAGGAGATATGGTTTAAGAAAGATTTTCTGAAATATATAAAATATATCCATAAATGATAAAAGATGGAGGAAAATCAGAGAGCACACTTTGTGCCAGAGTTATACCAAAAGTATGTTACCCAGGGTTTTTGGAATAATTTGTCATGTGATCTGCAATCCATATATGCTCAGGCCAAAAGTTTTTTAATTACTGATAACAATTAAAGAAAACGTATCCTAGCTCTTCAAAAACTAGTTTTTTGTGTTCTGTTAAACAATAATATGAAAACAAATTTAAAAAAAAAAACCTTTTTACAAAGTCTAGTATTGTTTATTGGGGAAATCTTATGAAAAAATGAAATATTAGTATCTAGTAGAATGAACTGTTTGTCATCTATCTAGAATTTTTATTCAGTGCATGTCAGTGATGACTTCGGGTATTGTTCAATGATGATATTAGAAAAAAAGAGAATCATTTTGATGGAGTCAGGAAGACCTAAACATTACTCAGAATTAAGTTACATAGCCAGAAATTTCAAGTGATTAGATCTTGTTTTTCATTCATGTCTGACTCATCATGACATCTTATGGGATTTTCTTGACAAAGACACTGGAAAGGTTTGCCATTTCCTTCTCTAGTCAATTAAAAGAAATAGAGGTTAAGTGACTTTTCTGGGGTTACACACTTACTGAATGAGACCAAATTTGCAGTCAGGTTTTCCTGATGCCAGACCCAACACTTTATCCACTGAGTCATTTAGAGACACATGTTATAGAAAACTAGGTAATAAACAATTTTCTGGAAGGGTGAAATCAAGATGATAGAATATAGAACACTCATCTGAACTCTCCCAAACTCCCCTAAACAGCTCTAAAATAATGCCTCAACTTAAATTTTAGAGCTATATAACCAACAGCAGGTTGGGTGAAACAATTTTCTAGCTCAAGACAATTTAAGAGGTCAAAAGGAAAAGAATGTCTCACTAGGTGGTGGTGACCCCTCAGAGGACAGTGCAGGCAGCACTAGTCTCACCTTAGGAATGGTTGCATTGGCAGCATGAGCAGCTTTGGAAGCTCTCAGCCCATGGAAGGTGGAAGGGTGAGACAACTAGACTGAAGGAGATTGCGGAGGACCCTTTGCTAGTGATGAACTCAAGACCATGTTGCCTTGCCCATATGCAGTCCTGGGTCACAGTCCCAGGGCCAAAAGAGCAACAGCACTGTTAGTGCAGGGGAGCAGGAACCCAGGTGGTGATTCCAGCTTGGAGACAAGTATTTGTAGTCATTCATGAGGGAGTAAGGACCCTGGTCTCAATTCCAAGGCAGAAAGAGTGGTTGCAGGAGATTGGGGGACCTGGTCTCAGTCTCAGGGCAGAAAGGAGTGCTAGTACTAGTGGCCATAGGGGAGCAGGTTGTTATTATTATTTTCTGACCTTTTTTTCAAAGACAACCAATATGAGGTGACATCTTGGCTTGCATGTGAGTTGGATTTAAATGAGACAAAGTTGCACAATATTATCTCACTTTCTCTTTTGGAGTTAGCAAAATCTAGTGGCAAGACAAAAGTCAAGATGATTAACAATGGCCCAGGATTCAGTAGATAACCTTGGTGTCTTCTTTGTCTGACCAAGGTCTAAGCACTCCATAGAGGAGCACAGGCCAGGAGAACAGTGACCAGACCACTCCTTAGATCATATAAACTTGAAAGCAACAAAAATCTATAGACCCCCAGAGCTAGCTCTGAAAATGTGAGCCTGAAGCTTGGGACAGTGCCCCCTGCACCTGAGGAGAAGAGCCTAACTTGAACAAATAGCTAAAGTGAAGAATGAGACCAGAAAAATTCAGCAAACAACCAAAAAGAAAAATCTGCCCATAACAAGATCCTATGGTGACAGGAGAGATCACAAATCTAGAAGAAGAAAATTATATCAAAGAAGTTATATACATAGATGCAAAGAAAAATGTAATTTGATAATAGGTCCTAAAAAAATTCTGGGAAGAGCTCAAAATTATTTTAGAAATTGAAGAAAAAAGGTAGAGAAAAAATTGGAAAAAGAAATGAGAGTGATACAAGAATACTATGAAAAAATAGTTAACAGCTCTGTAAAAGAGGCTCAAAAATCACTGAAGAAAATAGCATTTTATTTTTTAAAAAATATTTATTTTTAGTTTTAAACATTCACTTCCTCAAGATTTTGAGTTCCAAATTGTCTCCCTATCTCTCCCTTCAGCCCATCTCAAGACATCATGTCTTCTTATTACTTTTCCCCCCAATCTTCCCTCCCTTCTATCACACCCCTACTTTCTCTATTCCTCTTCCCCTCTATTTTCTTGTAGGGCAAGATAAATTTCTATATCCCATTGCCTTTATGTCTTATTTCCCAGCTGCATTAAAAACAGTTTTTAACTTTCATTTTTAAAACTTGGAGTTCCAACTTTTCTCCCTTCCCCCCCTCCCCATTGAGAAGGCAGGCATTTTGATATAGGTTATACATGTATAGTCATGTAAAACACTTCCATAACAAGTCATGTTGTGAAAGACTAATTAAATTTACCTCCATCATAGCCTGCTCCCTATTTATTCTATTCTCTTTTTGACTCCTCAAACGTGTTTACTTCTAATTGCACCCTCCTCCTATTTGCACCACTTCTATCATCCCCCACACCCTGCTTTCCCCTTCCCCTCTAAAAACAGACTTTCATACAAAATTGAGTGTGCATATTATCCCCTTTTTAAGCCTAATACAACAAGAGTAAGATTTACTCTTTCCCTCACCCTGCTTCCCCTCCACTGAAAGACCTTTTTCTTGTCTCTTTTATGTAAGATAGTTTACCCCATTCTATCTCTCCCTTTACCTTCTGAGTGCACTTCTCTTTCTTACTCCTTAATTTTATTTTTGGCATATCATCCCTTCATATTCAACTCACCCTGTGATGTCTATCAGTCTATCTATCTATCTATCTATCTATCTATCTATCTATCTATCTATCTATCTATCTATTCCCTCCAACTACCCTAATACTGAAAAAAGTCTCAAGAGTTACAAATATTATCTTTCCATATAGGAATATAAGAAGTTCAACTTTAGGAAGTCCCTTATGATTCCTCTTTCCCATTTTCCTTTTCATTCTTCTCTTGATACTTGTATTTGAAAGTCAAATTTTCTCTTCAGATATGGTCTTTTCATGCTTGAAAATAGTCTATTTCTTTGAAAGACTATTTTTCCCCCTGCACTATTAACCATTACACTCAGTTTTGCTGGGTAGGTGACTCATGGGGTTTTAATCCAAGCTCCTTTTACCTCTGGAATATCATATTCTAAGCCCTTCAATCCTTCCATGTAGAAACTGCTAGATCTTGTGTTCCACTGATTGTGACTCCACAATACTCAAATTGTTTCTTTCTAACTGCTTGAAGTAATTTCTCCTTGACTTGGAAGGTCTGGAATTTGACTACAAGATTCCTAGGAGTTTTCCTTTTGTGATCTCTTTCAGGAAGTGATCAGTACATTCTTTCAATATCTATTTTACCTTATAGTTCTAGAATATCAGGGTAGTTTGCATTGATAATTTCCTGAGAGATGATGTCTAGGCTCTTTTTTTGGTCATGACTTTCAGGTAGTCCAATAATTTTTTTTAAGTTTTCTTTCCTTGATCTATTTTCCAGGTCAATTTATTTTCCAATGAGGTATTTCACATTATCTTCTATTTTTTAATTTGTTTGGTTTTGTTTTATATTTTTTTGATTTTTCATAAAGTCATTAACCTCCATGTACTCCATTCTAATTTTTAAGGAATTATTTTCTTCTGTGAGCTTTTGGACTTTTTCCATCTGGGCAATTCTGCTTTTTAAGGCATTCTTCTCCTTATTGAGTTTTTGCATCTCTTTTGCCATTTCGGTTATTATGTTTTTAAGTTGTTATTTTCTTTAGCATTTATTGGGTCACCTTTAGTAATTAGTTGACTCATTTTTCATGATATTCTTGCATCACTCTCATTTCTCTCCCCAATTTTTCCTTTACTTTTCTTACTTGATTTTCAAAACCCTTTTTGAGCTCTTCCTGACCTGAGACCAATTCATATTTTTCTTGGAGGCTTTGGATGTAGGAACTTTGACTTTGTTGTCTCTTTCTTTTTGTATGTTATGACCTTCCTAGTAACCAAAGTAAAATTCTATAGTCTCATTTTTTTTTCTATTTTAACTCATTTTCCTAGTCAATTACGTGACTTTGCAGCTCTTTCCCAAAATATTTTTCTGCTACCAGTGGAGGTGGAGGAATTCACTGTCAGCTGCTTGATCCCCTCACTATTTGTGGACCCAGAGCTCCATAAATAGCTGCTTCCCATTCCTTCTGTTGATGCTGCAGCTGCTGTGGGATATTCTGTCCCCTCCACCTCCCTGGGACTGGGACTGGGCCACTCTACTCTCTCACACAGCTCCCCCAGGTTATTCTCACTGACCATTCAAGTTATCCTAGGCATTTAGGAGTCATAAAATCTATAAAATGCCACAGGGTCTAGTGGTTCAGTTCCCCTGAGGTCTGCTTAGTTCCCATCTGTGCTGGTGCTCTTCTCCCAGACCAGAATGATTGATGCTTCCCATCAAACTTTCTGGCTGTCTCCAACTGCAGATTTGCTTCACTCCATCATTCTGTGGGTTCTTCAGATCCAGAATTTGTTTAGAATCATTTTTACAGGTATTGGCCTGAGTTTGTGGTGAGACCTCTAGCAAGTCCCTGCTTTTACTTTGCCAGAAAATAACATTTAAAAAAAGAGAATCAGCCAAATGGCAAAAGAGGCAAAAAAAAATGCACTACAAAGAAGAATATATTAAAATGCAGAAGGAGTCAAATGGAAAAAAGAGGTACAGAAGCTCATTGATTAAAAAAAATCTTCAAAATTAGAATTAGTGAAGTAAGAGTTAATGACTCCTTGTGAAAACAAAAAAACCCTCAAATCAAGAAAATAAGTAAAATAGGATAAAATGCCACATATCTCATTAGAAAAACACCAGGCCTGGACAATATATCAAGAAATGATCATTTGAGAATTATTGGACTGCCTGAAGGCTATATTTAAAAAAAAATTATCTAGGAAAACCACCCTGATATCCTTGAACCAGATGGTAAAATAGAAACAAGAAAAAAAAAAGAAATCTATCAACAATCTTCTGAACGTGATTCCAAAATGAAAACTCTCAGAATATTATAATAAAATTCCAGAGCTCCCAGGTCAAGGAGAATATATTGAGAACAACCAGAAAGAAACAATTCAAATGCAGAGGAACCATAGTCAGGAAAACATAAGATTTAGCAACTCCCACATTAAAGGATCAGAGGTCTTGGAATATTCCAAGATAAAATTCCACAAGGAATTAAAATTACAACCCAAGGGGGTTTATATTACAACTAAGAATAACCTATCCAGCAAAACTGAGTGTAATGCTTCAGAGGGAAAAAAAATTATGTTTAATGAAATAGACGACTTTCAAGCATTCCTGATGAAAAAGGCAAAGGTGAATAGAAAAATTGACATTCAAAAAATAAGCCTTAAGATAAGTATAACAAGGAAAATATGAAACAGTTATAAGAAAATCAATAAGGTTTAATATTTTACATATCTCTATGGGAAGATGATGATTGTAATACCTAAGAATTTTGTAGGAGAGCTAGATGGTGCAGTGCATAGAGCATATACCCTGGAGTCAGGAGGACCTGAGTATGAATCCAGCCTTAGACACAAAACATGGCTGTAAGTCATTTAACGATTTGTCAACTATCTTTCCAGGAAAAACATAAAAAAAAAAACAAAAAAAACCCACCAAACTTCCTCCAATCTCCTAATTTGGACAGCTAGGTGGAAGAGTGGATAGAGTGCTAGAGCTAAAATCCGAAAGACTCATGTTCTTGAGTTCAAATCTAGGCTCAGATATTTACTAATTTTATGACTCTGGGCAAGTCACTTAATCCTTTTTTGCCTCAGTTCTTCCTGGAGAAGAAAATGGTCAACTGTTCTAGCATCTTTGTCAAGAAAATTCTAATAAAGTCACAAAGGTTCAGATGCAACTGCAATGACTGAACAGCAACAAGAATTTTACAATTAATATAGTAGTTAAGGAGAATATGTGGAGGGCATGGATGTGAGATGAAAAAGATAGGGAGATTTCACAAAAATAAAATTAAGGTGTGGAAAAGAGGGATATACTGAGATAAGGCAGAAAGGAGAGGAAAAACAAGAGAAATTGTCTCACATAAAGGAGTTTTACAGAGGAGAAGATGAGGTGGGGAGTGGTGGGCAATGTTTGAATCTTACTCTTATTGAAATTGACTCAAAGAGTGAATAACATATATATATATATATATATATATATATATTCATTTGGGAAGAGAAACCTATCTTACTCTGCAGGAAAGTAGGAAAGGAAGAGAAGAGAGGACAGATTAAGATAAGTTGTGATGAAAGGCAAAACAAATCCTTTGAGAAGGAACAGGGTAAATTTAGAGAGAGAAGGATAAACCAGAAAAAAACAGAATTAATGAAAAGTCCGAGTTAAATATCATAATTGTGAATGTGAAAGGGAAGAATTCATCCAAAAAACAGACATAGATAACAGAATGGATTAAAAACTACAATCCAACAATATGTTGTTTACAAGAAACATACATGAAACAGAGAGTCATACACAGTCATATACATCCAATACACATAAAATAAGGGTCAAAAAAAGCAGCAATCATGATCTCAGACAAAGTAAAAGCAGAAATAGGTTCTCTGGGGCAAAGTAAAGGATAATAGGGGATACATGAGGATAATCAAGGAACAAAATTGGTGAAAAAAGGGAGTTCACTGATGTAGAGCGAAATTTTCTTGGCAAAGTTTGAGAAGGTGGTTTGAGAAGATAGTTTAGAACAGACTCTGTGGTAGAGTAAAAAGATTGACAGTACTATGGTGAAAATTTTTAGCTAAGATAAATTTATCAGCAGTTTAGTGTGATTTTCCCTGAACATTCAGCAGAATATAAGTGGTACTAGAAACTATGGGTTGAGGTTTGAAAAAGAAAGAGATGAAGTGATTGAATAAGGAAGGAAGGAATTTGGATAACTTAAAACAACCACTTCATCAGCTTGCAAATGAAAGAAAGTTGGGGCCAGAACAGCTGTCACAGAAATGGGAAACTATGTCACAGGATTGGGCCTTGAACCCAGGTCTTCTTCACTCGAAGGTCTAATTGTCTGTCCATTTTACCATATTGCTTCTCAATTTGTAATTATCTTAGCTATTTTATTTTAAAATTTGTGGTGCCTATCACTTATGACCATCATATACTCTAATGATAATTTTACTGGTACATCTCTTTTAAATGACCTCAATTTCTAAACATACTGCTTGCTTCTCTTTCTTGCAGAGAGTCATATATTAAAATAAAGAATTTTTAAAATCAGCAAATTAATACATATGTCAACCAATTCCCATAGTATGGGTTGTTTTCCATACCAAGAGTCATCCATCGTTGCAAAGATAGAAGAGAGATGTTTTCTCATATTTAGTGGTATGGTAGTAAGCTTGGTGTTTATAAGTTCATTGCAGTATAAATTATCATCATTGTTTTCATTCATAATAATACACTAATTATGTGTATTGTTCTCCTGGCCTTGATGGCTTCACTTTCCACACATTTATGTAAGTTCCTCATACATCGCTGTATTTTTCATATTCATCATTTCTTATAGCTTGGTAATATTCCTTTGTATCCATATGCAGGAATTAGTTAAATTAATAAGTAATTAATGGACATTGACTTTGTTTCTACTTCTTTACTATTACAAAAAGTGTTGACATAAGTGTTTTAATGTATCTAGTACCTTTGCTTTAACTGTTGACTTCCTTGGACTATATGCTTAGAGATTCCTATCTGCATGAAGGGGTAAAGTCACTTTAGTCATTTGTTTTGCATAATTTCAAATGATTTTCCAGAATGATTTGACCATTTCATAGGCCCTAACTGTGCATTACTCTGCCTATATTTCCATACGCACTACAATATTGACTATTTTCATCTTCTGTCATATTTTCCCCAATTTTCTGAGTTGAAATCTTAGAGCTTAGATTCATTTTTCTTATACTACTAATGATTATAAAAATCTTTCATATGGTTGTTCAAAGTTTTCACTTCTTCTTTTGAGAAATACTTTTTGATTGTTTTTTATCATTCATTGGAAAATGACTTCAGTCCTCACATATTTGTGTTAGGTTTCTAAATATCTTAGTTACCAGAAAATCATCTAATATATTAGATTATAAGATATTTTGCCAACTACTTTACTAGTTCTTCCCAGTTTCATTTATTCTGTTTATGCAAGAGTTGTACATTTTTATGTAATCAAAATTATCTATTTTATCTTTTGTAATCACTTCTACACCTTACTTGATTAATACTGCTTTTCCTAGACAGAGTTACAAAAAGGTACATTTTCTGATTCTATTTTTTCCTGTTAAAGTTTCAATATTCAAGCCACAAATTCATTTTGAGCTTATCATTGCATAAGGTATAATACGATGGATCAAATTTAATTTCAACCAAACTATTTTTCATATTTTCCAACAATTTTTACCATAAAGGGGTGTGTTCCACAAATTATTTATGTACTCAAGTTAATCAAGCACTGAGTTCCATTTTCCTTTCCTACACCTTTCATTATTTAATTTAATAGTCTAGCTCTTTTGTAACTGCACAATACTAAATTCATAAATTAAGTCATCATTCAGCATTTATTAAGTACCTGTTGGGGTGTAAGCTTGGTTTTCATGTGAACAGTCTCAGGTTAGGTAAAGATGAGGGCTTCTAAACTGCAGAGCTCTCACGAGACCCCCCAAGGAATAGGTGGGAATTGAGGAGTGAATCACGAGCTATCTTTTTTTCCACCTCTTCTCAATGGAAACTTGTTGGGGAGACCATCCCACCCTTGAGATTGGTCCGTGGTCTGAGCACACCTGTTGTTGATTGGCTATGGGTCTGAGAGCACACTGTCCACGAGTGAACCATGCAGCTGGGAGAGCTTAAATGGGGACAGGAAAGCCTGGGGGTTTGGGTTCCTCTCTCCTCTGTAAGGAGAGGGGGGCTCCATGGGGAGATCTCATCCTGCATGATGACATGTAGCTGGTATCTGGAATAAAGCCTACACATCTGTTTGACTCCGGAGGTGTCTTCTCTCATTATGTTTATCTGGTTGGCCACCAAAAACCTGGAATAGGTAAGAGGACCCGGCAGCCCATGGAAGTTAGGCCAGACAAGTACCTATGTGGGTTTACTTAAAGATTAAATAACCTTTTTGTAGGTATTTTGAATTGGGTTTCCCTTATTTATTTTGTCTTGGATCCTGTTAGTTTGTCTTGGATCCTGTTACTGCTATATAGAAATACATAGATTTCTGTGGGTTTATTTCAAATTCTACTTGTTCTTTTGTTTAGTTGTTCAGTCAAGTCCAACTCTTCATGATCTACAGACCATAGCATGGCAATACTGTCTATGGTATTTTCTTGGCAAAGGGACAGTTTGTTATTTCCTTCTTAGGTGGATTAAGGGAAACAAAGGCTAAGTGACTTGCCCAGGATCATACAGTGAGGCTGGATTTTAACTCAGGCCTTCCTGATTTTAGGCTCAGCTCTCTATCCATTAAGCTACCTAGGCGTCTCCAAGGCAAATAGAGGTTAAATGACTTTCCTAAAGTCTCAAACTCTAAAGACAGCTTCAAAGGTCAGTGAGAAAGCTTCTTCACCTGGCTGACAGGGGAACATGGTCTGCGGTCCCAGGGCTGCGGTGGTCACTGAGGCAGCACTGTCCATTTTTGGAGTACTTGGCCTAAAGACCCAGGGGGAATTAAGCCTCTGATCTGGATCTCAGCCCTGAGTGACAGTCCTGGGGTGAGGAAGAACACTGGCTGATGGAGCTAGTGGAGGCTCTGGACAGGAAATCCTACTCACAGATCCTGAGCAGAAGAGTACTTCTGGTTGCTCCCAGAGTTTACTCTTCTCCCTTGATTGTGCCACCTTGGAGGAACTGAGAATTTACAGATCCCTAGGGTCACACGGAGCCTGTGGTGGAAAGACTTTGCTGAAAAGGTGGAACAGAAAAAGGTGGAGCTAGAGCAGAGGTGGGAAAAAAAGTTGGGCATGAGTCTAGTCAGGGCTAGGAAGGATGCTGGCAAGCCAGCAACTGGCTGATGTCAGTGAAATGGATTGTGAGTAAATTTTGTTTAAGAGAACCTGTTTATGATTTGTTTAAACATTTTGGGGAGACTATCCCCAAAATTTGATTTGTTTTCTGGGAAGCCTGGCCTGGGGAAGGTTTGGGGATGGCATTATCCTCAATATTTTTATTGTGATAGGTTTTTGTTACTGTGATGGATTTTGCTTTCTGGTGTCTGAATAAATATTTTGGTTCTGTCTTTCATGTGGAGGTTGCATTTATGTGATTCAGAAATGTGCCGAGATATTTATGACCACTGCATGCTCTGTGAATATCACATTGGTGCTACATAAAGACAGAAGAAAGATGGAGCAAACCAGTCTTTTGATCCAGGAGACTTAGAGGATCAGCAGTTAAGGCCTGTATCCTTAGGGTAAAAGGGGAGTGCAGTCCAGGACAGGAAGCATCTCAACAAGGCAGACTCCATCTCAACAAGCCAACAGGAGATCCTGAGACCTACAGTGGTGGAACAGGAAAATGCCAACATGGGGACTCCCTTCATCCCATCCCAACCTGTACCTTTGCACAGTCAGAGGAAACTTCAGAATCCAGCTCAGAGAACCACCACCTGCCCAGCATAGCTCTGTATAGGCAGATATCCTCCAGAAGCTGAGTCTCCCTGTTTCTCAGCACAACCTAGAAGGAGAGGCAGGTATATTCCAGCAGCTTGACCACCCTGTGCTTCAGTGTAGCCCCAGAGAAAGATAGCAAAACTCCATCTGTCCTCAGAACATGTCACCACCACTGGGAACCCAGCTCAGCATCAGGTAAGCTGCCAAACACCTACAACCTCTAGGAGCTGTCATGTGAGGCCCCAGGGTACAAAATTAATCACCAGGTCCCTGTATCCCACCAGAAGAAGCTTGGGACACTGATCTCTATGTTCCAGCAGGAGTATTCAACTTTAAAAGCCATGAAATAGGCAAACATAATGAGCAAAAGGGAAAAAAGAAAAAAAATGACCATAGAGAATTGCTCTGGTGACAGAGAAAGATCAAAACATAAACTCAGTAGTGGACAACATTGTCAATGTACCCAAATCTGAAACTTCAAAGGGGGAATATGAACTGGTCTCAAGCCCAAAACACCTTCTTGGAAGAGCTCAAAAAGGATTGCAAAAGTCAAATAAGAGATGTAAAAGAAAAATTCAGAAATAAAATGAGGGGTATGCAAGGGAAAGACAACAACGTAGAACAGGAAGGTTAAAAATTGACTACAGAAAAACAATTCCTTTAAAAATACAACTGGCAAAATGTTTACGCTAAAGAAAAGTGAATCCTATCAAATAATAAAAGAACAATTAATTCCAATACTATATAGACTACTTGGGAAGCTAGGCAAAGAAAGAGTCCTGCCTAATTCTTTTTTTGATACAAATATGTTGCTGATATCTAAACTAAGAAAAGTAAAAACAGAGAAAGAAAATTATAGACTAATTTTTCAAATGAATATATATGCATTTTAAATAAAAGATTATCAAAGAGATTATAGTAGCTTGTCATGAAGATAAAATAATATGACAAGGTGAGATTTTTGTCAGAAATATAAGACTGTATAAATATTCAGAAAACTATTAGTGTAATGGATCATATCAATGAGAAAATTAACAGAAATCATATGATTATCTCAATAGATAGAGAAAAACTTTTTCACAAAACACAACTTCCCCTATTATAAATATTGGTGAGAATAGGAATCAAAGAAGTTTTCCTTAAAATGATAAGTAGCATCTATCTGAAACCACCAGGAAGCATCATATGTAAAGGGAATAAAATTAAGCATTTTCAGTAAGTTCAATGGTGAAATAAGGATAAACATTATCACCAGCATTATTCAATATTGTGCTCTAAATGTTAGCTTTAGCTCTAAGAGAAGAAAAAAGAAATTTCAGAATTTAGAATAAGCAACAAGAAAATAAAACTATCACTTGTTGCAGATGATATGATGATATATTTGGAGGATCCCAGAGAATCAACCAAAAGACTACTTAAAGTAATTAACAACAATAGCAAAGTTGCAGGATATACAATAAATCCACAAAAATCATTGGCATTTCTATATGGTACTGATAAAGTCCAGCAGCAAGAGACAGGAGGAAAAATTCTATTTAAAATAACAGTAGGCAATACTAAGTACTTGGGAGTCTATCTGCCAAGACAAACCCAGAATACAATTACAAAAGCACTTTTCATGCAAATAAGTCAGATCTAAGTAATTGGAAAAATATCAATTTCTCATGGATAGGCAGAGCTAATATAACAAAAATGACAATTCTACCTAAATTATTTTATTTATTATGTTCCATACCAATCAAATTACCAAAAAAAACAATTTATAGAGCTAGGAATAATAATTACAAAATTCATCTGGAAAAATAAAAGGTCAAGAATATCAAGGGAATTGATGAAAAGAAATGCAAGGGAAGATAGACCAGCTGCGCCAGATCTAAAACTGTATTATAAAACATTAGTCGTCAAAACTCCTTGGTACTGGCTAAAAAAACAGAGTGGTGGAGCAGTGGAATAGGTTAGGTGTATAAGACAATGACTTTATTATTCTATTGCTTGATCAACCCAAAGATTCTAACTTCTGGGATAAGAACCTACTATTTGACAAAAAAAAAATAACAACAACAAAAAAAACTACTGGTAAAATTGGAAAACAGTATGGCAAAAACTGTACATAGACAAATATCTTACCCTGTATACTAAAATAAAGTCAAAATGGGTACAAAATTTTGACATAAAAGATGAAACTACAAGCAAATTAGGAGAGTAAGTAATGATAGACCTGTCAGATCTATGGAAATAGAAACAATTTATAATCACAAAAGAGATTAAAAAATTATAAAATGCAAAATGGATCATTTTGATTATATTAAAATTAAATTGAATTTAAAAAAGCTTTGCACAAACAAAACCAATGCAACCAAGATTTCAGCTTTAGAAGGGAAGCTGAAAGCTGGAAAGAGTTTTTATAGCCAGTTTCTCTGAGAAAAGCCTCATTTCTAAAATGTATTGAAAACTGAGACAAATTTATAGGAATACACATCATTTCACAACTGATAAATGATAAAAAGTGATAGTTTTCAGATAAAGAAGTTAAGGCTATCTATAGTCATATAAATAAAAGCTCTAAATCATTAATGATTAGCAAAATGCAAGTTAAAACAATTCTGAGATATCACATCACACCTATCACATCGGCTAACATAACAAAACACGAAAGTTATAAATGTTGGAGAAGATGTGGGAATATTTGGAGCACTAAATTGGTGGAGTTCTGAACTGATCCAACCATTCTAGAGAGTAATTTGGAACTACAGCCAAATGGCTATAAAACTGTGCATACCCTTTGGACTAAGAATATTACTTCTAGGTCTGTATCCCAAAGAGATCATAAAAGAGAGAAAAGGACCTACATGTACAAAAATATTTATAGCAACTCTTTTTCTGGTGGCAAAGAATTGGAAAGTGATGGGATGCCCATTGATTGAGGAATGCCTAAACATGCTGTGGTAATGAAATACTAACTACTGTGTCATAACTTCAGAAAAACCTGGAAAGACTCATATGAACTGATGCTCAGTGAAGCAAGCAGAACCAGGTGAACACTGCATATGACAACAGCAGCATTATGTGATGACTGAATTCATTAGATTTAGCTCTTCTGAGCAATGCAGTGACCTAAGAAAATTTCAAAACTCGCATGATAGAAAGGCCATCCAATCCACTTACAAAGAAAGAATCTATGGAGTCTGAATGAAGATCAAAGCATATTACTTTCTCTTTCTTTAGTTTTTTTTTTATTTGTTTGCTTTTCTTTCTCATGGATTTTCCTTTTTATTCTGATTCTTCTTTCACAAGAAGACTAATGTGGAAATATGTTTAACATGCTCAAAGATGTATAGCCTAGATCAGGTTGCACGCTGTCTCGGGGAGGCAGGAGTGGAGCGGGGGGAATATTATAAAAGTCAATGTTGAAAATTAAAAATAATAAAAATTCCAATAATGATAAAAAGAAATCGCTGGTGAGTCCTTGGCAGGTTAAGCAGAAAAATGGTATGAATTAGTATTGATAACAAAGAACAGATCATTCCAAACTACTGTAATTTTACTTTTTAAAAGGTATTAGATGAGGAGATTGGACAAATGCCAGAAGTGTGATATATTTATATTTTAGCAACTTCTTTTGAAAATTCTTTCATGATTGTAAGAGTTCAGGTCAAGGGAGAGAATGGAATAAATGAAGGGCAGGATAGGACAGAGGGAAATGTGGTTAGTCTTTTTCAACATAACTATTATGAAAATGCTTTGCATTATTATACATGTATGATCTCTATTGAATTATTTGTTTTCTTTAGGAAGGAAGTGGGGTAGGAGGGAGAGAATATGGAACTGAAAACTTTAAGAAAGAATGGTAAAAAATTGTTTTAGCATGCAACTGGAAATTAAGCTTACACAGGCAATGGAGTATAGAAATCTATTCTGCCCCACAGGAAAATAGAGGGGAAGGAGGATGGAAGAAGGGTGGGTAATAAAAGAGAGGACAGACTGGAGGAAGGAGTGGATGGGGTGCATGCTATCCTGGGATGAGGTGTGGGGAGAGATGGGCAGAAAATTTTGAATTCAGATTCTTGTGGAAATGAATGTTAAGAACTGAAAATAAATAAATTATATATTAAAAAACAAAGTTTTTTCATGATATTGGTATGGACTAGATGAAAAATGATTAACTTTATATAATTTTTGTATTTAGGTGAAGGCTATTCAGTGGAATGGAAGTAGTGTTAATGAATGAATGGTGTCCTCCAGTGATAAGCCCTTTAAATCTTTTTCATTAAATATTTTTATAATAAAATGAGTCTTGTAGGTAGCAAAATAAGCAAGAGGAGCAGAAAAAAATGGCTGTATTGGCTGAGATGAAATGATAAAATCATACCCTCTCATTAAAAATATCAACTGTACAAACAAATGATAGGAGAGATGTGACTAGGCCCCAATTCATGTGAAAAACAACATCTGACTTAGCTGAAAACACACAGAACTCCATAACAGAGATATTCTGGGGCTCAAAAATGCAGTAAAATTAACCCTCTGTCAGAGTAGAGCTGCTCCGAAAGTTATTGGTGTACTTTTTCCAGAGTGGTAATAAGTGGAGGCAGAGTGGAAAACTCATGCTGATATGGAATGAGAAACACTGCAATTGGTAACTAAGGGCATTATGTCCCTGAAATGTCTGCTGCCTTGCCCAGCCTGCCTTTTTCCACGCTGTGTACAGCCCTCTCTGGGCCAGCATCTTGGCCACAGTTTAATGAAGAGACTGAAGGTTACGTCCTTTGTTTTTCCAAGATATAGGGAACACAGAGTGGGGTAGTGGTCACTGATGAGGAATAGTCCTAGACTATTCTGACCAGACAAAATAGACAAAAGATAGATGAAGATAAGATAGATGAAGATAAGATAGATGAAAAAAGGACTCTTACATCTATGTAAAAAAAAAATGTATGCCTGGAGGCAGCTATTTCTCAGACATCACAAAACTGAGAGCGCAGATTTTTTAGCAGGCAGTTAATTCTCTGATACCACCTATTCACCACCAAAAAAACCAAAGAAGGACAGAATGAAGCTCCTGTTGTAAATGTGCCTGTCAGAAGAACTTGATACATTCTCTAGCACTTAAAGGAGAAAATGATAATTGCACAAATAATTTTGGTTGTGTTAAAGGTTAATATGTACAAAGCATGCATGATACGTGAGCAACTGGGAGAGATCTCTTCACCATATTCTTCACTAGTCACAGCTTCATTAGAGTATTGTTCTTTGGTTTGCTAAATATACCAAAAAGATGTGAAGGACAAAAAATATTCAGAGTTGCAATCTATAGATCCTTTGAGAGAAACCAAAAGCAAAAAAAGAAACTTTCTTTTTTTTTTTTCTTTTAGAATTAGAAAATCAGGTTGATAAAAGCACAAAGAGTTGTATGGCCACTCAGGTGACCAGAGGAAAATAATGTAGCTTCCATGAATCTCTGAGTCTTATTTTAATTAAAAAACTGGAATGATAAAAATTATTAATAATTTTAGGTTGAAATTCACTTTGTATATACTATCTTACTTGGTAGGCATGTTTTAAGGTTGAATTGAGTTAATATATGTAATAAATTTTATAAACATTGTATAAATGCCATTATCATCATTGATCTTTTTGTTATTGGTGGGAACATTATAGTTAGTAAGTCATGAATTACGTTTCTCATCTATTTATGACTTTTAATGAGTTATTTAAACTCTTTGGGTCTCAGTCTATTTATTTGTAAAATAAGGAAGTTAAATGAGATAATTTTAAAAATTCAAATCCATTCCAAAACTATATATCAAGAGAAGGCTAAAAGGCAATGATAATTGCTTATAAGTTAATGAAGGTTTTCAAGGAAACAAGTGTTGGCTTTTATTTTTATGTGACCCTTGGAAAACACACTAAATAAAATGGATGTAAGTGAAGGAAACCAAGATTTCAGTTAAACATGTCAGATTGCAATTAAACATAAGCCAGAACTTCCAAAATGGCTTTTAAAGTAGATTCTGAGATATATCTCTTAGAATTTAGTGCCTTTTACATAATATAGTAATATTCTTTTTTATAAAGGAAATTTACAAAGTATAATGCTTTATCTTGATTTATTAATATGAATTCTCAGACTTCTGATTTATACACATTAACTTTGAACCATCAGGTAAATTTCTTTGATTTACAAGCCGAGTATAGAAAAGTTCTTATTAATGAATCCTGAATTGTAAAGTTGTGATTTAGTATGTTAGTTAAGATTTATAAACCATGTTCCACAGTAGTTATGAATCATAATGTTAAAGCTCTGATTTAATATGATAGTTACTGTAAGAAGTATTTAGCATGATAAAATGTGCAATGTGAGACTGAGATAAAACTGAACAATGATTACTTAAGTTCAGTACACTGTACCTCAGCCTTGGTTGAAGATTTATCCAGAAAAGAAGGATGTTTTAAATAGAATATGATGGTGAGTCAGAATAAAACCAACTGCATTGGAAAAAATAATATTTCTTCCCCTTTAATTAGATCCTAAGTGGAAACAGTGAACAGTTCAGGACTGATATACTCTGTGTAGTCTTAATGAACAGCTAACTAAAAAATTCCACACTGAATCATTATTGATGAACGTCATAGTAAGATGGGGAAGATTTTAGAACATAGAAATTCTGTGTTGTGGCTTATGGCAGCTTTACGATGATTCGCTAAATGTATTCACCTTGAAAAAAAATATTTTGTCCTCAACATTTGCATTTTCACCTTGGATAGCTCCTTGCTTCCATTCCCCAATGTCCCTCATCTTCTCTCATCCATTTTATTTTCCTAGTATTGACCTTCAGATTATTAGCATCTTTATGGAGCAGATACATTCTAATTTATTCCACAAAATAATTATTGAAACTAAACCAGAGAAAATTAAAAGCAAACTAGATTTAAGATGTGTGTGATTTGTACCTTTGCTTATTTTCCTCCTACTCCTCCTGGCCTCTCTGACCACTCATCAATACATGGTTTCTTTCAATTCTGAGATTCTTCTTTCAAAATCATTCTAATCACTCAGGTTTAGAATATTGAACTTAATCTTGATGTTTTCCTCCCCATCAATTCTCATGATCTATCCTTTGCCAAATCATACTGATTCTACCTCCAAAATTGTGTCTCACATCTATCTCTTCTTTGCCTATTTAGGCACTGCCCAAATTCAGGACCTCATCATCCAGGAGTGTTTTGTTTGTTTGTTTTGTAATGTCTCCCTCTTTCCAATTTCTCTTTTTTCCAATACACTCCCTACACAGCTGCCAAATTTATGTACCTAAAACACTGATCTCACCCTGTAATCACCACATTTCCATACACAACACAAATGTGCTCAATGTTTTTCAATGACTTTCTATTGCACCCAGGATAATATACAAACAGCTCAACCTGAGAATTTAAAACCGCTCTTACAGTAGAATTCCTGCCTACATTTCTCCTCTTATTTCATAATAAATTCCTATACACTCTTCATTACAATAAAACTAGTTTTTGCTAGCTCTTTTTGGTAGATGATATTAAATTTCTCATTTCCATTTCTTTGCATAAGAAGTCTCCTGTATCTGAAATGCACTTCTCCTCTACCTTCCAAGAAAAGTTTATGTGACACCTACTACTGGGAGGTCTTTAATGATCTTTCAATTATAAGTAATATCTTCATCTTGAAATGTTTGTATTATTTTGTAAAAAAAATTTTCTTTACTTACCTCTTGTATTGATAATGCATTTTTTTTGTTTTAGTATAATCAAATACCTCTGATTGAATAATGTGATTAAAGAAAATCATCCCCACCCATGACTAGGCTTGGGAATATTTGTAGGAAGGCCCACACCTTTTGTTAATGAACCACTAGTTCTCAAGGATTGTGATGCCCTCTGATTCTGAAAAGTATATTTAAAACTCTGAGGTGAGGTTTTACTTTGGGGCTTGAAAGTGTTTTGTTTGTTGCCTATTTATCTTAAAGTTCCCTCCCCCATTAGAATGTCCAAAGGAATGGACGGTAGGTATGATATTTATCTTCAAGTATTTAAATGATTTTCTTATGAAAGAAGACCCACATTGGTTCAACTTGGCCATAGAGGAAAGAATTGGAGATAACTTTAAATCTGCAAAAAGGCTGAATCTGCCTTTAATTTAAAGAATTATGATTCAATTACAATTCCAGTTTTAAAAGTCACCTTACAACTAGAGGAATCCCAAAATGAAATATTTCATAATGAATTCCTTCTCATTCTAAGTCTCCCATGAAACGCTGGGTGACCACTTCTTGAGAATGATGTAGTGATGACTCTTAATTGGAGAAAACAGACTGTCTTGTCCATCTCGACTGTTGAGATTGTATAAATTCTAGAAGCGCTTCCTATCTTCTCATTCTGTATAATGGTAGTTAATATCCACCCATAAGTCTTTCAAAAACAATATTATCTAAGGTCCTAGATACTACTCCTAACATAAAATTCCATGGGTACCAATGTAATATTGTCTATTCATCCATTAGCCATAGTTATTGTCACATTACTTACTCATGTCCTTCTCTGATTATACATTCATTTCCTTTTAGCTCCTATATCTCACTTATGATCACAGGGTACCTTAGTAAAACCTACAGACCAGTGACATTTGCCATGTGTCTCTATTTTATCTTGTGGGAATTCATAGCAATCTACTTATTTCAATTCAATTAAACGAAACTAATCTTTTTTTTTTTTTTACCCTATGTTATGTGCAAGGCATTGTGTTAAAGTCTGAGGAAAAAAGAAAATAAAACACAATAGTTCTTGCCCTTATGCAGGTGACATTCAACTGGGTGGGGGTGGTGTAAAATGTAAACAGATAAAAATAATTTAAACAATACCAAAAGAAAACTCTTTGAAGAAAAAGAAACTTTATATTATTAGAAAACCTAGGGTTCATTAGTTCCCATAATCTAAGCACCCACCTCTTTCCATAGGTGCTGTGACTCATCTTTTGGGATGAGTTTTTTAGGAGTATAGGCTTTAAACCTATACCAGCTCCCCACAAGAACCCAGGACTGCTTTAGAGTCTCTGGTCTGGGATTATGTTTCTCAGATTCTCTCTCACTATGTGTGTTCATCCTACTAAAAGGGAACATAACCAAGTATTCCAAGAAATTATATATTACATTTCTTTTTGAAGTATGAGAATTTCCAAAATCCTTTATTTATCTCCATGTGACCATGAGCTATCATTCCTTTTAGCAGTAACTTTTCCTTTGTCTCATTTATTTTTTCTTAAGGTCATAGAATTTTCTAGCTATATGTCACCTCATAAATCATCCATTCTAATATTTCATTTTACAGATGTGGAAACTGAGTCCCAGAGAGGTTAAATGACCTCATTGTTATTTATACTTAGCAGATCCAGGATTTGTAACTAGGACTCTGATTCTTAATACAACACTTCGCAGAGAACTGTAAAATTGAAGTGACTTACTTCTTCTGAAAAGATTAACATAAATAACATAACATAAATGTTGTTAATTGACCAAATAGTTCACATGCAGAATATTATAATGCTTCAAGATCATGATTTGTATGGTGTTTATCAGCTTTCCATTTACATACCAAATAAGTTCTCTATTCCAGAGGTGAAAGTTTTTATGAGATGATATGGCTAAAAAAATGATCATTCTTTGACCAACTTGACTTATTCGAAGTTAAATTAAGTTAGGCCTCTGATTTCAGACATATAGTTCATTATTAGTCTGGCATCAAGTTTGGTAAGATCTGCCATAGCTTATGATTTTCTGGAATAGCTATGATGAACTAAAGATTATAACCACAGCCTGGAAAAGCATCAGAGTAGGACTTTAGTGGAGATGCATTTAGGCTGGCAATAGCTAAATTCATATTTATAGAAGCTATTAAAAACTATTTCTTAGCACTCTTTGCTCTCTTTACTATAATTTATCCATTCTAGGGCAAAAAGAAGAGATTATATAGGAATGAGAACCATTCTATTTCCCTCCCCAGTGAGTGAAGGAAGATGGAAACCATTTACTAACCTAGTACCAAGCCTTGTGCTGTGCATTGGGAATACGAATGAGAGAAAAAAAAAAAAAAGAAAAGAAAAAAAGACAATACTTCCCCTCAAATAGCTTCTAATATAATGATTATAAATATATTACAGACACATAAAAGGAAGCTGAAAAGCATTGGTGGAGGTAAAGTTACCTGCCTTGGGCATATCCAAGAATCCAGAGGAAGTCAAAAACAGGGCCAAGAGAAAAATGAAGGCAGGGCATTCTTGGTTTTTCCACAAAATGGAATCTCCAGGAGGAATTTGCCAATGGAAGAAGTGGCAGATTTGAAAAGTGATATTCCAAGGTGAATGGATCATAGGGTAAGTGGATTTTTCCAGGATGGGGAGGTCCAAGACACTGAGGAGACTTCCAGAATTAATCAGGAGTAGTAGTTAGAAACAAGAATATTTGTTACCAGATATTGACTTCCTAATGTTCTTTGAGACTTTTATGATATAAGGATGAATGGACCACTCATGAGGGTTGATCCATGGTAGGTACAGAGAGTATATATACTCTGCAATGAACAGTGAACTGGGTCGATAATTGAACAGAAATAGAAAAACTCACTGGATTTTGGGAGATTCTCCTTTGGGAGAATATAAAGTTCTTTTAATGACTCCAAGTTTCTGCCTAAAACTTAGGTCAGTTTTTAAAATCCTAATATTTTTCAGAGATACTGTATACCTATGAATCATTGAACACTACAGTCTCTGAAAAATTGAAACCGTTGATCACCCAAAAGGAAATGGAGAGGCACATAGATTACACTACATAAAACCTTAAACACGCAACAATAATTGATCATGCAGTTACTAAGTCAAATAATCCTAATCAAAATTGTTACAATAAAATAATAAAATAGTGATGTATAGTGCAGGATGTCAATTCTTTTTATTTATATTTTGCATGCAGAACTAAGTGTATTGAATATATCAATTTATTTTAAAAATACAGGTAAAAATAAACTGTCAGAAAACTAGGTCTCCCAAGATATTTTTTTTTTTATCTCCCATGTTAAATTACTTGAAGCTGCTAACTAAATACAGATTTAGTCACCATATGAAGTTTAATAACTGTCCTCATCTTGCCAGATAGTGTTATGGTACCATATAACAGGAAATGCAGACTTTTAGGTGTTGCCAAGCATGATTACAGTGAAAGTCTTAATTAAAGGCAGTGAAAAAAACGTCACTGAACAGTATACTGAATGCCCAGTTTGCAAGTACGTGCTAACAATTGTCACATGCCTCTGAGAAACGTGATGGTCCTTCAAATTGCCAGACTATTGACATAGTATGTTGTTTACCACATGGAATGTATTTCTCTGCTATATTTCATGATTAAGGGCAGATAATATATGTCCTCCAATATTTATTTGGGGAATTTTTCAAGCACACAAATTTGATGGCATAATTCTTATTTGATTTATCAGTACTTGGTATCACGAATGGAAGTTCTAATTCTTAGTAAAAAAAAAAAAACATTCAAAACCAGGGTACTGAATACTTTAAAACATATCATAAGCAAACATAAATAATTATGGACATTTTAATAAACAATGAACAGAAAAACAGGATTACATGTAAAATGAAAAACTTCTCTTCCATATGCTTTGTTTTTTTTTTCTTTCCAAGTGTATGTTAAGTTTAACAGAATGGAAAGACAATTTCCTTGCTTAGCTTTTGCTCTTTCTGAACTTCCTTATACTCTCAAGTGTATTTTTGTTTTATTAATTCTTCTTAATTCTTTTTCCTTTTTTATTTGGCATTACTATCGCTGTCCACCCTTTCCCTTTACATTCAAAAAATTAGTCCACTGAAACCAATAAGAATAGCCAGGTCAAAAAAAATAGTCACATTCACTATGTTTATCAATGGGTTTTTGTTTCTGAACCTCTCAACCCCTCTCTGCTAAGAGGAAGTCTGCTTTATGATAAGTTTTCTGAAGTAATTAGAGTAATCAGAGCTTTGAAACCCTTTATAGTTATTTTTCCTAACATTATCATCATCATGAATTAATTGTTCTTTTTTGATAGGGCAGAGTCAAGATGATGTAATAAGGTAGGAATTTTCTTGAACCCTTCCAAGGTCCCCTCCAAACAATTTCAAAACAGTGTCTCAAAATGAATTCTTCAACAAAATGATAGGGTAAAACAGTTTTTCCAGTCCAAGGCAACTTAGAAAGTCAACAGGGAAGGTCTATCTTGCTGAGGTGAAAGTCAAGTACAGTCCAACCGAGGAAACCTAGACAAACCAGAAGCAAGCCTCTGCCTTGGCAGAAGTGAACAGCAAGGCCTTGTACCAGAAACAAGCCAGCAGTAAAGCTCAGAGCCTCCCCTCCCCAGTCTTGATATAAGCCAGCAATAGGATCCTAAGACTTCTCCCAACCACAGAACAAGCCAACAACAAGGTTCACTACTCCAGAGAAAGACAGGAGCAGATCCTGCCACAGCAAGTCAGTGCAGGTCTTGGGGGCAACTGAATCATCAACAGCAATTCCAAAACCCTCAGCCCATAGGTGGTAAGGGAGCTAGAAAACTAGGATTAGAGGAGACTTTTGCTGGCACTGGGTGCATGACTTCCACTGCTTAAATGGGGATCCTAATCACTAAACTAGGTCATAGTACTACTGAGGAGAAGCATTATCACACTAAGGTGTATGGTTTTAGGGGAACAGAGATCCTGATCACAGATCCACTGTGGAAAAGAGTTCCTGTGATTGTTCATAGGCCAGAGCACAGACTAGGAGATCATTGACTGAATCTCTCCCTAGACCACATGACCTTAAACAAACCAAAAACTTATAGATGTCCCAAATTAATTCTGGGAAAAAGAACAAAAACAACAACCGCCGTGAATCAGGAACAAGTGTTCCTTCCATCCAAAGAGTAGAGCACTTCAACATAAAATTAAAGGTCAAGAAATAAAAATGATGGGGTAAAAAAGAGCCTCACCATAGAAATTTGCAACGGTGACAGGAAAGCTCAAAACACCAATTGAGAAGAGGACAATAACAGCTACATTTGAAGCCTCAAAAAAAACATGTGATATGGTTTCAAGCCCAAAAAGAACTTTGGAAGAGCTCCAAAAAAAAAAGAATTTTAAAAATCAAGTAAGAGTGGAAGAAGAAACATTGTGAAACATAAGTGAGATAATGTAGATTTAAGCTTTTGGGACAAAAATGCGTTATTTGGTAAAAATTATTGCAAATGCTGGAAAATATTCTGACAGAAATTGGACACATACAAAAATCTCACAACATTTTCCAAGATAAGGCCAAAATGGATAAATAACCTAAGTATAAAAAGAGATATCATCAAAAAAATTTAGAAATTGAAACATATTACTCTTCAGGCTAATGGATGAGAGAAGAATTTATGAGTCAATGGGAGATGTAGAGAACTGTGAGATGCAAAATAAATAATTTTGTTTACACTTAAAAATTTTTGCAAAAATAAAACAAATGTAGCCAAGATTTGAAGGGAGGAATATAACTGAGGGAATTTTTTTCGAGATAGTTTCTCAAATAAAAGTCATATCTGAAATACGTAGAAAACTTTGTCAAATTTATGATAACATGGCTTATTCCCTAATAGATTAATAGTCAAAAGAGATGAACAGGTATTTTTTCAGAAGAAGAAATCAAATCTATCTTTAGTCATATAAAAAATTCTATAAATCATTATGTAAATTAAAACAGCTTTGAAATATCATCTCACACCTATCAGATTGGCTAAAATGATAGAAGAAGAAAATGATAATTGTTGAAGGGGATGTGGAAAAAGTGGGACATTAATACATTGCTGATGCAACTATGAAATGATCCAGTCATATTGCAAAGTAATCAGGAATTCTGCTGAAAGATTAAAAAAAGGATACCCTTTGACCCACCAATATCATTACTAAGTATGTATCCCAAAGTGATCAGAGAAAAAAGAAAAGATAATATGTGTTTTAAAATATTTATAATAGCTCTCTTTTTGGTGGCAAAGAACTGAAAATTGAGGGATACTTATAAATTGAAAAATGACCAAACAAGTTGTGGTATATGATGGTGATGGAAATCTACTGTGCTGTAAGAAATGATGAGCTGATTTTAGTAAAAAAAAAACAACAAAACAAAAACAAAAAAAAACATGGAAATACTTTCATGAAATAATGAGTAGTGAAATGAGCAGAAACAAGAGAATATTATATACAGTAACAGAAGTAATGTTCAAAAAACAGCTGTCAACAATAAAATTATTTTATTTTTTATACTCAAATTAACAGCAAAAGACTTATGATGGAAGATACTATTTATCTCCAGATAAAGAACCGATAAATAGAATTATGTACAGTATAGTTTCACATATATACATATCTATGCTTAATGGTGACCTTATCTAGTGAGAAATGGAGAGAAAGAGAGAGAAAAAAGTGCACAGCAAATAATAAAAGAACACTCAAAGGGAAGCACAGAAATGTTGGGTAGCTCTGAAAACAATATAATTATTATGCAATATTTTTTTTAAATAAACAGCATGAAATAGAGATTCATGGTTTCATACTGAATTCTCTCTTTTAGGTTGTTCTGTTTTTATGAATATTTTTCTTTGTTTTCTTGTATTTGTTTTAAAAAGAACTTTAAAAAATTATGAAGTTAGAAATATAAAAAAAGAAAGAAAAGGAATGAGAGCAATTAAAAAAAAATCATGAAAAAATTTAATTGCTTGGCAAAGCAATCACAAAAATTGGAGAAATATGTTCCAAAATCAACTAAAGAAAAGAACTCCTTAAAAAGTAGAATTAGCCAAATAGAAGAGTTAGGTATAAAAGTTCACTGAAAAAAATCATTCCTAAAAATTAAGAATTGGACAAAGTGAAAGCTAATGACTCTATGAGACATCAAAAGATGAAACTACAACAACTGGAAAATAGATACAGGAGGAAATTTTAAAGAATCAGTAGACTACCAGAAGGGCATGATAAAAGAAAAGAAGAACTTGGAGAGCATATTTCAGTTAATTGTAATGGAAAAAAAAGTTCTGGTATCGTAGAACAAGAAGATAAAAATGGACATTAAAATCATCTACCCATCAAAATCTGAAAGAGACTCAAAAATGAAAACTCTAAGGAATTCTATAGTTAAATTCCAGAACTCCCACATCAAGAAGAATATACTACAAATAGAAAGAAAGAATTGAGAGGGAGGGAGAGGGAGAAAGAGGGGGAGAGAGAGAGAGAGAGAGAGAGAGAGAGAGAGAGAGAGAGAGAGAGAGAGAGAGAGAGAGAGAGAGAGAACAAACAGGGGAAAATAGGATGGAGGGAAACATAGAGTTAGGAATCATAACTGTTAACATGAATGGGATAAAGTCACTTACAAAACAAGAAGATTACAGCAATATATCAGAAGCCTCTTGCACTCTGAGCATGTGAATTTATACCAGAAATGCAGGGCTGGTTTAATATTAGGAAAATTATCAGCATAACTGACCACATCAATAATAAAATCAACAAAAAATAAAGTGGTGGATTAGTGGGATAGTTTAGGTACAGAATACATAACAGTGAATGATCATTGTAACCTAGTGTTTGATAAACCCTAAAACCTAAACTTTGAAACAAGAACTTACTAGGAAACAAAAGCTGTTAAGAAAACAGTTTGGCAGAAATTAGGTATAGATCAACATCTCACACTGTGTACTAAGATGAGGTGAAAATGAATACACAATTTAGTCATAAAGGGTAATAAATAGACAAATTATGGGAATCTTGAATAGTTTATCTCTCACATCTATGGATAATGGAAGAATTCATAGATGAACAAGAGATAGAGAGCATTACAACATATAAAATGAATAATTTAATTGTATTAATTATATCAAATTTATTATCATTAATTATATTAAGTTTAAAAATGGTATAAACAAAACAAATGTAGTCAAAATTAGAAGAAAAATAGAAAGTTGGGAATTATTTTTATTTTTACTGCTAGTGTCTCTGATGTTCTTCATTTTCAAATATATATATATGCATATATAATGTATATATTATATATATGTGTGTGTGCCTTTGTGTATATAAATTAGTCAAATTTATAAGAATACAAGTCATTCACCAATTGATCGATTGTTAAAGGATACAAACAGGAAGTTTTCAGATGAAATCATGATTGTGATGCAATATACCAAGACAGAGGGAGGGAGAGACACACACACACACACACACACACACACACACACAGGGAGAGAGAGAGAGAGAGAGAGAGAGAGAGAGAGAGAGAGAGAGAGAGAGAGAGAGAGAGAGAATTTTCTCTGACATATTTACTACAAAGATTTTCCCCTAGTTAGTTATTTTCCTTTTGATTTCAATTGCATTAATTTTGCTTTGTCAAAAGTCAATGTCTTTTTGTGCTTTGGCTTTTCTATTTGATATTTCTTGTGCATTATATTGTCAAGATTAACTGATAAATTATTGTAAATTGCCATGAGAAATACACAATGTAGTGATAAAAAAATTAATGTTTCCATATGGTTTCCTTTTTTTCTTGAGACATCTCTAATATCTTCTTTTTGAAATGTGTTATAAAATCTAAAACTGTATTTGAAAACAGTTTATTCATTCTATCTTCTTTAACCCCTTATCTGATATATATATATATATATATATATGTGGATACATATATTTATCTGTAATTATAGATATGTCATTATAAAAAAAGTGGTAAAAAACTAGGCAATTAGTTTGGTGGAAAGAGAGCTTGCTCTGGACTCAGAGAATCTGGGTTCTCATCTTGGCTCTCCATCTTATTAGTCAAATGACCTTGGGCAATTCATTCAACTTCTCTGCAACATAGCTTTCCCAACTGCAAGAGAATTGGTCTTATTACCCTACAAGGTCTTATCCATCTCTAAATGTCCAATCATAAATTTGGTCATTCTGGTATTTCTTTCAATATCTGTATGTGATATCTGTACAAACTTGGATCATTCATTTCATATCTGGACCTCAGTTCCTCATTTGTAAAATGATGTAGCTTGCCTAAATGGCCTCTAAGGGCAACTATCCATGCCGTCTTTTCCTATACAATCCTTGCCGCTGCTATTAGCTTAATTATCTAAAGAGAATATACTCAAAGATCAAAAGACCCAATGATATATGACATAGTATAATTAGTCACAACTAGTGATTTCAGCATCCCACACAACTCACACAAAAAGTTTTCCTAAATTAACATTTTAAGATTAAATTCTCTTGAGATTGGGGGAATGAAACCCTGGAACATGAGGTCCTCCAGTGGTAGAAATCCCAAGATATCAATCCTTGCTGAGACTCTGGGATACCGAAGGATGGCTGATATGAAGGAACCACCTCAGTGGTGGTATCAAACCAGAGTTCAGGAGTGCATGGTGGAGGACATCACCAGTAGTAGTATGGACATTGAGTTGGGAGAAGTATATAGTCTGGTAGTCTCCTACTTTAATTCTTTATTCTTACCTAAGACTAAGATTACTTACCACTACTTTGCTGAAGGATTTCAAATACTATCAATTCGAAGTTTTTTGTTTGTTTGTCTTTGCCATGGAGTAAAACTTCAATCACCTTTCCTAGGTTTGATATAAAGGTTAACAAACTGTCTCTTTCCTACTAGATATAAGACATAACATTGGAGTTGAAATCAGATGTCTAGTTCAGATCTTGCCTCAGACACTTAATGTGTGAGCCTAGACAAATCCTTAACATCTCTTACCCTCAGTTTCCTTATCTCTAGAATGAGAATACTAATAACACTTAAGTCACAGGACTGCTTAGAACATCAAATGAGATTTTACACACACACACACACACACACACACTCACACACATATTTGCATTTATATATGGCATCTGCAAACCTTAAAGTGTAACAAAATTGTTTACAAATATTTTTAGTAGTTGTTAGTAAAGTCAGAAATATTGACTTTTAGGATAAAACTTGGAAAATAAAGGATTCTAGGAATAGTCATATTGAGATCATGAATCCATTGAAAGATACAGTTAAGGTCAATATATGTGTGTATGTGGGTTGTATTGTGTGTTCAGGAAGGACTACCTTTGGTGTAATGGCTGCTGAGCTCTTTTTTGAACTCTTTCCACCTTTGTTGTTTACCTGTTCCACCCTACTCTCACCTGTGGCTCCAAGAAGCTGCAGCATGCTCAGCAGTCACACGCTGGTAAACCATTTTGGCAGACAGGCCAAGCCAGATTGAGGGTAACCCAGGGATCTCTTAGAAATTTGTTAGATACCAAAGACACCAAGGCATCCTGAGCCATCTCCAGCCATCTTGACTCTGTCCTCCCACTGGACTATGATGACTATGACTTCATGCAATTCGGCCTCACTTAAATCCAATTTACTCATGAATCAAAAGACATCACTTGTACCATTTTACTATTATGCCTCAAAGTCCTGCAGCAACAGATAAGTGATGAAGCAGCAGGTGCAGATACACTGTGAGTTGCAGTTACAACCCTGCACACAGGTGGCCCAGGCCATATAATCATTTCTCACTGGAAGCAGCAGTGGGACGCTGCAGTCCCCAGGTGTCTGCTCACCCAACACTGATCTGATTACTGCAGTAGGAAGGAAATCCCATTATGTGGTTGAAACAAACAAAAAATGTACAAAATGTACAAAATCATCTGCAAAGATGATTCCATTCACTAACGGTACATGGAACATGTGCACACTTATAGACAACACAAAATTCAGTAGACCTGAAGTAAAAACTGCTCTTATTGCAAGAGAACTGAACAGGTATCACATCCAAATGGCAGTCTCAAATGAAACAAGGTTGACAAATGAAAGCCAGCTTACTGAAACTGGAGCTGGATACACATTTTTCTGGAGTGGGAACAGTGAAGAGGAGTATCTTGAAATTGACCTGGGTTTTGCAATCAAAATCAGCAAGCTGGTATGCCTACCCAAAGGAGTGAACGATAGACTCATGACAATGCGATGGCCACTCACAGGAAAATTCCATGCCACCATCATGCTTCCCCTGAGATGAAGACCTAGAGATTGATCATCAATGCGCCAAAAGAAGACAAGCTTGTAATTCTGGGTGACTTTAATGCTAGGGTAGGCTCAGACTACCAGACTTGGCAGGGAGTCTTAGGGAGGAATGGAATTGGAAACACAAACAGCAATGGTTATTTGCTGCTGAAGACTTGTGTATCACATGACCTTCTTGTCACCAACACTGTTTTTCATTTACCTAAATGCAATAAAACTTCATGGTTGCACCCTCGCAGCAAACACTGGCATCTTATAATCTATGTGATTGTAAGTAGAGACAGACATGAGAGTGACAAAATGTGTGGTGCAGGGTGCTTGACTGATCATAGACTTATCCTTTCCAAGCTAAATACTCACATTCATCAAAAGTTCTGCCCCCAGAAAAAATGACTACCAGAAGAATTAATGCCAACCAATTAGAGCTCTTTTCTGAGCATGAACAGTTTGTTGCTAACTTGGAGGGAAAATTGAGCATGGAGAGTCAACCAGTGCAGGCAAAAAAAAAAAAACAAAAACACAAAACAAAACTGAATTGCTTCCCTTTGGACTGTCAGGAAGATTCTGAAGATCCCCTAGCAGGATAAGGTACCAGACACTGAAGTCCTTGCTCAAGCTGAACTGCCAAGCACTGAAGCTATACTTCAGAGAGTGCAACTTTGAACTGGCCACAGTGTTCAAATGCAAAATACATGCTTGCCAAAAAGACTATTTTATGGAGAACTCACATGGGGTAGGAGATCATAGGATAGTCAAAAGAAGCGATACAAGGACAGTCTCAAGGTCTCTCTAAAGATTTGACTGTGCAACATGGGGGACACTGGCACAAGACTGTTCAGCAAAGGGTGCTGTGCTCTATGAGCAAAGCAGAATTGCAACAGCACAAAGTAAATGTAGGATGTGCAAATTTGGAGTATCCACCCCAAATATTCACATGGACTATCTGTGCCCAACCTGTAGTAGAATATTCCAAGCTTATAATTGGTCTGATCAGCCACAGTTGGACATAATGAAACTTCACTTTATCATGGTGATGTCATTTTGGTCCTCTTTGAAAGTGAAGGATAACAACCCTGTGTATATGTACATATATATGTATGTTCATATATGCGTATATCTAAATATCTACATATCTATACACATATATGAATTTATTAAATCTCTGTCAGATTTCATTACTGCAGCAATACTTTTTTGACAACAGCATTCCATGCTTTACTGGAAAAATTCACAAAAAAATGACCAGATTATTAGTAATGATTTTATGGAATATTTTATCCAAGTTTTCCTTCACATTATACACTACTATTATTTCCCAATAATTCTTTTTCTTATGGTTATCTTTTTTTTTAACACAAAACCAAACAAACATAGTCACTATGTCTGATAGCAGATACAACAATCTATATTCATGGTACACCATTTTTCTGCTGAGAGAATATGTGTTTCATCATTAGTTCTTTGAGCATGGTTAAAACATTTTGCACAAACATTGACTTTTTAATAAGCGGACTCCAGAACATTTCTCAGAGAACTGCCAGCTCAGGATTTGTAAAAATGATTGCCTTAGTATGCTGAGATATGAATGAGTAAGGCAGTGGTATCTGTATTGAAGGTATTAAATATGCAGGAACAAATAAATAAATTGATGGATTCCAAAGCAACAAAGGAGGAGGACAACCAAATCTTGATTGTTCTCCTATAGAATGGAATTTTTACAGCATATTAATGAAGGAAATAGAAGAAAATAATAAGTACCATCTATGTAATTTGCCAGTGGAAAGTATAAAGATGAGGGAGTAACTTAGGCTCTAATCCTATTTCAGCAATACACTAGCTATATGGCCTTGGTAAATTCCCTTTATCTCTATATTTCTTAGTTTTCTCATTTTTAAACTGAGTGGGCTATACTAGATGACATCTAATATCCTTTCAGGGTAGCGAGGTGGTGCAGCACCTTGGAATCAGGAAGACTCATCTTCATGAGTTCAAATCCAGTCTCAGACGTTTGGAAGCTATGTGACCCTGAGCAAGTCACTTAACCCTGCTTGCTTCAGTTTCCTCATCCATGAAATGAGCTGACGAAGGAAATAGCAAACCATTTCAGTGTCTTTGCCATGGAAACACCATATGGGATCATAAAGAGTCAGACATGACTGAAAAATAAATACTGTAATACTATGAAAACTAAGAAAATAAAAGTTGTTGATCATAGCCTTCATACAAGGTATTATTTTTATGATCTATGAAAGTTCAAAATGTTACCCAGATCCTTTGAAATTCTCTAGTCACACAACCCACCTAATAATTTTCAGTTAAGATTTCTTTTGATTTAGTAAGGACTTATGAAAACACAAATGCCAAAGAGACAAAGGACTATTTAAAACATAGCCAAGCGTTTAAGCATGTGTTACTGAACGTGGAGACAGATTTGGCTGTGATTGCACTCCTATCTTCCAGATATGCTTCTTAGAATTATATAGCTACATTACCTCATGATTAATTCATGGGATGGGTCTGTTTTGACTGCTTTATGCTGTTTATGTCACCATTTTTAAGAACATATCAATATTTCACATAATGTACTTTTTTTCCCTGGAAGTTTTATACTATGGTAAATAACTAGGTTATAATCCCAAAAGGCAGGATATGATCAGGAAGTATATTTAAACATTTGTAAGGCTCAATGAGCAATCACTTCATCAATCAGCAAACATTTATTACATACTGAGTATGTGCCAGGCACTGTGCTGTGTCTAGGGAATGCAAAGAAAGGCAACAACATGAAACATTAATTATAATTTCTAATTGACTGAAATACATATCACTTTATTAATTGCAAATAGCACTTTATTGTGAATGGCAATTTAATATTTCTAATTGACATTTTTTCAGTCTGTACTTTGTTACATGGATAAGTGCAAGTGAGCATTTCAGATTCCTTAGAAGATTCAATTATGACTTAGTCAAAAGCATTCAATAAGGCTGGCTGCAACTCTCTTGGGATTTCTAGTAGTGTTTTGTAATGCATGGATGGAATTACAGAATGGTTCAACTGTCAGACAGTGATATATTAATAAGACAACTGAATTAAAAAGTGTATTCAAGGGCATTAGAGAGAAGCAGAGCATATATAGGAAGTAACATTTAACTTGGTAACAGGGAATGTGAGCTTCAATTCCCATAATCCAATTGCCTACCTATATGAACTTAGTCATTTCATTTATTGTCTCAGCTATAACTTTCTTGAGTGAAAATTGAGGACATTAATGCTTACTATGCAGAATTGGTGTGAGGAAAGCATTTAAAAAAACATAGATCAACATGTAAATCTGTTACTTACGGGTCTTATAGTTGAATAGGTAAAAAAAAGGTTTCTGAATAAAAAAAATTTTAAAAGTACTTAAAATGATATAAAATATGAAAATTCTTGTGTAAAAGAGGCTAATCTTCTCAAATATTGGGGACATGTTTTAATCAAATCATGACAGAAAATAACTGAAAACTAATAGATCTGGATTCTAAAGTCTTTTATTTTCATTTTGTTTTGGAAATTTAGTCAAATAACTCAAAGTTTCTGTGCTTCAGTATTATTTATAATCATGAGTAGGTAATTATATATACATATATATTCACATAAATGTATGTTATATTTTATATATATGTGTGTATATATATATTCACACACATGTGCATGTGTGTATATGTATGTAATACAGTTATTCCTTCCACATCATGAGAGTTAAAGGTACATCCCCAACCCATGATTTAGAAAATCCATGCAAATTTTTTCTGCCCTTCTTTTGTACCAGAGAAGAAGTCGGAATTTTTCTTTTTCTTTCATGGGGCATTTATAGTACCTTATTATAAAATCTGGGTTAAGTGTTTGGTCATCAAATGATCTTCCATATGCTTCCACAAAAGTCCCTCAAAATTTCCATTTCTTATATTAACCTGTGATGTATCAAAACCAAGATGGGGAAAGTCATGATGTGGAAAGGATAATAGGGTATACATACATTCTACTACACAACTTCATGTGATTGTTTTGAGGATCATTTAAGAAATATAGCAGAAAATGCACTGAAAATCTTTGTTATTCTGATTAATAATAGAGGGCAAACTGATCAGGATAATATAAAAAATTATCTGGAGTTCCCTGGGAAAAGTGAAACAAAATGGGCAATTAGATTTAATTATAAAAACTTTTTGCTGGCTACTGATTTTATGCTTATGCTTTTGTACTTTATCCCTCATACAGCTGTAAGACTTGTTTTGGGGGGAGGGAGGTAGAGCCAAGATGGTGGAGTAACAGCATGGAATTTCTAGAGCTCTCCCACAAAGCCCAGGCAAACACTTGTGAAAAATGGCTATAAACAAATTCTGGAGTTGCAGAACCCACAGAATGATGCAGTGAAGCAAATCTCCAGTCCAGGACAGCCTGGAAGGTTGCCTGGAAGTGTCAATTGTGCTACCACACTGGGAGCACAGTCTAGTCAAGCATGGGCTGTGCTGGCACAGAAGGGACCTGAGCAGGCCTTGGGGAGATTGAATTTCTCACACCTTTGGCAGTTTCCTGACTTCAGGACCCCAAAAACCTGAAGAAAAATTGCAAGGTCAGTGAAGCCTGTGGGACCAATATGAGAAAGTAGAGTAAGCTGGTCCCAGTCCCAGGACAGGAGAGGTGGAAGTGGGTAGAGGAGCCCACAGCAGCTATAGCAACTATAGAAGGGGAAGAGATAGCAACTGTTTCTGGAGCTCTAGGCCCAGAGATTGTGGGGGAATTGAACAATGTGCTCCCCACCCCCACTGGAAGCAGAGATATACCTTAACAAAGAGCTCAAACATCAAGTAAATGATTGGGGAAATGAGCAAAAATCAGAAAAAGAATCAGACTATAGAATCTTACTTTGGTGACAAAGATGACCAAAACATGCAAAAAAAAGAAAATAAATTCAAAGCTCTTCCATCCAAAGCTTCCAAGAAAAATATGAATTGTATCAGGTCATGGAAGAGGTCAAAAAGGATTTTGAAAATCAAATAAGAGAAGAGCAAAAATTGGGAAGAAAAATGAGAGTGATGCAAGAAACTCATGAAAAACAGATCAACTGCTTACTAAAGAAGATGTCAAAAAATACTGAAGAAAAATTACACTTAAAAAATAGACTAACCCAAGTGGCAAAAGAAATCCAAAAAGTCAATGAGGAGAAGAATGTCCCAAAAAGCAGAATTGGTCAGATGGAAAAGGTGATCCAAAAGTTCACCGAAGGATATAATTCCTTAAAGGTTAGAGTGGAGCAGATGGTAGCTAGTGACTTTATGAAAAATCAAGAAATTATAAAACAAAACCAAAGGAATGAAAAAATAGAAAACAACGTGAAATATCTAATTGGAAAAAACAACTGACCAGGAAAGTAGATCCAGGAGAGACAATTTAAAAATCATAGGACTACTTGAAAGTCATGATTTTAAAAAAAATAGCCTAGACATAATATTTCATGAAATTATCAAGGAAAACTGCCTTGATATTCTAGAACCAGAGGGCAAAATAAATATTGAAATAATCCACTGATTGCCTGCTGAAAGAGATCTGAGAAGAAAAACTCCTAGGAATATTGCAGCCAAATTCCAGAGTTCACAGGTAGAAGAGAAAATACTGAGAGCAGCAAGAAAATAATTTGATTGTTGTGGAAATACAATCAGGATAACACAAGATCTAGCAGCTTTTACATTAAGGAACTGAAGTGCATGGAATATGATATTTCCAAAGTCAAAGAAGTCAGGATTAGAGGGGGGCGGAGTCAAGATGGCGGAGTAGAAAGACACGTATGCTAGCTCCGAACCCACAGCCCATGGATTTAATGTAAGAAGAGCTCCCCACAAATTCTGGATGACTGCAGGGTGTGCAGAAACACAGTGGAAGAGATTTCCGTTCCAGAGAGCCCTGGAGAGACGTCCCCAGGGTCCATCACACCCCAGAAAGCGGAGTCCACCCCAGTATTGCCCTGGCCGGGTGGCCCCAGAGAAGCTGATCCGAGCAGGCTTCAGGGACGGAACCTGCGGCGGCTGGGAAGATCCCTCTACCCACAGGCACTCCAGGTCAGTGAGAGAGACTTCTGGGCTGGATGAGAGGGGAGAGGGGTGTCTCCGTGGCTTGGGCCCCATCAGGAGGAAGCGGCAGAGGCAGAGGCAGGGGCAGGAAGCGGGGGAGGCAGAGGCAGTGGTGGCCCGGGACTCCCCCAGCAGCAGGCAGAACTTCAGGTCTCCGCATAAACCCCCTGAGGGGGCTGAGCCTGGGAGATGGCCCTGTCCCCACCTGCTCCATTACTGAAGGTCTCTGCATAAAGCCCCTGAGGGAACTGAGCCTGGGAGGAGGCCCTGCTTCCACCCACTCCATCACTGAAGGTCTCTGCATAAAGCCCCTGAGGTAACTGAGCCTGGGAGGCAGCCCTGCCCCCTCCCCAGCACCAGAACTAAAGCTCACATTGAATAGCAGCCACGCCTGCCACGGAAAGCCCATTTGAATCTCAGACCCCAAGCACTAGCTGGGCGGATCAAGCTAGAGATGGACAGGAATCTCTGAAGTCAAGTAACTGGCTGGGAAAATGCCCAGAAAAGGGAAGAAAAATAACACTATAAAGAGCTTTTTTGAGCAGGTGCAAATGTTCCCGCCATTCAGTTCTGGTGACGAGGAAATATTCTTGCCATCAGGGAAAGACGTGGAGGGTGGGGCCTCAGTAACCCAGGGGGATGTCAGGTGGGCTCAGGCCTTGGAAGAGCTCAAAAAGGATTTTGAAAAGCAAGTTAGACAGGTGGAGGAAAAACTTGGAAGATAAATGAGAGAGATGCAAGAAAAGTATGAAAAACAGGTCAATACCTTGGTAAAGGAGACCCAAAAAAATGCTGAAAAAAATAACACCTTGAAAAATAGGCTCACTCAATTGGCAAAAGAGGTTCAAAAAGCCAATGAGGAGAAGAATGCTTTCAAAAGCAGAAATAGCCAAATGGAAAAAGAGGTTCAAAAGCTCACTGAAGATAATAGTTATCTCAAAATTAGAATGAAACAGATGGAGTCTAATGACTTTCTGAGAAACCAAGAAATCACAAAACAAAACCAAAAGACTGAAAAAATGGAAGAGAATGTGAAATATCTCATGGGAAAAACAACTGACCTGGAAAATAGATCCAGGAGAGACAATTTAAAAATTATGGGACTACCTGAAAGTCATGATCAAAAGAAGAGCCTAGACATCATCTTTCATGAAATTATCGGGGAAAACTGCCCTGACATCTACAACCAGAGGGCAAAATAAGTATTGAAAGAATCCATCGATCACCACCTGAAAGAGATCCAAAAAGAGAAACTCCTAGGAACACTGTGGCCAAATTCCAGAACTCCCAGCTCAAGGAGAAAATCTTGCAAGCAGCTAGAAAGAAACAATTCCAGTATTGTGGAAATAAAATCAGGATAACTCAAGATCTAGCAGCTTCTACATTAAGGGATCGAAGGGCATGGAATAGGATATTCCAGAAGTCAAATGAACTAGGACTCAAACCAAGAATCACCTACCTAGCAAAACTGAGTATAACACTTCAGGGGAAAATATGGTCTTTCAATGAAACAGAGGACTTTCAAGCATGCTTGATGAAAAGACCAGAGCTGAAAAGAAAATTTGACTTTCAAACACAAGAATGAGAGGAATCATGAAAAAGTAAACAGCAAAGAGAAGTCATAAGGGACTTACCAAAAGTGAACTGTTTACATTCCTACATGGAAGGACAATATTTGTAACTCTTATAACTTTTCAGTATCTGGGTAGTTGGTGGGATCACACACACACACATACACACATGCACGCACATACAGAGACAGAGAGCAGAGAGTGAAGTGAATAGGATGGGACCATATCTTAAAAGAAATTAAGGTAAATGGTGAGAGAGAAATGTAGTGGGAGGAGAGAGGGTGAAATGGAATGGGGTAAATTATATGTCATTTAAGAGGGAAACAGGAGACCTTTTAGTGGAGGGAAAAAGAGGAGAGCTGAGAAAAAAAAAAAAACAAGAAGTTTACCCTCATCACATTTGACTAAAGGAAAGAATAAAATGTACACTCATTTTGGTATGAAAACCTATCTTACAGTACAGGAAAGTGGGGGAGAGGGAGATAAGCAAGTGGGGGGGATGATGGAAGGGAGGGCAATGGGAGGAGGGAGCAATTTGAAGTCAACACTCGGGGAGGGACAGGATCAAAAGACAGAATAGAAACAATGAGGGGCAGGATAGGATGGAGGGTAATTCAGTTAGTCTTACACAACACGACTATTATGGAAGTCATTTGCAAAACTACACAGATAGGGCCTATATTGAATTGCCTGCCTTCCCAAAGGGAATGGGTAGGGAGGGCGGCATGGGGAGAATTTGGAACTCAAGTTTTAGGAACAACTGTTTAGTATTGTTGTTGCTACTAGGAAAGAAGACATACAGTTAATGAGGAATAGAAAGTCATCTGGCCCTACAGGACAAAAGAGAAGATGGGGACAAGAGAAGGGAGGGATGACAGAAGAGAGGGAAGATTGGAGATAGGGAAAATTAGATTGCTTGGTGTATTGGGGTGGGGGGAGGGGATAAAATGGGAGAAAAAATTGGAACCCAAAATTTTGTGAAAATGAATGTAAAAAGTTAAATAAATAAAAAAAAAGTGAGGATTAAAACCAAGGATCACTTGCTGAGCAAAACTGAGGATAATACTTCAAGGGAAAAAATGGTCATTCAATGAAATAGAGGTTTCAAGCATTCTTGATGAAAAGACCAAAGCTGAATAGAAAACTTGACTTTTAAACACAAGAAGCAAGAGAAACATGGAAAGGTAAACAAGAAAGAGAAATCATAGGGGACTTACTAAAGTTGAATTGTTTACTTTCCTACATGGGAAGATAATATTTGTAGCTCTTGAGACTTTTCTCAGCATTTGGATAGTTGGAGGGATTATATAAATATAGATAGAGGGCACAGGGTGAGTTGAATAGGAAGGGATGATACCTAAAAAAAATAAAATTAAAGGGTGAGAGAGGAATATATTGGGAGGAGAAAGAGAAATGGAATGAAGCAAATTATCTCAAAAAAGGCAAGAAAATATTTTTTCATGGAGGGGAAGAGGGGAGAGGTGAGAGCGAAAAAATGAAGTTTATTCTCATCACATTTGACTAAGGAGGGAATAACATGCTCACCCAATTTGGTATGAAAATCTATCTTTCACTACAAGAAAGTAGGAGAGAAGGTAATTAGTGGGGTGTGGGGCATGATAGAAGAGAAGGCAAATGGGAGGAGGAGGTAATTCTAAGTATATACTTTTGGGGAGGGACAAAGTCAAAAGAGAGAATAGAATGGGGGGCAGGATGGGATAGAGAGAAATATAGGTAGTCTTTCACAACATGACTTTTATGGAAGTCTTTTGCAGAATTACATACATGTAACCTATATTGAATTGTTTGCTTTCTCAGTGGAGATAGGTGGGAAGGGATGAAAGGAGAGAATTTGGAATTCAAAGTTTTATAAATGAATGTTAAAAATTGTTTTTACATGTAACTGGGAAATAAGAAATATAGGTAATGGGGTATAGAAATCTATCTTGCCCTACAAGGAAATAGAGGAGATAGGGTTAAGGGAAGGGAGGAGTAGGATAGAAGGGAGGGCAGATTGGTGGAAGGAGTAATCCGAATTCATGGTGTCTTGGTGTGGGAGAGGAGAGCAATGGGGAGAAAATTTGGAACGCAAAATCTTGGGGAAATGAATACTGAAAACAAACAAAAAATTAATTAAAAAAACTTGTTTGCTTAGAGTATTGCTAGTTAACCAATAAAGAATTTGTTCAAGTAGAACATATATCATGAGATGATGCAGGAAACCCACTAAGTATAAACTAAATATCACTCAGCATTTGCCAGACTGAGCACCCAAGATAAAAGAACATGTGACATTTAGTGAAGAAAATCATCTAAATAGAACCATCTTCCTACCCATCCCACAAAAAGAAAAAGGCCAAGGATATCAGTTAGAAGAGTGGGGAATGAGAAGTCTACATTTACCTTAAGAGAATAATGCTGGAGTTTCTTCCAATACCAAGGAACATCAACTGTGTGATTGGACAAAATTTTATTTGTTCCTAAAGAAGGAAATCATCTCTGGCATGCAAGTTACTAGATGGACTTAAGTATTCCTTAAGACAATGAATCAAATATGTCAGTGAAGAAACAGTGAAGAAAAGAATATTAAAGACACAGAATTTAATAGGACCATGAGTTAAATGATTGGAAGGTAAGCAAATGTGACACAGAAAAGGAAAGGAAGAACACTAAATATCAGGAAATATGTAATACATATGAACTTCTTCCTCAAGTAGGGGAAAGGTAAACCTTCTTAGGAGGAAGAACTTTCTTGTAGAACAAAGAATTGCGATTTGGATCCATAGTTACTATATAATAATTGAGGAAGAAGAAATTATTTTTTTAATTTTATTTTTCATTTTTTAACATACACGTAACATATAAGACAATTCCAACTTTTGGTCAGGTGATGCATCTTTTTAAAGCATTTACAATATAGACCACAAAAGAATTATTTAAAAAAAAAAACATTAACCAACTGAGACACAAATAATATTTGTTTGCTAACTTCACAAGCCCTTGACCTAATTGTTTCCACAGTATTACTAGGAATTAGAGGCCCCTAACTTAATGTTGTTGGTCTAAAGTCCTAAGCCCAATAACTTAATTTTAGACTTAACCTCACATGTTCCCCTACCAACAATCTATAATTTAATAGATCTGGTATTAAACGTATACACATTTTGGAATATAGGAAATTGCCACTAAGAGTAGGGACATTGAAAGGAAAAAGTATCTCCCCAGTATCATGTCAGTTCCAAGCAGGAGTAGATTGTCAGCTCGCATTCAATCAGGCATAAAGTCTGCCAGGTGTCAGTGGGGAAATTGAGTCAGGAGAATCCTACCTCAGCCCAGACTGAACAGCCACTTTCCCACCCTTCCCATGAGATCACCTTTTGCAGTTCACACCAACATCTCACAGGCTTACTGGCATCATGGACTGGAGGCTTAGACCGCCTTTCTTGCTTTCCATACCTTGAGTTAGACTCAGAAGAACAGTCACTTAATAGTCCCATAGCATTTTAAAGTAGCAATTTCTAATAACCAGGTTTCAAATGTGACTATAATTTCACCTTGGCTAAGGAACATTTTGAGGCAAGTCCTAAGTGCCTTACATGCCTTTCTATACATGGTCTAGTTCCTGATTAAACAACAATCATAAAATCAAATTTACCATGAAAAATTTAACTTTTCCCTCAATGCCAAATTTTATCCGAGGTTACCTGCCTCTAGGAAACTTAGACTAAAATTCTTTTCCTCAAATTAAAGATGTCTCTAATTTTGTCTCAGTAACTAATTCAGAAATTGTTTTAATACTAATTGCTTTTACTTCACTTTGTAACATGTCCATTTTTTCTCCCCATCACTCCCCTCCTCCAGCTTCCTAATACTGAGTACTCTTTCCCTCAGAGTACCCTCCCTTGTATCACACCCCACACTTCTCTTATGCCCATTTTTTCTCTTTTCTTCTAGGGCAAGATAAATTTCTATTCCCCACTCCCTATATTTCTTATTTCTTGGTTATATGCAAAAAAAATTCTCAACATTCATTGAATTCCAAATTCTCTCCCCCCCCTCCCTATCCAACCCCAGTAAGAAGGGAAGCAATTAAATACAGACTTAATATGTGTCGTTTTGCAAAAGACTTCATGTTGTGTAATACCAACTATATTGCCCTCTATCCTATTGTAGCCCCACTTATTTTTTTTCCCTCATTTGACCATGTCCCTTCCAAAAGTGTTTATTTCTAATAACTCCCTTCTCCCATTAGCCCTCCCTTCTATCATTTACTTCACCCCATTGTTGCTTCCTCCTTTACTTTTAAATCTAATTTGATGGATTTTCATATCAAATTTAATGAGCATGTTATTCCCTCCTTCAGCCATATGTGGGGACAGTAACTTCGCTTTTCCCCTCTCTTCTTCTCCCTTTTCTTCACCATTGAACAAGATTTTTCTTAGCTCTTTTTAATGGGTTATAGCCTGCCCCATTCTATTTCTCCCTGTCTCCTCCCTGTATTTTCCTCCTTCACTCCTTAATTTTTATTTTATTTTATTTTTTGTGTGTATGGATATCATATCTTCTGATTCAACACAACCTGTACTCTCTGTCTATATGCATACATACATATATATATATATATATATATATATGTGTGTGTGTGTGTGTGTGTGTGTGTGTGTGTATAATCCCTCCACTTACCCAAATACTGAAAAAAAGATTCGTTATAAATATTGTCTTTCCATGTAGTAATGTAAACAGTGCAGCTTTAGAAAGTCTTTTATGATCTTTCTTTCCTGTTTACCTTTTCATGCTTCTCTTGATTCTTATATTGGAAAGCCAAAGATTTTATACAGTTCTGGTTTTTTCCTCAATATGAATGCTTCAAAATTCTACTATATCATTGAATGACCATTTTTTTCCCTTGAAGTATTATACTCAGTTTTGCTGGATAGGTGATTCTTGGTTTTAATTCTAGTTCACTTGACTTCTGGAATATCCTATTCCAAGCCCTCCAATCCCTTAATGATAAATCTGCTAGATCCTGTGTTATCCTGATTGTATTTCCACAATACTAAACTTGTTTCCTTCTAGCTGCTTACAGTATTTTCTCGTTAATCTGAGAGCTCTGAAATTTGTCCACAATATTCCTAGGAGTTTTTCTGTTCGGGTCTCTTTCAGGAGGTGATCTGTGGATTTTTTCAATATTTATTTTTCTCTCTGATTCTAGAATATCAGGGTAGTTTTCCTTGATAATTTCATGAAAGATAATGTCTAGGCTCTCTTTTTGATCATGGCTTTCAGGTAGGCCCATAATTTTTAAATTGTTTCTCCTGGATCTATTTTCCAGGTCAGTTGTTTTTCCAGTGAGATGTTTCACATTTTCTTCTATTTTTTCAAACTTTTGGTTTTGTTTTTTAACTTCTTGATTTATCTCATAGTCATTCATTTCCCTGAACTCAATTCTCTCTTTCAAAGAATTGTTTTGTTCAGTGAGCTTTTGTACCTTCTCCTCCATTTGACTAATTCTGCTTTTCAAGGCCTTCTTCTCCTCACTGGTTTTTGGACTTCTTTTTCCAATCAAGTTAGTCTCTTTTTGAAGGTGTTATTTTTCTCATCATTTTTTAGTTCTCCTTTAGTAAACTGCTAACTCATCTTCAAGCTCTTCTATTTTCTGACCCTAGTTTAAGTTCCCTTGGAAGGCCTTGAAGGCATGGGCCTTGACTTACTCTGACAGCATGCCTTATTCCTCTTCATCCTAAAGAATGGGAAGAAATACCTGTTCACTAAGAAAGTAATCTTCTATGGTCTTATTTTTTTTCCCTTTTCTGGGCATTTTCCCAGCCAGTTACTTGACTTCTGAGTTTCCTCTCCACAATCACCTCACCTCCAGTTCTGCCAAGCCACCACTAGGGGCTGAGATTCAGGTGAGCTATTCCAATCCCTAAGGGGCTTTAGGCAGGGGTAGGGCCACTATTCAGTGTGACATTAAGATCAATTGCTCAGGTGGGGGCAGGGCCACCACACAGGACTCAGTTCCCTCAGTAGCTTTACGATGAGGCCATCAACTATGGATATAGGCTGCTGCCTCCCTTGGGAGCCTCTGTCAGCTGCTGCCTCCACTACTGTCACCTAAGGAGGCTTGAGTTATGGGGACACCTTGCTCCCTTCTCAGGCAGCCAAAGAAACCCCTCACTGACCTTTAGGGTCTTTGCGTTGAGAGATCTGTGCTGTTGCTGCAGATTCTGTTCCTGAAGTCTGCTCGGTTCTGTTCCTCCTTGTGCCATGTGGCCAAGGTTGGACTGGGCTCTGCTCTGTGTCTGGTGTGACAGACCTTTCCTGTTGGTCTTTCAGGTCACTCTGGGCTAGAAATTTCCTCCACTCCATTGTTCTGTGGTTTCTGCTACTCAAGAATTTGTTTATAATCCTTCATTACAGGTATTTTATGGTCTGTGGGGGAAGAGCTAGTATATGTGCATCTTTCTACTCTGCCATCTTGACTCTGCCCCAGAAGAAGAAATTAATACTGGTGCATGTGACTATTAGGTTTTAATGTGGCCATATGTAAATATGACATATAAACAAATGTTGTCGTTCGGTCTTTCAGACATGTCCAACTCTTCATGATCCCGTGGACTAAAGCATGTAAACCCTTTTACTCTATGGTTCCTCTTGAAGCTTGTCCAAACTTATGTTCGTTGTTACCATGACACTGTCTATTCATCTCAGCCTTTGCTGTACACTTCTCCTTCAATCATTCCCAGCATCATAGTCTTTTCCAATGTGTCCAGCCTTCTCTTTATTTGACCAAAATATTTAAGTTTTGGCTTGAATATTTGACCTTCCAATGAAAAAGTCTGAATTAATTTCCTTAAGTATTGACTGATTTGATCTTGCTATGTAAGGGACTCTCAAAAATCTTCAGCATCACAGTTTGAAAGCATTGACTACATGATGCTCAGCTTTTCTTAGAGTCCAACTCAGCTGTTTATTACTGCTGAAAAGCTACAGCTTTGACTATACACACCTTTATCAGCAAGGTATTATTTCTACTTTTTGGTGTGCTGTCCAGATTTGTCATAGCTTTCCTTACAAGGAGCAAGCATCCTTTAACTTCATGACTGCAGTTGCCATCTGCAGTGATGTTTGAACCCAGAAATATAAAATTTGACACTGCTTCTATTTCCTTTCCTTCTATTTGCCAGAAAGTGATAGACCAGTGGGCAAGATATTAGTTGTTCTAATAATAAACTTCAAGTCAACTTTTAGATTTTCCTCTTTCACTCTCATCATGAGGCTTATTAATTATGTTTCATTTTTCTGGCATCAGAGTGGTATCATTAGCATATCTGAAACATTTGATATTTCTCCCACCAGCCTTAATTCCCACTTTGATTCATTCCACCTGGTCTTTCTCATAGTATACTCTGTATATAAGTTAAACAAATAAGGACACAACATGCAGGAGAAAATATACAGCCTTGTCATACTTCTTTTCCAATCTTAAACCAATTAGTTGTTCCATGTTCAGTTCTAATTGTACGCATTGAGCCCACATATGGTTTCCTTAGAAAACTAGTAAAATAATCTGGTAATTCCATATCTTTGAGAACTTGTCACAACAGACAAGTCTCCTATTTTCCAGGTAATATATTGAAGAAATAATAGAAAACCTTCTGAAACTTGTCTTATGTGATAACCATTCCCCATCCCTGATGATAAAAGTAGGGGCACAATATGTCACCAAAAGAAACCTAGAAAATAATGCTAAGGATTATAAAATGGTTGTCAAAACCATAAGATCTCCAGGAGTAGAGTTTTCTTCTGTAGTATTTATTATAGAAACGAAATTCAAAGGAAAGGGCTAACTTGAAAAGAGAGTGTCAGACTAAGAAAAAAAAAGAACTACCACTTGAAAATGGAATTTGGATTTCTAGACTATGGCTTAAAAATAGGAATGATGGGCTCTTGGTTTCCATAGATAGAGTATATTTTAAAATGAATGAGTATATATATATATATGCTCATACACACACACATAAGCACATGATTCTGAATGATGTCTGTTTATGATTTTGAACATTCACCTCTCCTCTTTTCTCCATCTTTCCCTTCCCCTTCCCTTTCCCTCCTTAGTTATTTTTCTCATTTTTCCATATTTTCTATTTGTGTGTGTCTTTCATTTTTAGATATTGTCATGATCTTTTTTCACAATGTCTTTCACTTTAGGGTTAGAGATAAGTCTAAGAACCCAGCTCATCTATTATTACAGGAAGTCTAGGTCAATGGTATCAAATAGAGAAAGATCCCTGCAAGCCATGAATTGACTTAGAAAATCACAAATTAACATGAGTTTTTTATTGTGTCTTTATTTTACTATATATTTCATAATTACATTTAATCTAGTTCCTTTTACAAGTGTGGCCCAAGTTTGATACCTCTGGCCTAGGCCATCATGCCTTATTGATAATTTTAGGATAATCTAAGAACGATGTATTTTTGTCTTTGCTTTCAGTTCCTTAGAAATCTAATAGTGCAATAGAAGAGGCACAACAGATCCCCACCTCCTCATCCCCACCATATTCAACCCTCTATCATGATATGTAAAAGATAACTGCAAGGGTATGTAAACAAAAGATGAAATGTGTAAATAAAATAAAATCAATATTGTATTAAAAAATCTGTTTAACACTGAAAAACTGCCACTGGGTCCACAGGGTTCCTGGAGAAGCTCTATACATTATTCATTCAACTTCTTATCATAGAGGTATGAAGTAAAATACCACTGGAGATCAACATCTAGTCATCAATGCTGTAGCTTCTAGAAGTACATGACTTAGAGAAACTCAAGTGGTTGTGGGCCAGAAATTCCCTTATATTCATTTTGATTCATCTTCTATTTCTTTCCTTCCTGGCAATGACAGTTCTCTTTTCTTTGTGGCTATGATTGACTTGAATCACCAACTTCAGCAAGTTAAAAGAAAAAACAATTTCTCCTTTTTTTCTGCAAATGTCTTATAGTGAGAAGGCCCTCCATTCTAACACTCATTCAGTGGTAGGAAGAACAGTAACTGACTACATCCTAATCACTTTTCTCTCTACCTCTTCATCTTCAAAACATTTTTCAGTCTATGGCAGTTTGATATTCACCTACCTTCTTCCCAGAATATCTTTATTTCATCTGTAACTGAAGAAGGATAGCTTTCAAAAATATGTATCCATTGGTCAACAAGGATTTATTGAACATTATGTTCCAGGAACTCTACTAAGCACTGGTATATAATAGTAATATAAGCAGTTTCCAAGCAAAATTAAATTATAATATCTTATCATAAATTAATATAAATGGGAGCTAGGAAGCAGGGAAAGTAGAGAATTAGGAAGGAATGAAAGACTGATCTTGCCACTTTTTTTTTGCTATGAATGTCTCTGGTACTTATATACAAATCTCCTCATAAACCTGGTCACCATATCATTGAGTTCCCAAGAATCTCACCTTTGGCGTATATGCTCCTGGCTGCCAAATCCAGTTCTTAAAGATGCTCATCTCTAATTAATATTCAGTAAGAGACAATGTGACAGCAAAAACATTTCCTCTAAAATGTATTTATCTATAGAATCTGCAATAATTATCTAGCTTAACATGTTTTTTATAATGAGCTTTTTGTAATCAAAAAAGTCCTGCCCAGTAAAAGGAGCAAGGAATTTTAACATTCCTTGAGTACATATCTCAGGTCTACCACTTACTATGTATATAACTTTGGACTAGTTACTTAATCTTTCTGACCTTCAGTTTCCTCATTTGTTAAATGAGAGAGACTGACTAAATGGCTTCCAAGACTTCTTTTCAGCTCTTGTTCTACAAGATATTATGTTATAATATTTCTTTAAGTTTTGTCATACATCTTATCCCTTTGCTTCATGGGCTGCCATAGCCAAATAATTCATTCAGTCAGTGACCACCTTCCTGATAATGAGTCTCTTTCTATACAATGTAATATATGAGTTTGTGCAGGTGAAAGAGGTCATTGTACTGGGGAGAATGGGGGCAAAGAGCCAGGGATTTAGGAACACAGTCTTTTATGGGGAGGCTTTCGGTACACAAGTCATTCAAAAGAGTTTCTATAGGTAGAATCGAGCACTGCACTGAATTAAGTGACGAGGAAGAGGCAGGGACTGGGTGCCGATTCTAAATCTCCAGAGTCATCGTGAAAATCATTAAACTCATAGTAGGAGTCAGTGGAAGAGGTTGCTCTTAGTCACCCCTAAACTTCCCACTAGCATTGTTCACAACATTACCCAAATCTGTTCTCTTTAATCCTCAATAAATCAAATCTGAAAGTTCTTACTGAATATCTTCTAACCCAAATTCATTTCTATCCATTTTTATTAAGTTTGACTTTAACTATTTCAGTTACTCACTCTTAGTTCTTTCTTTGTTTCTCCTCTTTCTACCTCATTCCCCTCATCATCACCATTTTTGGAAATAAATATTTTTCACTTCATCAGTACAGAAATGACCCTGTGACACGATGGTCATTTATTTCCCAGCAGACAAGATTGTATGTAAGGGAGATAGTGTATGGGCATTAGGTTTCATATCAAATATCTAAAAAAGTATGGGGATATCAAGGAGGCCTTGTAAGGAGTTAACAAGGAATTTCAATGAAAGTCAGTATTATTTAGTAGGAATATCTGGATCCTAAAGATAGAAGGATTTCTGTTCTGAAAGTCTGGTAGAAAGTGAATGGCTGAATCACACCCAGAATAGTTTTGTTAAAGTATTGCATACTGCAGAATGAATGTATTTTCAGGGATATGTATTCTGCACCATCTCCACTGAATAATGTAAATGTGACTGAAAAGAGAGCATGTAAATACATATCATTATGCACACTTCAAAAGAGATTTGCCATTTGACCTGATTTAGAAATATTGTTTCCTAATTATAGAATACAAAAGCCATATCTTCACAATTTGACATTGCATAAAAGGTACTCAAGGAAAATGCAATCCTGTTCAACATTTAAATGTTTATAATTAAAGTGCAGTCCTTTGAACAACTGTAGTCTGTTCATGATGCAAATTATTCACCTTCAAATGTCTTTAACAAAGATAGATGAGGAAAACAGGAGGAATAAATAGCCAAGAATCTCTTCTGAATGAATGCTTCATTCGGATACAATACATATATCCATCCATCCATCCAGGTTTTGGAAAGTCCTGATATCTGTGAGCAAAGAAAAAAAAATACAAAACAAAATTCTTTGACAATGGTCATGTAGCGAAGCAGTATGGGATAGTAGATAAAATTCCTGGCCTTGAAGCCAGAAATACCTGAGTTTAAGTCTTTTCTCTTGTACATAATGGCTACAGAAGTAGCAACACTCATTAGTTGAGGAAATTTTCTCAGCTGGAAGTTTTCTTTATCAGCAAAATCACAGTCCAGTCCCTGTTGCTATCCTCACTCAAAATTTCTCCAACTTTTAGAACACTGGATCCGAAGTCGAGAAAGATTTGGGTTCAAATTCCCACTTCCCTAATTACTATGGAACTCTGAGTAAGGTTTTTCACAAATCCAATACAAGCAAGTATTTCCTAAGTACATAATTCATGTTAAGTGAGAGACAATGTACTGCAGTGGGTATTAAATAGGACTCAAAATCAGAAGACATCTTCAAGTCCTGGCTTTGTTACATAACAACTGACCTGGAACAAGTTATTTAACCCCTCAATGTCCCATGGAATTCTAAGCATATGAATTATGGAAGAGTAGCTGATTTCCTTAGTATAAGTCCTTTCCTAATCTTATGAAATAATAGGTGCAAATACAACCTTCCCTGTAAAAGGACATGTCACTATGCTAAGCAGTGGGGATACAAAGACAAAATGAAAAATAATCTCTGATCTTAGTTTTCGTTCTTCTGATCTGCCTCATTCTTAATTTCATCATCTGTAAAATGGGCAAAATAATACCTGTATTATCTATTTACAGAGTTGTGAAGTTCTGATAGAATGTACATATAAAAAACAAACAAAATCACTAAACCAGTATAGCTATTATACTCTGATCTGCTGGATATATTTCTTATAGGGCTAAATCATCAATTCTAAATAGCTCTAATGAAATTGAACTAAATTTCAAAGCAGTTTAATCAAACTCTCTGTTTAAAATATAGACCTTATGACATTTTCAGTAAAACATAGGAGCTCTCCTTTCCTTGATTCCTGTAAAATGGCACAATATAAAATCAAAAGAATAAATCAAAACAAAAGTTCCATGCACACACACACACACAAATTCTCTAATTCCTTGAACTCAGTCAGTCACACATTACATGTCTCACTATTGCCTCCAGAAAGGAAAAATCAACATCCCCAAACCCACAGATCTGCGTACATGTGAATAAACTCTATACAAATGGCACTGATAATATCACAGTGAATAGACAAGCTTCAACTTAATCATTCTTAATAATTAGGCTTTTGTCTAATGAATTATCAATGGGAAGTCAAGAAGAACTAGACTGTGTTCACGGTAGGTAAGGAACCATGACATGTATAAAACCTTTTATAGAACCAAACTTTTGGGTCTGTTTTTCTTAACTGACTTAATTTGATTGATGCTGCTGCTATAGCTTTTGTAGATTGGAAAGTAAATGACTCCTCTTTCTAACTAGGTCTAGATCAGCTATTTTTTAAATATTCTGTGTTGGGTATGGGCATGGCACAATGAGGCTAAATTTTTAGCTCCCTCATTTTCATATCTTACAATGTATCATCAAGGGTAAAGTCAAAGGCAATAATTTGTTTGACAAATGTAACATGAAAGGCAACCACCAGTAGGTTTCTTCAGACATGCTATGCTTTCCATAAGAGTGAGCCTCCGTGTGAGCCTAAATTATTTTTTTCTGTGAGTCATGAAACTTTTTGGCTATCTGACAAAGTCTATGAATTTCTTTCTCAGAACAATATTTTAAAATGCATAAAATAAAGTACATTTTATAGTTGATGAGATTGAAGATCTACCAATAACTTAAAGTATAAAAATGATTATGAATATAGATAACAATTTGCATTAAATATACAGTTTCACATCTTTAAAGAGATGATGACATGATTTAATTTGATCCATAAACAGTCCTGAAAAGTAGGGATGATTGAGTATTATTAACCACATTTCATAAATGAGGAAACTGAGTCTCAGAGAAATGAAGTGATCTGCTGAAAATCACACAAACCAGCATAGCTGGAATTAACAAAGGTAGAACTCCAATGCAAGATTTAAGGCTATAATTCCAGTGCACTCTGTCGGGTACATCGTGCTGTCATCCTACTTAGATCTAACAAGAAAGGAAAGAGGAAAAAAAAGATCTTTCTTATTCAAAATTTCAGAGCTTCTCTCATAGCTGTCTACTGTTAGCATCTTTGTCCTTCTCTTGGAAAATTCTGAGAAACAAGAGAATTTGATTTTTAAGACCTGATTGAGCAACAAAGGATTGTCTTGCTTAAGATATAGAATCAAGATGTCTTTTTTTCCTAAAAGTTTGAATGTTCTTGGTTATGTTTGAATCCAGGAAATCAAAGACTCAGGTAATCAAAAGCTTGTATTTGTTGTTCTTGTTGTCAGTCATTGTCTTTGTGATCTGAGGTTTTCTTGGGAAACATACTGGAGTAATTTGCCATTTCCTTCTCCAGCTCATTTTACAGATAAGGAAACTGATGCACAGTTAAGTGACTTACACAGATAATGTCTGAAGCCAGATTTGAATTCAGGAAGATGTCTTCCTGAACCCAGGGTCTAGGCACTGTCCAACCTAACTGCCCCCAATCAAGGGTTTGGCACAAGGAGTCAAATGATCGTATCCAGCAACTTCATCAGACTAGACAAAATGTAGGAAAGATATGCTTAATATCATATTATATTAACCTTGGCATCCTTCACTAATGGATCAATGCTAAATTCCTTTCTATGTACTGAAGCTGTAAACATTGACATATATCAATATCTTTGTTATGTAACTGCCTTACAGTCTTAAAGGTTAGGTAAGAAAACACATACAGGGCTCATCAATCCCCTTTTGAAGTCATATATATTTCATTTCTTTAAGATGACAAGTTTTATTGATGCATTTTGGTTTTAAATATCAATAACTTTTACTTCGATGCTCTCTCTTCTTCCTTCCTACCTCCAGAATTGAATTTTCCTTTGAAACAAAGAAAAACATTTGAGAAAAAAAGACAATGGATATTGCTGTAACATTGGACTGGCTATGCAGCAGTATAGTATATTGCCCTCGTAGTCTTTGAATTTATGACAGGAGGAGACATATGTGATGGTCTATTCTCTAGGTCCATCTTGACTTTTTCAGTTACTCAGGATTCAGACTCCTTTTATTGATCTTTTCATTTATTTTTGTCATGTAATCATTTTTTTTATTTTTTAAATTTATTTTTAGTTTTCAATATTTATTTCCACAAGATTTTGAGTTCCAAAATTTCTCCCCAAATCTCCCCTACCCCACTCCAAAACACTGTGCATTCTGAATACTCGTTCCCCCAATTTGTCCTGCCTTCTATCACACCCCTCCCTTCCCTTATCCCAATCTTCTCTCTTTTCTTGTAGGGCAAGATAGATTTCTATACTCCATCACCTGTATCTCTTATTTTCCAGTTGCATGTAAAAAAACAATTCCTAACATTCATTCCTGAAACTTTGAGTTCCAACTTCTCTCCCTGCCTACCTCCCCACTATTCCCCACTGAAAAGGCAAACAATTCAATAGAGGCTATATATGTGTAGTTTTGCAAAAGATTTCCATAAGTCATGTTTTGAAAGACTAACTACATTTCCCTCCATCCTATCCTGCCCCCCTATTTATTCTATTCTCTCTTTCAACCTTGTCCCTCCTCTAAACTGTTTACTTCTACTTACTCTTTCCTCTCATTTGCCTTCTCTTCTATCACTACCACCTTTCTCCCCTACTTTACTGTATTTTAAGATAGATTTTCATATGAAATTGAATGTGCACGTTGTTCCGTCCTTGAGCCAAATGTGATGAGAGTAAGCTTCACTTTTTGCCTCTCATCTCCCCCCTTTTCCCTTCCATTAAAAAAGCTTTTCCTGCTCTCTTCAAGGAGAAACAGTTTGCCCCATTCAATTTCTTCCTTTCTCCTCCCAATATATTCCTCTCTCACAACTTAATTTTATTTTTTTAGATATCATGCCTTCATCCCTTCCTAGTAAACATACTCTGTGCCCTCTGTCTATATAAATATGTATGTATGTATGTATGTATGTATATGTGTGTGTGTATAATTCGTCCAAGTACCCAGATACTGAGAAAAGTTTCAAGAGTTACAAATATTATCTTTCCATGTAGGAATGCAAACAGTTCAACTTTAGTAAGTCCCTTATGATTCCTCTTCCCTGTTTACCTTTTCATGCTTCTCTTGATTCTTGTGTTTGAAAGATCTTTTCATCAAGAATACTAAAAAGACCTCTATTTCATTGAGTGACTATTTTTCCCCCTGAAGTATTATACTCAGTTTTGCTGGGTAGGTGATTCTTGATTTTAATCCTAGTTCCTTTGTCTACTGGAATATCATATTCCAAGATGTTCAATCATTTAATGTAGAAGGTGCTAGATCTTATGTTATCCTGATTGTATTTCCACAATACTCAAATCGTTTCTTTCTGACTGGTTGCAATATTTTCTCCTTGATCTGGGAATTCTGGAATTTGACTACAATATTCCTAGGAGACTTTCTTTTCAGATCTCTTTCAGGAAGTGATTGAGGGATTCTTTTAATATTTATTTTACCCTCTGGTTCTAGAATATCAGAGCAGTATTCCTTGATAATTTCATGAAAGATGATGTCTAGGCTCTTTTTTTTTGTCATGGCTTTCAGGTTGTTCCATAATTTTTACATCATCTTTCCTGGATCTATTTTTTGAGGTCAATTGTTTTTCCAATGATATATTTAACATTATCTTCTCTTTTTTTCATTCTTTTGGTTTTGTTTTGTAATTTCTTGATTTCTCATAAAGTCATTAGTTTCCATCTGCTCCATTCTTATTTTTAAAGAACTCTTTATTTCAATGAGCTTTGAACCTCCTTTTCCATTTGCCTAATTCTTCTTTTTAAACTATTTTTCTTCTCATTGGCTTTTTGGACCTCTTTTTCCAGTTGAGTTAGTCTATTTTTAAATGTATTATTTTCTTCAGCATTTTTGGGGTCTCCTTTTGCAAGCTGTTGACCTGATTTTCATGTTTTTCTTGCATTGCTTTCATTTCTCTTTCCAATTTTTCCTCCTTGATTTTCAAAATTCTTTTTGAGTTCTTCCATGGCCTGAGATCATGGAATATTTATTTTGAGGTTTTGCATGCAGAAGCCTTGACATTTATGTCTTCCTCTGATGGTAAGCATTGTTCTTCCTCATTCATAAGGATGGAAAAAATAAACCTGTTCACCAAAAAAGTAACCTTCTCTAGTCATATATCTTCCCTTTTTGGGGGGCATTTTCCCAGCCAATTACTTGACTGTTGAGTCATTTGTCAAATGGAGGGTATACTCTAGAGACCTTTAAGTTCTCTCTTCCTCAAAGTTGGCACAATCGAGGGAGAGGTGTTTACTCCTCTCTTCGTCTGTGCTCTGTTCTTTGAAGAATCATAGACTTTTCTACCCAGGATCTGTGAGTAGCAATTCCCTCTCCAGAGCCTCCACCAGCACCACCAGGCCAGAGCTCTCCCTCACCCCTGGGATGCCACTCAGGGCAGACATCTAGACCTGCTGCTGGATTCCCCCAGGGTCTTTAGGCAGAGGGATCCAAAAATGTAAGCTGTAGTGCAGTGGCTTTTTTTTTTTTTCTGGGGACTGAGGCTTGGGGTAGACCCTGCTCCCTTGTCACCCAGATGAAAGAGCTTACTCACTGACCTTTGAAGCTGTCTTTAGTGTTTGTGGGGTGAGAGATCTGGGAACCACTGCTGCTGTCCATAATTTCACAACCTGAAGCCTGCTCCAGTCCTGTCTCTGTCATGCTATGTTGCTAAGGTTGGGCTACACTCCTTTCTGAGCCCAGTGCAATAGACCTTTCCTGTCAGCCTTCTAGGCTGTACTGAGCTGTAAATCTCTTTTACTTTCTCATTTTGTGACTTCTGCTGCTCTAAAATTTGTTTAGAGTCATTTTTTACAGGTATTTTATGGGCTATGGTGGGAGAGATTCTACAGGTCTAGCTGCCTTTCTACTCTCCCACATTGATTCTGCCCCCATGTAGTAAATTTCTTAAGTCTCATGTCTCTGAATTCACTCTGGTAGAGTGAGAAAGTGCTTTGATATAGTACAGTAACTATGGGAGGCAGTAAGTGATAATCATCTCTCTTTCTGTGCTAACTCTTACATCTTCAAAAAGTGTATTTCTCGAGGATTGTCATGGATTCTCAGAACAATGCTAACTTAAATTCACTTTAATTTTAATATGAATATATTCCATACAACAGAGTTAACTTGGAATAATGAGTAGGGTAAAGGTCTTAGATTCAGGAATAATTGTATTTAACTTTCACTTCAGATACTCATTAGCTATGTGGTCCAGGGCAAATTACCAACATATCTGTGCATCAAGCAACCAGTCATGGATTGATTATGATCTGAAATGGCACAGGGAATTCCAAAAGTGTGTATTTCATGTTGAGGATATCAGAAATCTTTCATATATTTGTTTATGCAATGCGGAATGGATGAGGAATTTTCTCCTGACCACCAAATATACTGTCCATTTATTCTGGATCTGTCTTGTATTTACATGTCTTCAATAATATTTTATCCCCACAATAAACTACAAGTTTCTTGATGGCAGGGCAATTTCTATTTTTATACTAATATCTCCAGAAGGAAGAGGAAAAAGGAAAGGGAACAAGCATTTATATAGTGCCTACCATGTGCCAGGTACTATACTATGTGTTTTACAAATATATTTCCTTATTTTGTATCAGTATCCCTGGCTTATGAACTTGGATAAATCCTTGTGGAATGGCTGACTGACTTAACCAAAGGGATAATGAAAGGGCTACTCCAAAGAAACTAAGAATCACTGTTTTACACCATATATTATCTAGGTGTTGTCATATATGAAGTGAAATTAAATTAAAATTATTATAGCAAATTGTGTGCTAACACTCTATGATTGCATCATTAACACTAGATTATAGTCTCTATATGTCTAGTATTAAAGATGGTTAGACAGACAGACACATAGATAAATTGCTATGTGACAAGCACTGAACTAAGTATTGTAGCCACAAATTCAAGCAAGCAAAACAGTCCCCATGCTCAAAAAAATTACATTCAAATGAGAGAAAGAAATTAATAAAAGGTTGCAGGTGGGCCCTAATTTTGCAGTTCCTGGGAAGTAAGATGACGGCCTGGTTTCCAGCAAGATAAAGTTAAGTCTTACCCATATTAAGCCTTTTATAAGTATTAGTTCATTTGACCTCAGTACAACCTTACACACACATATGCACACACACAGAGTTGTATTGTAAATATATATATATATTTATAACAAATATGTTTACAACTAATTCTAGATTAGATATTACTATGAAATATGAAATAGAGTATATTTTATCTATTTTATCATGTATTTTCTTCAGACAAATATGTCCCATCCAAAATCAATGTATTTTTTTCCTCTCTTTATTCTAAGAATAAACACATAGCTATAATTATAACCCAGGATATTACTAAACATAAGATAAAATTATTTAAATGCATTTATTTTAATTTTGAAGGTAAAGTTCCAAAAGAAAATGTAAAGAATATCATGAAAAGAGTGAAAGAAATGCAAAGAAGGTAGCCTAATCATACCAGATCTAAAATTATATTATAAAGTAGTAAGAAGAAGGACACAGTGTGAGGGGATTAAAACAGCAAGTGTTAGTGAGAATTGACTGAACCACACTGATGATCTTGTGATTCAGTTCTGGGTCTAGCTCAATTCCTTTTCTTTTCAGTTGTGGGTCTAGTCCAAATTCTGTCTTGTGAGAAAACCAAGTTCCATTGTGGGAGTTGACAGAAAACCTTATTGCACTCTTTGAACCCAGCCATATGTGGCTGGAAAATTGGACCAATTCCATCTGTTGCTTAGAGACTCTTCACCAAGGACCTCGGTTAAGCTGACCAGAAACCTAGTCAGATTTGAAGGTTGACACAAGGAATTTTTTTTTTCACAGTTAGGCAAGCAACACATACAACTGGTCTAAAGACCGACCCTATACTGATCAATGTTCTTATTTCCATGTTCATAGACACTTGGAGGGAGTGGGACACCTTTCTGTCTGATTTCAGGGAATGGCACTAGTTCACCATCCAGCTCCTAACTTAGAAAATCCCTAATCTTTCCTCTACTTGGAAATCAAATTACCGAATTTTGTATTCTGATTATTTCCTATTATTTGGTTTTAATTGATTCATTTTTAATGCATCAAAGTCTCTTTGCCCCTGTATCTGTGGTCCAGTGTGGAGGCTGAGAGGGGTTAATTGTGATTTGTGATATAATTGACATTCATTGCTCAATAAATCAATGTTCTCAGAAGTGCAAAACTTTGCTTCCTCAGCCATTTTATCTTTCACTCACCACAAGTAGATGACTAAATGGGATGAGATAACCTCATGGTTCGCTTAGGACCTTTCACTCTGGGTTAGAGCTGTTCCGATTGGTGAATAGTAAGTGTAAGCATCATATTTAGTTGGTTCCAGACCAAACCATCTAGATGATGCTTCAGTCTATCTTTTTACCATCAGCCCTGTTGTTTCAAGTGTAATCCTCCTTCCACTCCATGTACAGACTTTGCATTCCTTGCAAAATATAATCTTGCTCAGTTCTGCTATTTTTTAGTCATGCCCTACTCTTTGTGACTCCTTTTGAGGTTTTCTTGACAATGATACTAAAATATTTTGGCATTTACTTTTCCAGCTCATTTAGATGAAGAAACTGAAGTAAACAGGATTAAGTGACTTGTTCAGGGTCACATAGAAAGTAAATGTCTGAGGTCAGATCTGAACTCAGGAAGATGAGTCTTCCTGACTTCAGGCCTGGTATTCTATCTACTGAGCCATGAACCTGCCCTTAATCAAGGAAGAGAGAGAGATTCAAATATTACCAGTTAGTAAATCTCCAAAGTCTCTAGGGAGGCAAGCTATAAACTCCCTTACATGTCTACATTTCTTCTGCCTGGAATCAGTCCAGAAGAGTCTGGAATTGTGAGTGCCTCTCTCAAAAAAGGAATAATGAGTACCTTTATTCTCCAAAGAATGTGCTCCACCAGTCAGAAAGTCACACTAGGTCATGTCAGAATTCTACCATGAAAATCTAAATCATATTCTGTAGGCAGCATGCAGTACAGGACTTTTCCTGTCCTATCTGAACTGGTTGAGAGTTTGATGACAATAGTTTTACATAGTAATAATAATTTCAGTTTATTTAGAGCTTTAAGTTTTACGAAGCACTTAAAAATTAACAATCCTTTGAAAATGGTGGCAAGTGGTATCCATACCTATCATCATAAGTATGTGTTTTATTTTAATTTGGACTTATGACTTCATTGCTTTGATGATTCCTCAGGAAAGGCTCTCCAAAACAACTGTTTTACAGCTTACAACCTTAAAGAGTTGCCCAGGAGGGCATTAAGTAGTTAATTGGCTTTGCAATATGTGTGAGAGACATGATTTGGACCCAGATCTTTCAGATATTATGCTTCCTCAGTACAATTTGTATAGGGAAACTAAAGACAATGTATCATGAAAATATTCACTAATCAATGGAAGACAGAAAAGTAGATCCAATCACTCAAGCCTGACTTTCTATTAGCCTCTGTCCTTATCCAATTCCAATCACTGCCTCAACAGCCTTCATTCTCTTGTTGATATTCATTAAGCATTTTTGAAGGGAATGATACAACTATTAAAGGATTAAGAGAAGACTGGGTGGTGATGGGAAAGGAATTGCTGCATCTCTTATCTATATAAGCACACATACATATACATACACACCTGCATGTATGCATATGTGAGAATATATCCATATATATCCATATATATACACACACACGTATATATATATGTATATACATATACTATATATATACATATATATGCATATATATGGGTATATTCTCACATATGCATACTCTTCCTCCTTCCCTCTTAAACTCCCATATGGGAGTGGGAGAGGGAGAGAGAGAGAGAGAGAGAGAGAGAGAGGAGAGAGAGAGAGAGAGAGAGAGAGGGAGGGAGAGAGAGAGATGGAGGAGAGGGGAGAGAGAGAGAGAGAGAGAGAGAAGTAGAAGGGAATAAGCATTTATTAAGTATTCACTATGTGTCAGGCACTGTATTAAGCATTTCATAAATGTTAGCTCATTTGATCATAACACATCATACACACACAGAGTGAAGTTGTAAATATATATATCTATAATATGTATGTAAAACATAAATATTTGCAATTAATTCTTGATTATGATGTTGCTATAAAATATAAGGTATGTTTTATCCATGCTATCATTTATTTTTTATAAATATTGTGCCCCCTCCCAAAACAACATGATTTTTTCTTTATTAATTCTAAGAATAAGCACATAGATACAATTAGATTATAGGGCTTTATTAAATGTAAGATAAAATTATTTAAGTGTATTTGTTTTAGTTTTCAAAGTAAAGTTCCAAAAGGTAAGGCAAAGAGTAACAAGGGATACAATTTTTAGAAATACAAAGGAAGGTGGCATAGTCATACCAGATCTAAAAGTATAATACAAAGTGGTAATCATCAAAACTATTAGGTACTGGCTAAGGAATTGAGAGATGGATCAGTGGAATAGGTTAGCTGTACAAGACACAGTAGTAAATGAATACAGTAATCCACTGTTTGATAAACCCAAAAACTCCATCTTTTGGGGTAAGAATTCACTACTTGACAAAAACTGCTGGGAAAACTGGAAAATAACTTGGTAGAAGCTAGGCATAGACCAATATCTCACATCATATATGAAGATAAGATAAAAATAGGTACATGATTTAGACATAAAGGTAGATACTATGAGCAAGTAATGTGAGTAAGGAATAGTTTATGTGTCAGATCTATAGAGGAGGGAAGAATTTATGACTCAACAAGAGATAGAGAACATTATGAAATGCACAATGGATAATCTGAATTATATTAAATTAAAAGGTTTTGCACAAACAAAACCAATTAAACTAAGATTAGGAAGAAATCAGAAATCTCGGAAAAATTACAGTTAATGATTCACAACTATATAGGGATCTAAGTTAAATTTATAAGAAAACAATTCATCTCACCAGTTGATCAATTGTCAAAGGATCTGGAGAGGCAGTTTTCAGATGAAGAAATTAAAGCTATCTATAGTCATATGAAAAAAAAATGCTCTAAATCATCATTGGTTAGAAAATGGAAATTAAAACAACCTCATGCCTCTCAGATTGGCTAATATGACAGTAAAGGAAAGTGATTAATGTTGGAAAAGATATGGGAAAATTGGGAAACTAAAGTGTTTTTGGTCCAGTTGTGAATTGATCTAACCATTCTAGAGAATAATTTGAAATTATGTCCCAAAGGCAATCAAACTGCGTATACCCTTTGTTCCAGCAATACTGCTATTAGTGCTATATCTAAAGAGATCATAAAAAAGGAAAACAATCCACAAGCACAAAATAATTTATAGGAACTCTTTTTATGATAGCAAAGAATTGTAAATTGAGGGGGTTACCACCAATTGAAGAATGGCCAAATCATTTGAAGGATATGAAGGTAATGGAATTATTGTGTTATAAGAAATGATGAGCTAGCAGATTCTAGAAATATCTGGAAAGACTTACATGAAACGATACTGAGCGAAGTTAGCAGAACCAGGAGAACACTGTATATGGTAACAGTAACACTACGTGTTGAACAACTTTGATAGACAGCTCTCCTGAGCAATGCAACAATCTAAGGCAATTCCAAAAGACTCAAGACAGAACATGCTATTCATATCCAGAGAAAGAACTATGCTGCCTGAATACAGATAAAAGCATATTATTTTCTCACTTTTTTGTGTGTGCATTTTTCTTTCTTGTGATTTTTCCTTTGGTTCTGATTCTTCCTTACAATATGACTAATGTTGAAATATGTGTAATATGATTGTACAGATTGTATGCTGTCTTGGGGAGGGGAGAGAGGAGGATAGAAAAAAAATTAGAACTCAAAAATCTTCTAAAAGTAAATGTAAAAACTAAAAAAAATAATAAATTAGAAAAAAGAAATGATGAGCAGAAATCTCTCAGAAAAACCTGCAAAGACTTACATGAACTGCTACTAAGTGAAATGAGCAGAACCAGGAAAATACTGTACACTGTAATAGAAACATTATTCAATGGTCAGCTATGACTAACTTAGCTCTTCTCAGAAATATAATAATCCAAACCAATTCCAAAAGATTCTTGATGGAAAATATTGTCAACATCCAGAGAAAGAAATATGGAATAGTCTGAACGCAGATCAAAGTGTACTATTTTCACTTTTTCATCATGGTTTTTCCTTTTTGTTCTGGTTCTTTTCTCACCCCATGACTTACGTGGAAATACATGCAGCATGATTGTACATGTATAACCTATATCAGATTCCTCGCAGCCTCGGGAAGAAAAATTAATAACTCAAAATATTCCAAAAAATGAATGGTGAAACCTCTCTTTACATGTAATTGAAAAAAAATAAGATACCATAAATTAAAAAGATAGTTCCAGCAAATCATTTTAATTGTTTACAATTAAATTTTAGTCTATATTTGAAGTGCATTTACTTAAAGTGACCTTTTTCTGTCACATTTATCCTCAGATAATGAGAAATTACCTGATTATTGTTTGCATTGTACAGATGAGGACAATACACTTTTCTTATCTTATAAAAGTAGCACAAATGGATGAATTAATATTTTTTCAGGCACTTGTGTTCTTGAACTAGAAGGCTCTATTAAAATATAAAAATCATAACTTATCACATTTCATTTTGGAATGTACCAACACATATTTATTTAGGGCTCTTGTCTGGAGAGTTCTACTTGGAAACTTTTACGTGTGAATTGTTACTAATGAATGCAGGAACATCTTATTCTTCTCCTTTTAAGAGATAATACCTTTTCTGTGAAAGAACAAATCACATTACAAATGTTCTCATTAATCCTTATTACAAGCCTGTTCAGAGAAAAATAAAAGATTGTCCCTTGAATTAGATGCAGAGCCATTCCTAAATCTCTCTCTTGGTCTTGGGGCCTCTTCAATTTTTATTTCAGGATTAGTCATTATCAAAAACTGTTCTAAGGTTATGCTGATTCTGAGGAAACACTAAAGAAGGCCCACAAAAGTTTTGTTATTTCTCTTTAGAAAAATGGACTATAGCATGTATGTCATTTTACTGTTCACAAAAATAAAAGAATAATTAATAAGGACTTATTTTGTATGTTTTCTTCCATAGACCTTTGATTAGCTCTTGATGAGAAAATTCCTTCTTTTAACACAAATAGCCACCTTTTTAGAAATTTAGAGTTTAAGAATGTTTTCTGGGACACCGATAGACCAAGTGACTTCCCCAGGAACACCCAGATAATGTGTCAGGACCCTTTTACATAAGTTCTCTTGACTCTTGAGATTGCCTACATATATTTTGGATAATCTCTGCTGCTATAAATTACTCTGTATGTGTATGTGTGTGTATGTGAAAACACACAAATGAATGCTAAACAGATTAAACTGAATATGGGAATATAGATCAATTTGTTTCACACATATATGAGAATAGGAAGGGGGAAGGAATGTTGCCATTTCTCTATATTCATCTCTCTGTCTGTCTCTCTATATATAACATACATATGTGCCCGCACTCTCTATGTTACTATTATCATTCCATCTATATTAATATTATCATTCTGTATATATTGCTATCATAATTTTTTCAATAACAAGAAATATTTTTCCTACAAAAATGACAAAAATCTAGGAACAACAAAGAAAAGAAACTGTAAACTTGGATGACTCTAAGCAAAATATTAACACTGACATTCCACATATAGTTTAGCTCAAACAAACAAATTTCACGTCAAAGTGGAAATTTGTACAAGACTGAAAAAAATCAGTTATACAGGGAGCACTAAACTGAAAAATTATCCATATTTAATGTGCATATTTAATCACCATGATTTAACTATATATATAATATATATTTTAGTTCACTCTTCCAATGAGATAAGTAAGATAAGTAACTCAACTGTGGAGTCAAAAGCACAACAAAATTGTTTTTATTCATAGCCTAAGGACATATTTCTATTTCAAAACCTGAATTAAACCAGGATGCTTAGTGACACACATTTATTAGAGATAGAAAATTTATGTCAAATAAAAGAACAAAGAGGCTAAATCCTAAACACATATAAACTCAAATGAACCTCTGACTTGAAGCAGCCACTGTTTTAGCTTATAACTATTGCTTTTGCCCTGCAATTTCCAGGAAATTTTAGATGCAGGAAACATAGGGTTGGGATGGCTTCTGCACTTATGTATATCATTGTTTGAAGCTATTTAATTTTTGCTTGTAAGGGGAACAGTTTAGAAGACATTCATCAGAACTTTGAGAGAGATCCCAGAGGACAAATAAAAGTCTTTTGGACATTAGCAATAACTGTATTTGACTGCAGGGGCACAGCTATGATACCTTGTAAAGAAACCAGAACAAAGATGCTGGTCATCTGCATTGGAGCAACTGGCTGACATATCTAATGCTAGTCTCAACTAGCTGGTAGATTGAGCCGGTTGCTATGAAAATCAAAAGCAGGGTGCGGAATCGAGTGGGAGACAGATGGTGACGGATTCGGAGCTCAGGTTGGACTGGAAGGTCCACGGGAAGGATCGGTTCCACGGGGGTGAGCCCATAGAGCAGCACGGCCAGCACAGCAGAGCAGAAGAGACCTGAGAAACCTGAGTGGTGGGCGTAACCAGAGGAGCAGCACCCAGGGCAGGAGACAAGCCCAACTGAGTCAGTGAGAGCCGCGGAGTGCCAGATTATCAGTGCAGCAGCTCCTGAGACCTTCAGCCCTTAGATCAAACATCAGTAAGTCACCTACTTGAACTTCCGGGAGCCAGGATGGCGGGGTGATCAGTAAATGCTCTCTCCTCCCCCCTTGATGACCGTGAAAGAACCATAAAATATCTCCCCAGAAAAATCCCAGATCAGCAGAAATAGAAGAAGGAGACCAATAGTCTCATAACACCTGAGACGAGGAAAATAGCTAAGGGGGATTCCTCCTACGGTGGCAGAGGCAAACCAGAAGGACAGAGGACCCAGGGCAGAGAAAACTTGCACTACGACCCAGGCAAGCCTCAGCACCAGGAGAGGAGCCCCAGGAGGGGTGGGAACACGAATTAGCATCTAGGCGTGCCTCAGCTGTCCAGGGGAATCAGAAAGACAATAGGGCAGTTGGGATTACCAGCTCCTGAGCTTGCCTTTGCCTCAGTTCAGCTGAGGAGATCTTCTGTGACCAGACCACCCCTCTCCCACACTTAACAAGCTAAACCCAGGGCTGATCAGGGAAACACCAAACAAAAGCCTTTTAGCTTTTTCACACATCAGCTCAGCAAAAAGTTCTCTAGCTTCTGACTGAAAGAACCAGAAGCCACAACACTCAATCAAAATCATGAACAGGAAAAAGCAGAGGGCCAAAAGAACCATAGAATCTTTCTATGGGAATAAGGACCAAAACACAAACCCCAAAGAGGTCACAGCTGAGACTGTACTTCCATCTGAAACTTCAGAAGGGACTCTGAACTACTCGCAAGTACAAGCAGCTCTCCTGGAACAGCTGAAGAAGGAAATAGAAGATAAACTGGCCAATGATTTTAAAATTATTAAGAAAGAATTCACTGATGAGAACATCTCCTTGAAAAGGAAAATTGAACAAATGGAAAAAGAAGTTCAAAAATTAACTGGAGAAAATAAATTCCTGAAAGGCCAAATGGAAAAGGAAGTACAAAAATTAGCTAGAGAAAATAACTTCCTAAAAGGGCAAATGGAAAAGGAAGTACAAAAATTAACTGGAGAAAATAGCTTCTTAAAAGGAAAAATTGGACAGATGGAAAAGGAGACACAAAAGTTAATGGAAGAAAACAATTTGATGAAGATTAGAATTGGGCAAGTAGAAACTAATGACTCAATGAGACAGCAAGAATCAGTCAAACAAAATCTAAAGAATGAAAAGATAGAAGAAAATGTAAAATATCTGATTGGAAAAACAACTGGCCTGGAAAATAGATCCAGAAGAGGAAACTTAAGAATTATTGGCCTGCCAGAAACCCAGGATGGAGAAAAGAGCCTGGACAATATCTTCCAGGAAATCATCAAGGAAAACTGCCCAGAAGTACTAGATTCAGAGGGCAAAATAGTCATCGAAAGAATCCACCATTCCCCTCCTGAAAAGGATCCCAAACTCAAAACCCCAAGAAATATAGTTGCCAAATTCCAGAGCTATCAAGTGAAGGAGAAAATATTACAAGCAGCCAGAAAGAAACAATTTAAATATCAAGGAGATACAATCAGGATTACACAGGACCTTGCAGCTTCTACATTAAAAGATCGAAAGAATTGGAACCCAATATTCCATAAGGCAAAGGAGTTGGGACTGCAACCAAGGATCAACTACCCAGCAAAGTTCAGCATAACATTTCAGGCAAGGAGAAAGTCATTCAATGAACTAAGGGATTTCCAGAGTTTCCTGACCAAAACGCCAGAACTTAACAGACAATTCGATCTTCAAATGCAGGTCTCAAGAGAATCATAAAAAGGAAAATCAAAAGCAAATGACTGACCCGACTTTTTATCCAGAAATAGAAACACAGGGTGATGAGATAATTTCTCCTCCTACAATAACTTTTTTCTTTAATTCCTTTGTTCCAACAGCAAAAATCTGCTTTGCCTCCCTTTGATTTCTGTCCTAACCTCCACTTAGACAGAAAAAAAAAGTGTATAGTCAAGCAAAATCAATTTCTGCATTAACCATGTCTGTACAAATGTGTCTAAATCTGTATTCAGTTCATCACCTCTCTATTAGAAGGTAGGTAGCATGAATCATCACAAGTCCTGTGGAACTGTGATTGTTCATTTCATTGATCCAAGTTCCTATTACTGAAAGTGTTTGTCTTTATAATATTATTCATATATATACATATATATGTATATATATGTGTATATGTGTGTGTATGTATATATATATATACATATATATATACATATATATGTACATACATATACATACATACATACATATATATATGTTCTGATTCTACTTACTTCAGGCTGCATTAGTTCACAAAAGTCATCCTGTGCTCTTCTGGAACCATTCCCTTCATCATTTCTGGCACCACACTGGTATTCTGCCACTTTTAAATATCACAACTTGTTTAGTGATTCCTCAGTAGATGAGCCCCCCTTAACTTCCAATTTTTGCCACTCCAAAAAGAGATGCTATGTATATTTTTGCACAACCTTAGCATTTGTTTTGCTTTCCTCCTCTCAATGTATTCTCCCTCTTACTTTCCTCTTTCCCTCCTGTTTCCTTCATGAGTTGAATCTATTTCAGTAACCAAGTCTTTGTACACATTCATACATAACATAAAACTATGACGTTATTCCAACAGAGTGCCCAATTTCCCTCTTTTGCAAAGTTAACTACGATTTTGCAATGTCTTTTACTACGTCTTGAAGTTGAAGTCAGGCCATTCAGTACAAATGTAAGCATGTTGCTTACATAGTTCAAGATCCAGGAGAGGTGTGCAGGACATCTACCAAGTGCCCAGGATTTCATAACGACTGTGCTTGTAGTTGTGGTCTGCATATGCACATGAGAAACTAGTGCAAATTTAAAAAGAGAGGCTTATCCAGGGAAATCCCATGGGATTCAGAGGGAATACTAATTGTCTGCAGTTCACTAGCAGGAGACTGCATGAGATTAGATGACAGTAGACTAGGTTCACCTCTATTTGAATTTTTAGAATCTTAGGGGACTGCTGCTAATCGCTAATTTCTAACAGTATTTCAAGAGCCATCTAGTTCTGTTCAACATACAAATAATCATGTGCCTGTCTTAAGAAGACCCAATGAGAATTGTCAGGCTTATGTTGAAAGGTATTACTGGGAAGGAATGAAAATGGAAAAGGTTGCTAAGAAAAGAAAGCCACGGTGGTCTTGTCATCAACAATGAAACATTAATGACTAAGGAAGAGACTGATAAACACAAAGAATGAATGTAACTGAAATCCATTGGTGTAGTATGTAGGTACACTCTCCATCCTCACCATCCTCTATCATCTAAAGTATATTTCATCCTTTCTTTGAATTCATTTGTGGGGATTAAGGTGTCACAGTGGATGGTATCCCAGGCCTGAAGTCAGGAAGACTCATCTTCATGAGGTCAATTGTACTCTTAGAGAGTTACTAGCTGTATGACCTTGTTCAAGTCACTTAACTCTGTTTTGCTTCAGTTCTTCATTGGTAAAATGAACTGGAGGAGGAAATAGCAAACCATTCCAATATCTTTGCTAAGAAAACTCCAATTGAGATCATGAAGATTCAGTAGCAAGAACAACCCTTGCTTATATGTATATTCTTAACTATTTTATCCAGTTCAGATGAAAATGATATCCAACCATTCCTTTTACCTTCCTCCAAGGTTTCTATAAATTTCTACTTACACACTCTAATCACATGAGAGAATTTTTTCCATCCTTTCTCTTCTTTTCCTTCTTCTAGTGTGTTTTATATTCCACTTTTACATTCTACTTTTAAGCTCATTGAAACCTAATTGAATCATTCTCTGATCCTCTATCTAATTGAACTATACGATGCCTGAGGATGATAGAGTTCTGAGAGGAAACATGTAATTTCCCCATAATAACATACTGACAATTTGTCCATTACATTTTCTATGATTGTTCACTTATATTTACTTTTTTATTTTCCTCATAGCTAGTATATCTATACCTCAAAGTTTCTATGCAGCTTTTATCTTTTCATCAGGAATATTAGAAAGTCCTTTATTTTATTAAAGAACCCAGTTTTACTCATTGGGTTATTCATTTCTGTTTGTAAGACTAATCTTTTGTTTTCTGGAATGTCATATTCAAAACTTTTAGCTCCTTTAAATTGTTGCTGAAAGTACTTAATGCAGTCAAATAATTGACTTCTTTCTGGCTACTTATGGTATTTTTGTATTTTATCTAAAAACTCTGGATTTTGGTTATAATGTTTTGGGAGTTTTCATTATGTGACCTCTTTCAGTGTACAACTGCAAGTTTCTTTTTATTTCAACTTTGACTTCTGGTTCCAAGAAACATGGGAAGTTTTCTTTTATTCTTGAAAAATGATGTCAAAGTTCTTTTTTTTTTATTTTTTGGTCATGGCTTATTTTTTTGGCCAATAGATCAACAATTTTCAAATTTTGTCTCCTGGATTCAGGTCACTTATTTTTCTAAGAGAAAATGTTTTTTTTTGTTTTTTTTTTTTAGTTTTTCAGACATCTTTGTTTTGATATATTTTGTTTTCTAATAGATTCATTATCTTCTATTTGGTTTGAGAGCTTGTTGTTTAGCTAAGGTTTTGTGAGTTCTATAATCAAAGTATTAATTCCATTTCCAATTCATTTTTCTATAGTTCTCATTTATTTTCCTTTTTCTAACATTATCATTTATGTGTTAAACATAAATATGCATAATCTAAGTTTATTTCTTCTAGGAATATTAATTGAACTAGTGACTGGCTTGTGTTGGATTTGAGACTTTGAATGTAAATGCTTTAGGTTTATTCTTTTTATGTCGGAATCTTGAGAGTTCCTATTGATACACTCATTTTGAAAAATTCTGAGATTCCCTTTTTCTTTGTTTGCTCTCATGTTCTTAGTCTTCTTTCAGAGTTTAGACTTCATGTTGTGGCTAGTCCTGGTATTCTTTTGAGTGGGATTGTTTGACCTGATCCTGTTGCTTCTTTCTTCTGATACAAACTGTTGATTTGATCCAAACTTTCAGGTATTGCTCAGTCTAGGGACCACAAGATTTTAAATACTTCCAAACTGGTCTTACCTGGAAAAGATTTGGTGATGTCCTCCTGAATTGAACTCTGCAAGTTTCTCTCTTGGGTTCTGTTCTGAACAACACTCTGCTATACTTGCCTTTGTCGGAGTTCCAGTAGACTTTGAATAACCTCACCCAGTGTCAGTCATCTGGAAGAATTTTTTGTCTCAGTAATAGAACTACCAGATCCCATTTGGTTTGTGATTCCTGCACTGTTTTTTTCACTTCATTTCAGATAAAGATGGAAGCCTACACTGAAACCCTACTCAGTTCTTAGAGTCAAAACATTTCTGCTTGTTTCTGAATTCATGCTTACTAGGAACTCAACCTAAATCCCTTTACCCAAAAATAAACATTCAAGTCCTTTCCTCAATCCACCTTTCATGTGTGACCTTTGACTGGAAAGTGAGCAGTAGTGCTGCTAATTGGCACCTATTCCTGTACTTTAAACAAAGTCAGGCCCTCTTATGCGTGTCTTGGCACACTTCTGACCTCAGTACGTAGATACATTCTTCTTCCAGTTTCTGCAGTGTAATGCTTCACATTTTCCTTCTAGGATAGATTTTTAGTAACATTGCTTTCTCTATCTCTCTATAGAAGACCTGTGGTGAAAACATGATGTGCTGTGATTTATTTTTCTTAGATTTCTTAATCACTAATCATTCTAATCTAATCATTTTCCAGATCATTTTATAAGTATTGAGGAGGAGAATTAGGATGATATTCTGTCATCATGACTCTGTCTCCTTTACTATCACAAACTACTATTTGTGGTGGAAGGTTGTGAGGAAAAACATTATTGGAGTTCTTCCCCACAAAAGTCTTTGAGTTCAACAACAAAAATCACAGAAAGAAGAATGTATCAAAGTATTGGAAATTTTAGTTCTTTAACATAGTCTCTGTGGCTAATAAGCTACACTGAGTTTTTAATCAATTAATCATCTTGATTTAGCAATCTAATATTCTTTAATTGCATTCTGTGTGCTAGCAATTGTGCAGGTTGCTAGAAATAAATATAAAAATGCAATAGTTTTTCTCATGAAGGAGATTGTATTCTACTCAGGGAAATAAGATGCACAATTATAAATTAAAAAAAAAATGCTCACAATGGGGTAATTAGTGGCTCAGTTGATACAGTGCCAGGCCTGGAGACAGGAAGACCTGAGTTCAAATCCAACCTGAGAAACTTACTAGCTTTGTGACCCTGGGCAAATCACTTTACATTGTTTGTCTCTATTTCCTCATCTGTTAACAGTGAGTTGGAGAAGGAAAAGGCAAATCATTCAAGTATCTTTGTCCAGAGAAACTCAAATGGGGTCATAGGGATCAGAGACACTGAACAACAACATGTTCAAAATAAATACAAAGTAATTTTAAGGGACCGTCTAGCTGTTGGGGCTCAGCAAATGTTTAAGAAGTAACTTTTACCTAAGCTAGCTCTGACATAATTTTAAAAAAATATAATTCCTTAAGAGTAAAGATATCAAATTAAAAGAAGCATCACAGCTGAGCCCTACCAACATTACTTTCCAAACAACTTTAAGATAATGTATCAGATCAAATTCTGCAATGGCATAGTTAACAAAGTGTTGGATAACACATTTCTCCAGCCAAAGATAACTTAGAAGGCTCTAAGGGTAGGTCTGTGACCCTGGAGTGGAGGCTGAGCTGGAGCCCATATGACAGCAACACGAGCTGTGGGCCTTGGTGGCAACAGTAGCAGCAACTGCTGCTCCAGGAGCTTTCAGCCCAGATAGTAAAGGGATAAGGCAAGTGATTAAAAAAGAGATTGCAGAGGACCTCTTTCCCAGTACTGGGTAGTGGGCCAGATGTTGTTTTCTCTATAATCCCTTCCTAGTTTCAGTTCCATGGAAGAGAGAAGAACTTTTAATAACAAGGGATACGGGATCAACCTCAAAATTTAATTGGACAAATAGTAAAAGGGGCATCAAAAACTCAATGAAGAGAAGAACTTCTTAAAAAATGGAATTTACCAAAAAAAAGTTATGAAAGTGTATTGACGAAAACAATTCTTGAACACTTAGAATTGGGAGTTAATGACTCTTATGAGATCTCCACAAAAAATGAAAAAGTTAAAAGAAGGAAATACTAGACAAAAATGTGAAATGTCTCATTAAAACAATTAATTGACCTGGAAAATAGATCAAGGAGAGATAATTTATAAATTATTGGATTATCTGAAAACCACAATCAGTCAAAGAGCCTGGACATCATATTTCAACTGCCCTGATACCCTAGAACCAGAGGGCAAAATAGAAATTGAAAGAATCTACCAATCACCTCCTGAAAGAGATCCCAAACCTAAAATATTATAGACAAATTCCAGAGGTTCCAGGCTAAAGAGAAAATACTTCAAACAGTTGGAAAGAAAGCATTCAAATATTGTGGAACTATAGTCAGAATCACATGAGATTTAATAACTAACATTAAAAGGAAGAGAAGAGCTTGGAATATGATATTGTGGAAGGCATAAGATCTAGGATTACAAGCAAGAATAACCTAACTGATAAATCAAAATATAATCCTTCAGGGAAAACAAACCAAAACAATGGAGCACTGAGAAAAAGGTATGCATTGAGAGAAGGATAAAGGGAGAAGAAGAATAAGGAAAATTATCCCAGTTTTACAAAAGTACCATGCAAGAAAGAGTTTTTACAGTTCTGGGGAAAATGTATGTTAGCAGCGAGTGGGTAATTCTTGAACCTCATACTCAACCGAACTAGTTTAAAGAAGGAAGGCAATATCTCTATCTCTATCTATCTATCTACCTCTCTATCCATCTATTTATCTACTTAAGTGGGTATAGAAATCTATCTTACCCAACAGGGAAGCAGGAGGGAAAGGTGATAAGAGAAAGTAAGAAGGGTGTGATGAGAGACCAGATTAAAAAGAGGCAGAGGTCAGAAAAAAATAATTTTTTTTTTGAGGATAGACAGAGTAAAACAGAGTAGAGGATAAACAGAAGGAAATATGATGGTGCAGAACACAACTAACAATCTTAACTATGAATGTAAATGGGATGACCTCTCCAATAAAACTGAAGTGGATAACAGAATGGATTAGAAAACATAATTCAACGATATACTGTTTACAAGAACCTTACTTGAAATAGAAAGACAAAACAAAATCAAAATAAGGGGCAGTAGGAGAATTCATTATGCTTCAGATAAAGCAAAAGCAAAAACAGATCTAATTAAAAAACATAAAGAAACTACATTTTAATTAAAGGTACCGTAAACAATGAAACAATCTCAATATTGAATATATACATGTCTGAAAACAGTTTTGAATGCAGAAAGACTAGTTTCCTGACTCTAGGATCAATTCTGTATCCACTGTGCCCCTTAACTTCCCTACAAAAATTTTAAAGAATAATTAATTCCATCTGTTACCAAGGAGCTTGCACTTTAAATAAGAGAGAAGGAAGAAAGGAAGGAAGGATGGAAGGAAGAAAGGAAGGAATGGAAGGAGGGAAGAAGGAGGAAAAAAATAAGAACCAAGCTCCTACTATGTGCCAGGTACTATATTAACTTTTACAAATATCCCATTTGCTCTTCCAAACAACCCTATTAGGTAGGTGCTATTATTATTCTTTTACAATTGAGAAAATAGAAGCAGACCAAGGTTAGATAATTTCCCTATGTTGCATAGCTAGTAAGTATCAGAAACTAGTTTAGAACTTAGATCATACTGACTCCAAACCCAGAGCTCTGTCCATGGACCCCCTATCTGCCTCTAAATACGATGAATTTAAATAATTAGTCAATAATTTGAGACCACATTCTTGTATTATTGTTCGCCTTGGGATTATATTAATATCACTCAAGTCTGTGAAGTTCATGCAAGCTTATGACATGTTAGAAAAAATGCAGAAAAGGTCAAAAGACCTACTTTTGAGTCCAGTTTCTATTTTTTCCAAGCTAGGTGACATTAGGCAAACCAAATCTTTCCTTTGTGAAGTTCATTTTATTCATTTATTCATCTGGAAAATGAAGACAATATCATTTGTTTTTCATAGTAACTACTGCTACATTCAAGATGGAAGAGCACCTTAGTGAGCCTTGCTCCTGAGAAGTTGTAGATAACTCTGGTAGGACTTTTGTGATAAGTACCATAGACGGTGGCATTTTCCAAGAAGTTAAAGGTTTTTGCAATCATCCTTTGGAGGTAAACCAAATTCTGAGGCAACTTGACAACCCTTTGCACAAGAGCGCTACATTTGAGAATTAGCTTTGCTGCTTAGGGGATCTCTTTTTGAAGACTGATTTCAGAATGGAGAAAGTTGTGCAGGAAAGAAATTCCACAGATCTCCATTTTAAGTGGTGTCTTAACTGGATCCATATTGGCAAGGAAAATGAAATAGTACATATGGTTGATTCAGCTGCATTAGATGTCACTCTACTAACTTTAGTGAATGGAACTAGTATCATTTTGTGAGAGGATCACTATCTACCAAGGTTCTTCTCATCACATTTTATATGATAAAGCCTTTCTTGGGAATTTATTGGTCTGGTGGGTGTTCAGTTGTTTCAGTCAAGTCCAACTCTTCTTGATCCTATTTTTGTTTTCTTGACAAAGCTACTGGCTTCCTATTTTACTCTCCTGCTCATTTTGCAGATGAGGAAACTGAGAAAACCGTGTCCAAGGTCACACAGCTAGAGGAAAGACAAAATGCATCTACGTGACCTAAGTGTTACAGTTGTGGAATATCTTATTTTTCAGGTTGTAGCTATGTAAACCTGCTTTTTTACACTTTTGAATGATCTGAAAGTGTTGTGTTTCATTCCATCATAGAATTTAAAATAATGAAGTGCTAGCTTGTGCCAGAACTATTTATTTTACATGTTTCATCTGCTATGTTTACAAAGGGACCTGTTATCCCAAGTTATTTTTTTTTTAATTTCCCCCAGCTCAATTACCATTTGAATAATATTTGCGAAATCAATAATGGGATTTTCCCCCAAGTTTTCTCACTAGACAATGAGTTATAATTCTAGAAATATTCCAGAAGAATATGCAGCAATCCTTTGCACAAAAATGACTGATATGCAGATAAAAACTTAGCACTTTTTCTAGGTAGAAGAGCCTGGGGACAGAAAAGATAAAAAGATCTTAAATTGCATTTTCACACTTGGATTTCCTTTGTAATAAAATTAAATGCCTAGCATCATAAAAAGTAAATATGTTAAGTATTTTAAAGATGAAAGGCAAAAAGAATACTGAAATTGATTATGAACTTCTATGCCTAATTTTGTATTCTATTGTTTCAATAGTACTGTTCCCCCCCTACTTGGAACTTGTTCTTTCAAAAGAAAAAGAAAAGAAAGGAAAAGAAAAAGACAAAACAAACAAACAAACTGGACTAGATACTAACAGACTATGAGGAAATGGTAGAACTTGGGACCACAAGTGATGTTTCACATCTGTCATATGCAATATATGTCATCTTGTTGGGTTGGGGTATGAGGCAGTTATTAATAGCTAACTGGCATCCTCCATTTCTTTCTCTATCTCTTCTCCCTCTCCTATTCTCCCAAACACTTTTTCCAATTCTCTCTCTTTCTCCTCCATGTCTGTTTCACTCCTATTATTCCCTTCCTTCTTTCCTTTCTTTTATGAGTGCAGTTGGAGGCAATAAAAGTGAACCTAGGTAGAACAGAGATTCTGATGCTTCCTGGCAAATTAGCTTTGGCAACCATGGCTGTCTCTTGCTGCTCTGCTGCTGTATTCACTTGCTCTACACTGAGAACGTATTCCTGAATTTCACCGTGCATACATTCTAATTGCACAATTGTGTCTATAATGAAGCATTATAAGCACTGCACTTACAAGACTCAGCTCAGTAGCTTAACAGGTAAAAAAAAAATAACAAGAGGAATGAAGGAAATTCCATTTTGTGGCACTTCAGTATCTAATGGGACTTGTTAAATTTAAAACCAAACCATTAGATGTACAGAGGGAATATAACAACTTGAAATGGTCATAAAGATCCTTGATCATTTAATGGCTTAAAATGCATTTTTAACAGAAAATACAATGATATTTGCGATTCGAGGATGCAATGGGAAAAATAAGGTGATAGCAACGCTAATTTTTAGTTTTACTCTATCAGTCATCCCTAAATGCTTTTTGTCATCCTCCGAAATGGAAAGAAAAAAACATGAGCTAGTAGCAATGCTTGCATGTGCATTTCACTCATTAATCCTATACATTCACAGTAATTTGGGATGAATGAATTCGAACTGTTTGGCCTAATATGTTATAAGATTGTAATAACTCTGTATCAGAGGTATTTAGACAGAATGTTACAGATTAAATAAAGTGTATGGCACAAGGACACTGCTACATGGAAATATTATTAGAAATTTGAAAGAAAAGTCATAGATTCAACAATGGGCTAGATTTTCCACCTTAACCTAGACTCTACATCCTGAAATAATATTTATAATGATAATAAAAATGACAAAAAAAGAATGCTTTATACAACAAATACATAGCTTATATCATCAAAAGAGGCATTTACATGAGAGGAAGGAATAAAGAAAATAAGCATTCATTAAGTGCCTATTATGTGCCAGATTATTTGTGTGTGTATGTGTGGGTGTGTGACATTCACTATTACTATGCTAAGTGCTTTACAAATATTATCTCATTTGATCACAACGTATTGACTGAGAACCAAAAAAAGTGTGCCAAAAATAAGAAACATTAAGAAGAAAGTAACAGTTCAGCAATTGTTGAAGAAGATGTCTGAGAACTGTAATATTTAAATTGTCTGTTGATTTTTGCGGTCTGACTCAGTTCCATATTCATGAACCCTCCATGTATTTTAAATATAGAAAAATAGAATTAAGTACAGTGGGAAATCTAGGTATTTGATATCTATATAGAAAATTCTTCTTTAAAATATTCAATCAACACTATAATTTGGGGGAAAATGATAATAAACATGAAATTGGTAGAGAGGTGTGTTTTAAGTCCACTGTTGCTCTGCCAAAGTTTAAATTCATTAGTCTGTGTTAACTGGTAACAGAAGTACTGTTCTATAACCTTCTTGGAAATGCCCAGGGATAGCAGGACAAACTCCCCTCCCTGACCAGGCTGAGCAGAAGAAATAGACTTTCAGGGACACTCTGAAGAGCTGAAGCAAGATGGAGTAATGTCTACTTTAGCAGTCTCACAAGTTGTTTTACATTTTGATGGATTTTAGCCTGAATCTCCTAAAGTGAGTTTTAATTTATTTTGTCTTCTTTTGGATTTTTGTGCTTAATACTTCATTTGTGAGGCAGAAATATGTAGCTGATTTATTTTGTACACTTAATACAATTTTTTTTCTCTTTTGGGGAAACTCTGGGTGGGAATATAAAGAACCAAAGTGTATGAGAAAGATCTTGACAGTGCTTGATATCAGGAACTCCTAAGACTCAAAATACTCTGGCCATACAAATGTGTCTAGAGCTAAGAGCAACACTTTAGTAGAAAGAGAATGAGTATCCAATGCCCTGTCCCTGCCTTATGGGAACAGTTAGTATTATTGTTACTGTAGAAAACAGTAAAATTGTGCACCACATGATTTGAGGCTGAAAAATATTAGCAACTACAAAACTACTTTGCAAAACAAGATATCATGTCTAGAATGATACACATTAAAGATTACTATCCTTCTTGGACTAACCAATAACAAATCCCCATTATACAAATAAAAACTTCAAAATATTCTGAAAAACTGAAACTACAAAGTGTACTTGATCTGTATCACCATGACAGATCAAAGTATTGCCAATAATTGCTTAGATATTAATTGACTTATAAAAAACTTATAAACAAAACTTTTAATAGATGTTCCCATGGCATCATAATCTCCGACATGAACCAAAAATGTTCAAAGTATAGAGACCTGATGAAAACAGATCAATGTCATATGGGAAAAGGATGCCTGTTGTCCTGCTATTGGAATTTTGCCAAGGATGGCTTTAATGAGCCTCTAGAGGGTAATCATATATCTAATATTTTTATTCAGCTTAAATCAGTTACTTTATCTATAGTAGCCCATAGATCATTAATTATAAAAAATAAAAGAATAGCAATTTTCTGTAAACATATACTCTATCCCAAAGGTTTATATGTATCCCAAAGAGTTCAAAGAAAAGGGAAAAGGGAAAAAGACCTACTTATTTTAAGTCCATGCATTTCTTTTTTTCAAAATTTATCTATTTAACTTTTTACATTCATTTTCACAAAATTTTGGATTCCAAATTTTCTCCCCTTTCATCCCCTCCCCCCACCCAAATACACCAAGCATTCTAATTTTCCCTATCACCAATCTGCCCTCTCTTCTATCATCCCTCCCTTCCCTTGTCCCCATTTTCTCTTTTGTCCTGTAGGGCCAGATAACTTTCTATTCCTCATTAACTGTATTTCTTATTTCCTAGTAGCAACAACAATACTCAACAGTTGTTCCTAAAACTTTAAGTTCCAAATTCTCCCCATCCCTCCCTCCCCACCCATTCCCTATGGGAAGGCAGGCAATTCAATATAGGCCCTATCTGTGTAGTTTTGCAAATGACTTCCCTGATAGTCTTGTTGTGTAAGACTAACTGTATTTCCCTCCACGCTATTGTGCCCCTCATTGTTTCTATTCTGTCTTTTGATCCTGTCCCTCCCCAAGTGTTGACTTCAAATTGCTCCCTCCTCCCATTGCCCTCCCTTCCATCATCCCCCATCCCTTGCTTAACTCCTTCTCCCCCACTTTCCTGTATTGTAAGATAGGTTTTCATACCAAAATGAGTGTGCATTTTATTCCTTCCTTTAGTCGAATGTGATGAGGGTAAACTTCATGTTTTTTTTCTCAGCTCTCCTCTTTTTCCCTCCACTAAAAAGTCTCCTGCTTGCCTCTTGAATGACATATAATTATCCCATTCCATTTCACCCTCTTTCCTCCCTCTACATTTCTCTCTCACCATTTACCTTAATTTCTTTTAAGATATGATCCCATCCTATTCAATTCACTCTGTGCTCTCTGTCTCCATATGTGTGTGCGTGTATGCGTGTACATGTGTGTGTGTGTGTGCATGTGTGTGTGTGTGGTCCCCCCAGCTACCCAGATACTGAAAAGTTTTAAGAGTTACAAATATTGTCTTTCCATGTAGGAATGTAAACAGTTCACCTTTGGTAAGTCCCTTATGACTTCTCTTTGCTGTTTACTTTTTCATGCTTCTTCTCATTCTTGTGCTTGAAAATCAAATTTTCTTTTCAGCTCTGGTCTTTTCATCAAGAATGCTTGAAAGTTCTCTATTTCATTGAAAGACCATATTTGCCCCTGAAGTATTATACTCAGTTTTGCTGGGTAGGTGATTCTTGGTTTGAGTCCTAGTTCCTTTGACTTCTGCAATATCCTATTCCACGCCCTTTGATCCCTTAATGTAGAAGCTGCTAGACCTTGTGTTATCCTCATTTTATTTCCACAATACTGGAATTGTTTCTTTCTAGCTGCTTGCAATATTTTCTCCTTGACTTGGGAATTCTGGAATTTGGCCACAACGGTCCTAGGAGTTTCTCTTTTTTGGATCTCTTTCAGGCAGTGATCGATGGATTCCTTCAATACTTATTTTTCCCTCTGTTTCTAGAATATCAGGGCAGTTTTTCTTGAAAATTTCATGAAAGTTGATGTCTAGGCTCTTTTTTTGATCGTGGTTTTCAGGTAGTCCCATAATTTTTAAATTGTCTCTCCTGGATCTATTTTCCAGGTCAGTTGTTTTTCCAATGAGATATTTCACATTCTCTTCCATTTTTTCATTCTTTTGGTTTTGTTTTGTGATTTCTTAGTTTCTCAGAAAGTCATTAGCCTCCATCTGTTCCATTCTAATTTTGAGAGAATTGTTTTCTTCAGTGAGCTTTTGAATCTCTTTTTCCATTTGGCTATTTCTGCTTTTGAAAGCATTCTTCTCCTCATTGGTTTTGTGAACCTCTTTTGCCATTTGAGTTAGCCTCTTTTTCAAGGTGTTATTTTCTTCAGCATTTTTTTGGCTCTCCTTTAGCAAGATATTCACCCTTTTTTTCATGCTTTTCTTGTATCTCTCTCATTTCTCTTCCCAGTTTTTCCTCCACCTATATAACTTGATTTTCAAAATCCTTTCTGAGCTCTTCCATGGCCTGAGCCTATTAGATATCTATTTCGGGTGTTTGGGGTACAGAGGCCTTGACTTCTATGTCTTTCCCTGATGGTAAGCATTGTTCCTCCTCATCAGAAATGAAAGGCAGAAACATCATCTCTTCCCCAAGAGAGCAACCTTCTATTTTTCTTATTTTTCTTCCCTTTTCTGGGCATTTTCCCAGCCAATTACTTGACTTCTGAGATTCCTCTCTACCCCACCTAGATCCACCCAGCTAGTGCTTGTGGTCTGAGATTCAAATGCTGCTCCCCAGCCTCAGGGCTTTCAGCAGTGGGCGTGGCTGCCATTCAATGTGAGCTTAAGTTCTGGTGCTCAGGTGGGGGCAGGGCCACCTCCCAGGCTCAGTTCCCTCAGGGGGTTTATGCAGAGATCTTCAGTAATGGATCTGAGGTCCTTTCTGCTCTGGGAGCCTCTGGCCGCCGCCGCTGCCTCTGCTGCTGTCTCCGCCTCCCGAGGGGGCCTGAGTTATGGAGACACCCCGCTCCCGTCTCGGCCATCCCAGAAGTCTCTCTCACTGTAGCACCTGTGGGTGGAGGACCTTGGTGGCTACCAGAGATTCTGTCCCTGAAGCCTGCTCGGATCTGGTCCTCTCGGGGCCATGTGGCCGGGCTGGGCTCCTCTCTGCTGTCCGGTGTGCAAAGGACCTTTGGTGCCGGTTTTTCAGGGCTCTCTGGAACGGAAATCTCCTCCACTGTATTGCTGCATGGCTTGCACTGCTCCAGAATTTTTGGGAAGTTCTTTTTACAGGAAATTTATGGGCTGTGGGTTTGGAACTAGCATGTGTGAGTCTTTCTACTCTGCCATTTTGGCTCCTCCCCCCCAAAAGACTTACTTATTTAAGAATATTTATGGCAGCTTTTTTTGTGATGGCAAAGAATTGAAAATTGAGGGGGTGCCCACCACTGAGGAATGACTGAATAAGTTGTAGTATATGGTTGTGGAGTTACAGTATTATGCTATAAGAAATGACAAGCAGGATGGTTTCAGAAAATCCTGAGAAGTCTTATACGACCAATGCAAAGCAAAATAAGCAAAATCAGAACATTGTACACAGCAAGAACAATACTGTATGATGATGTGTGTGTTTTCTTTTATACATGGTTAATATGGAAACATGTTCTGCATGATTTCACATGTATAATCAATTTATTACATGACTTTTCTAGGAATGGGGAAGGGGAAGAAGGGGAAAAGAATTGGGAATTCAAAAAAATTTAATGAATATTGAAATTTTTTAAAAATGTAATTTGGAAATAGGTAATTAAACATGTATGTATGTATCTATATCTATATATACATGTATATACATACATGTGCACATACACAAAACACATCTCAGCCTAAAATTATCTTTGTGGAACAATTATTAAATCTCCTATCTTAATAATTAATTTATGACCCACTGGCTTTTTAAAAATACTGGCCTTACCTGCTACTTATATGTGCAGACACACATAAGTTTTAAGGCCCACACTGCCATGTCCTAGTTTATCATTTCTTCTGGGAAAATTTATTTTCTCTATTATAAAAATCACATTAAAGGAAGTATTATATTCAACTATTTTGTAAGGCTACTGTAATTTCATCCTTAATGAATCATTATTCATGTTCATCTGTACTGATTTTGTCCATCCTGAAATGTAATTTTCTGCTAGTAAGATGTCAGTTAAAGGTGACCACAAAGTTTACATATGTGTGTATATAATGTGTGTATACATGCATATGTATACACATGTGTGTGTGTGCACGAAAGCTTTAGAGAGTTGTCCCCTTCTCTCTTGAATGGTCAAAAAAAAATTAATATTGCATGAAGTAGTAAAGGAAGAATGAAAAATACTTATGCGTTTGGGGAATTTGCAGAGTATAAGAGGCAAAACTGAACAGTAATGAACATGCAGGGCCTAAAATTGGGTCATTTGGTTTTGAGCATATCTTATAAGAGGAGACATCCCACTTTGCAAAAAATATGTAAATATTAAGTAAAATTTATTTCTAATGTACCTGTTCCTGAAAAGTGCTGATGGTATATTATTTCTAAGATGAAGTCCTGCCTACTTTCATTCCTTCTAGTTGCAGAAGTCATTGCATCAGTCATAATGCAAGCATAGTTGACTCAATTGTAGGTTAACATCCTCATCTAACAATATTCCTTCCCATTATTTGATTAGCACAGATAACTTTAAAAAAATTGCTTCCTGTACACATATATTTTTTAATAAGAGGTAATAATTGAAAATGCCTCTACAACTTAAGTTTGTCTTAACCATCCTTCCCTTTTGAATTTCTTATCCAATTTTACATTTTTTTCTATGCTAGTTAATTAAGTCTTTTGTCAGAAATCTATTTTTTCGTCAGTACTAGTTAAAATATGTGACCAATGCATTTGTAATAAGCTTCTTGGGAGGGGGGCTGTTTTACCTAATCTTAATGTCATTTATTTTATTTCATTTCCTTTTGCTGAGTTTTAAAAATTATTTCCATAATAAATGGTATATGAACTTTGAGTAAGTGATGACTCTTATCTAACAAAAGGGCTAGAAAATAGTCAGCTGAGCTTCTTGGCTTCCCCTTTGTCCCATACATGGCTGAGCACTGACTGTCATACAACGTTGGCTTAAGAGGGAAAAAAAGCATATTGAGAACATGTTCAATCTAGATTTAAACAACACAGTGCCCTTTAATACTCTTATGTTATGATGTTCTGAAATGAGAGGCTTTATTTGGATGAAAGGGAATCTATGTATATATATTTGATGTCCATCTGTCATGAAAGGACAAACATGCCTAAATTTAATAGGTATGACTCTATTAATTTGCTACATTAAGAGGCCATTTGTCTACACTTTCACACTCATAAACTATTTTTCAGCTTAAATCATTATGTGAAAAGCAAAATCAATGATGGCATAATTTTCAGACCATTAATTCAATGAAAATATTTTGGGCTCTCAGGATAGAGCACACAGTAGATTGAAATCAAGAAGCATACACCAAATAAAAGGAAATTCCTGCATAGAGTTAGAGAGGACTACTCCCCAGGTTTCCATCATATGATGGAGTACATCCCTCAGTCCTGCTGTTGGTCCATTAAGGTTATGGCCAGAAGGAAGAGAAAAGCAATGACTGTGACACATTCTGGTTCTGTGCTACTTCAAATATAAAAACAGACAGTGAGTTTGTGTTCAGGAAACAGACAATCAGAGGATGGGGTGGGGGTGGGGCACCTGAAAGCAGCTCTTCTCTATACCTATAGCCTAATTAAATCTATATCTTCAATCATGGTCCCTGAAAGTACCCAAGTTGTCAAGTTGACAACAATTCTTAATGACAGATGTAAAAGTCAGATGGACAAACACTGTTTGCTCACTTCTCAGACCTCTCATAGAATTACCACCAGTTAGCAGAATCTCAAGGTACTTTACCAACAAGTAAATCTCCAGAACTGTAACGAGAGGCAAGGAAAGTCTAATCAGTTGCTTAGATCACACAGTAAGTTATGGGGAATGCTTGGAAGAACTTTGGATCACTGACTCAACATCTTGCTTTTTCTCTGAAAAATTATTTCTTACAAATTAAGCAATTGGTATACAGATATTTCATAAAGTTGGGGGAAGAGGAGGGAGGATGAAGGAAAAAAGTCAGGAAAGTAGTGGTCTCTTGAAAATTAGTGTTAGAAAAAAAGAAAATGTAAAAGCACCTTGACTTAATGAAGTCACAAAATAATTTATTAAAATAACATTCTGGACACAAGCAGAGAATTTCAAACATTTGATTTGACTCTGATGTAGAATGGATTATCACTTTTTTTCTAAGTCTCTTCAGAACAGAAAGAATTAGGAAATTAATATTTTTTCAAATAAGTAGATTTTTTAAAACCTTTTTTTGATATTTTCAGACTAGGATATCTTGTAACAGGGTTGAAGGCTGCAATCACTTCATTATCCTTATAGATTATGTCCTTAATGTTCTATTGATATTGTATACATGCATACATACACACATGTATATATAAGTTGGTAAGGTAATTGTGTTTTTAAATACCTTACAATCATCTTAGTATGGAACTAATAATCACTACATAAACCACATATTCCCTTTCAGTTTCCAGTTGTTGCCAAGAGAGAAAAATTGTATGTTTACTAGATGCTTGGATTGAAAAAAGAAAATAATAATCTCCTTTCCAAAATATGCAAGTGGGCATTTGAAATGCTGTTATGAGAAAACATGCAAGAAGAGGAAAACATTCAAATGCTGGGTTTACATTGCAAGCTATATGAAATATTAAAGAATATTTTTATCTTCCTAATTGAATCTCTGATGGATATGTGCTGGTAATATAGTTTTTCTGATGGGGAAACTTCCAAAAGATTTTAAAATAAACAAACAAAAAACTCATATCTGTCTTCACTGAGTAAAACCAAAATCGTCTTAAAACTAACTGGAAATTGTCAGCAAAAATAAGTCTTAAAATACACTAAAATATAACTTAGTAAGGATTCTCATTTCTCATACTCTGCTGTTGATATGTCAAAATATTATTCAAATGGTGAATTCAGTAATGTAAGTTGACCAATTATAATGGACATGAATTGTGATAATATTGGAGAACTGTAGAAGCTGTTCCATGGAGTGTAACCTTATCTTATATTTATACAGTAATTTACAAAATGCTTTCCTTACAAGTCTTGTGAGATAGCTAGTTGTGTTTGTACTTCATTTTCAAAGAGGACTGTGACATCAGGGAAATGATGACATGACTTGCACATGACTTGACTTTGATTTGAGTGAAGAAGGACTGTGCAAGGTCACCAACCTCACTTTCTCCTTCAGAATCATCTGCGTCCAGTGGTCAGATATTTATCAGGACAACTAGAGATGGCTCAGAATGCAATGAAAGACCCTGGCCCTTTTAGGCTAAGACCTTATCAGGTTCTCACTTTGAGTGAGGTTACATCCATTCAGTGAATAAACCTTTTTAAGAAATGAGTCAAGGGATAGCCATTTTAATTAAAACAAAAACAAAATCTAACTGGGAGGGGAAGACCCTCAGGTTTGCTGGTCAAAAGAGAAACAGTTACTACTGACATTCATTCTAAGCCAGGTGGGTAAAATATGGCCATTAAGGGATAGGTAGTATGATTTCCATTTCACAGATGAAAAATCTGACTTATAAGCAATTTAATTGACTAGAAACTGAGAAAAAAACTATAGAAACTGTGTTGAAGGCTAAAGTTCAGTAGAGAAGAATGCTAAAAACCATGTGATAATTTTGTTTTTATTATTGTAATTTAACTATACACTATATAACTATAGTGGAAGAAAGAAAAGGAGCAAAGGCTGAATTTCTCCTTTGGTTGAATGGGCTAATAATAAGAGAAACAAAGAAGGCAGAGACCAAGTCAGCTTTCATTTTAATTCTCTTTTCTCCAGCATGGATAAAGACCTTTTGACTGGGTTAGACAGAACAGAAATCACTAATAAAGTGTTGAGCCCACAAATAAATAAAGAGAAGATATTGATTTGACCATATTGAGTTCAAGTGACAAGATAATCAAAGACCTTACACCTGATGATAGCCAAGTCACTGTCAATGATCCTCAAAAGTGTATGCAGCAGGTAGAAGGAATAGCCAGAGAGGATCGTGCATATGAGAGAAGGGAAGTAGGAAGCAGAATACAACATCTAGATGGTACAGTGCATAGAGTGATAAACCTGGAGTCAGGAAGACTCACCTTCCTGAGCTGAAATCCGGCCTCTGACACTTACTAACTGTGATATCTTGGGCAAATCACTTAACCCTTCGCAGTGACTTGATTAGAACTACTTTAGAACTAAAATAACACAGTCAAGATCTTTCTGGCTTGTGGTCCTTTTGCCACAGCTGGCACAGTGGTTTCTATTGCAAATGTAACCTTTCTTCCTCCCCCTACACACACACACACACACACTCACACCTCATATTCCAGCTTTCTACCACTGTCTTATGCGATCCTAGGCTGTATGGAGGAACTTATTTGTGGTTGCTTTTAGCATTCAGTTTTCTAGAAAATGGTATAGAAATAGCATCTAGTTGTTCAACGATAGAAGCGTGTATATGAGTGTGTGCGCACACATATAGTGTGTATATAGACACATATGATATATATATTAAATATATATGTATATATGTATGTCTCTACATGTAATTTTTCCAAACTTTGTAGTGCTATACAAGTTACTTATTGGTTTTATGGATCATTTTTATTTTAACTTATGTAATAATATTTTAAATCTTGCCTGGGATGTTTGGAAGTTGGAGGAGGTCGGGATCTTTCACTTTGCTTCTTAACTAAGAGGTCTACCCATTATGTTTTCCTTTGTAAAACATCACCTTTCCTTCAGATATATGTAGATAAGAGAAAAGGTAGGTCCAGAGTTTAAAAACAATTCAGTGATGGAGATACTGGCTTGTTTGTCCTCTTCCTAGAGGTGATAATTGACATTATAAAGTGAAAGAGATAATATTGTCAAGAGAGTTTGCTGAGTAAAAATAAGGTAATCACTACTTTAAGATATTAGAAAGATGGCAGGATACTGGTGAAGAGTATATATATATATATATATGCATAAATATATGTAGATAGATAGATACATATATAAAGATCTCTCTCTCTCTCTCTCTCTCTCTCTCTCTCTCTCTCTCTCTCTCTCTCTCTCTTCCTCTCCCTCTCTATTTATAAACAAAGAGAGGAAGGAGAAATTAAAGAGCTGGTAGGAAAAGTCAGAGAGTGAGGAGACTGCAACTTTGTTAAATAGTTTGAGATGATATACAGCTAGGAGCCCTTCCTTTCCATTCTATTTTTTCATTTATTCTCTTGATATTCCTGATTTTTTAAATATTTAATATGATTTTTGTTTTCATTTTTTCTAATTTTACAATATGATCCTTTGATAGGTTGATTAGTATGGACCTAAACTGTAAATTAATTTAGGTAACATCTTCATTGTTATTATTTTGACTTGGTCTACCCATGACCAATATTGCTTCAATCGTTAAGGCTTTCCTTTATTTGTGTAAAGAGTTCTTTGTAATTGTATTCATTTTGACTCCTCCTCCATATTTCTTGGCAGGTAGACTCCAAGTATTTTAGACTCTGTAGTTACTTTAAATATTTCTCCATAGCTTCCTGATGGTATATTTTGCAGGAATTTTTAATAATGTATATTAGACTTAAAGGTGTATCATATGTACTTTTCCGCAGAACTGATTGTATATTATTAAGGATATTTTTATGGTACAAAGAAGCTGTTAAATATCTATGAAATATCACTTTAATAATCAGAGCAATTTGGGCTAGAAAAGACCTTGCAGGCCACACCTCTATCTTATAGATGAAGAAACAAATTTTAAAAATTAATTACTTAAAGTCATCTTTCTATAGGTTTCCAATAGCTGCATCATATTCCTTTAAACTTCAAATCTTCAACTTCTACTATGCTGCCAGTGGTCCACTCAACTCATTTTCCCATCTCTGACACTGTCCTAAAGAAACAATTGTGTGGGTACGTGCTCCTTGAACTTTCCATTAGTTGATTCTTATGGTTTTATTACTCATGTATTTATCTTAAACAATTTTACATAGTGTTCTATACTAGATAGACTATCTGGATAAAATAATTATGTGTACTTATTTCCACTGTATAAAACTATGTTTATAAAAGCAAGAACAAAAAGCAAAAACACTTTCTTCACATTCCAAAGATTTTCCTATTTTACTATTATGGGACCTGTTCATGTTAACCTTATTTATACCAAGTCTAACTCTTAATAACTGCTTTTAGAATATGCATTTTTAATTTTTGCTCCAGTAGAGTGTAAGCTCCTCAAAGGGAAAATTCATGTTTTATTCATCTTTGTTCCTCCCTTTACAACCACCACAAAACATAGTAAAAGTTTAAGCTCAATGAATGTTTATATAATTGAATTCAGTATTAGCGTATTCCTGTAGCATACCAGTAAAAATACTCAATTTAAAAAAAAAAACACTATTTGCCTATTTAACTATTCTAATTCTGTCATTGATAATTTGTGAATAATTTGCACTTGTTTTGCAATTTTTGAATCATTGTAAGGGTCGAGGGCCACACAGTGTGTCTCTGAAGCGATAAGCAGTAGGATTTAGCTAAAGGACATACAGAGCTCAAAGCAGTAGGATTTAGCTAAAGGACATACAGAGCTCAAAGTGCTTGATCAAAGAAATGATCAAGAATGACTTTACAATCATGAGAATGAAAAAAAAAAACACTTTCTGAGAATGCTACATTTCTGAGAATGTCACACAGAACTACTTCTATTTCCCAGAGAAATTTCTGTCCACTTAACCTCACTGATATTGCTTAATCATGGTGCCTATTCTGAAAGCAAACTTGTGATCTAACTTCTGTATTTTCTGAGTCTACGTTCAAGCTGCTACCGTTTTTTTTCCTACATTATGTATGTTCCTTCCTCTTTGTTTCCACAGAGAAGGATGTGTTGGTCTCTCTTGACTCTTTTTCTGGTTGACCTACCCATTTTCAGTCCTTTTAACCAACTGATTTAAAATGCAATCCAAATGCCTTTCTCAACTAATTACTTTAGCTATGTAATTCCCTTTATCAAAACCTTTCCATCTCAAGACCTGTAAATTGCACCAAGTGAGCATTACATTGTTGAGTCATTTTCAGTAGCATCTTACCCTTCATGGCTCCATTTGGAGTTTTTATCTTCTATCGTTTCCACTTGTTCCCTTTTCATTCTTATAGACCTTATGTGCCCAGTCCCTTAACTCTCCATAATCACTTGACGCATTTGCAGGAGAACAGAATGTTCATGTTGGGGCTTATGTGCTACAAATCATGTTCGTAGGTTCTGCTGGAGGGTGTCAACCACCAGTATCATGACATCCATCTCCATGTTTATTCACAGGCAGCCTCCTGGAACGAGGTCAGAATTTCAAGTTTTTTCCACCAAATAATTTGTCTTCTTTCCCTGACCCAGAACATGGAGTTGATCAAACTTATATTCTCTATACTTGGAACAATTTTTTTTCTTTTGTTTCATTCAAAATACAGATTTAGTAAAAATCAAGAAATAAAATTTATGCATGCACCCAGCCTTTACCAGCGCCATGTATGTATTGTCATGTTGTTCAGTCACATCCCACTCTTCATGACCTCATTTGGGAGTTTCTTGGACGATATAATGAAGTGGTTTGCCATTTTCTTCTCCAGCTCATTTTATAGATGAGGAATTGAGGCAAAGAGAGGAAAGTGACATGCTTCAGATCATAAAAGCTAGTATCTGAGGCCAGATTTGAACTCAGGAAGCTAAGTCTTTCTGAAACTAGAGCTGACAATTTATCTTTTGCATTACCTATGCTGCCTGTTCGTGCATTGCCTAATGATTGCTTGTGGGATTGGTTGGATATCAAATGCACAGAAAATGCACAGAAATCAGGAAAACCTGCATAGCTCCTTCTTATTCAATTAATTGAGTTGGACAAATTTAACCATTGATACTTGGGACACTTGTTAGTTCATAAAGTATTTCTTGAAGAAACCTTTTTATAAAGATTTTAATGATGAAAATCTTTAACATTTTTGTAGTAAATTAATGTTTTGGATGAAAGGTATGAAAATTGAGCTTAAATATGAAAGAAGGAAAAACCAAATGCACTTATGTATGCACATATACACATATGCACACACATACATGTATAGCCATGTGTACGTAGCACACACATATGCACATATAGATTGAGCACTTTGGGAACACATCAGGCAAGAGCTACAAAGTATTTAACTCCTAAGTCTGTTCCTTTTCAATGATCATTTATAAAACAGGGAAGATACTACTTTTACTCCTTCTTCACAGCATTGTGATTGAGAGATTGCTTTGGGAACTTAAAGTGCAGATGCTACTCTTTAAACTCCTGTACAGTTAAGACGGTTTCATTTTTGTCTGTATCCCTAGCACCTACCTCAATACTTAACACCTAGGAGTTACTAAATCAATGGTGTTCATTTGGTTGTTTGCTTGCTATAAAATTTTAGAGCAGCTAGCTTGTGCCAAGGATATAAAGCAGGCCTGGAATCAGAAAAACTCATCTTTCTGAATTCAAACCTGACCTCAGACACTTACTGCTTGTGTGACCATGGGTAACTCCTGTTTGCCTCAGTTTTTTTATCCGTAAAATGAATTTTAGAAGGAAATGGCAAATGACTACAGTATCTTTGTCAAGAGAAACTCAAATGGAGTAATGAAGAGTCAGACGCAATTGAATAACACTTTAAAAATAAATACAAAATAATTTTTAAAGGGCCATCTAGATGTGGAGATCAAAGAGTCTGGACATGAGTGAAAGTAAATGAAGAAAAACAAATAAAAATGATGATGATGTCAAACGTCAAAATTGTTCTTTACATGTTAAAATAACTTTTTTTACATAACCATAATTTCTCCTATTATACCCCTCAGGGAGGTCTTATTATTATTATACAGTTGTATTGCAAAAATCTGAAAAATTATCTATTATACAAATTTAAAAAATCCAAGAGGGAAAAATACAGTATAACTGATCAAAACACTGAAAAACTCTAAAATTATGCTTAATGCATTGCACTCTAGCACCTTCCACCTGTGCAAAGTGGTTGAAGAGGCATGTCATCCAAATTTATTTTGGGTCATGATTGTTTTTTTTACAATTTTTCAACATTCTCTTTTGATTCTTTTGTAACTGTTCTTTCCAATTATAGTAATAGCTAACACATAGAACTGAATGTGCCACATGATACGCTAAGCACTTTACAATCATTTTCTCATTTGGCTCTCATTAAAACCTTGGGAGGAAGGTAGGAGGAAACTACCTTCATTGTATAGCTGAGGAAACTGAAGCAAGCAGAGGTTAAGTGACTTGCTCAGGGTCACACAGCTAGTAAGTGTCTAAAGCTGCATTTGAATTCAGTTTTTTACTCCAGATCTAGCACTCTATCTACTATACCTCCTAGCCACCTCTATGTGAATATGCATATATATACATATGTGTATATATATATACATACATACATACACACACATATATATGTGGTGTGTATGTCTGGATATCTATGAGCTTATATACACACATATGTATGTCTGTATACGTGAACACCACTGCTGTAGTGATTGTACATGCTTTTGTGTCTGCTTCATTTTGTATGAGTTTATACAGGTCTTTCCCTGTATTTATCACACATCATTTTTACAGCACAATAAGCTTCCATTACATTCCATAATTTGCTTAACAATTCCCATATTGATGGGCATATGCTTATTTCTAATTCTTTGCTCTCACAAAAAAATTCTGACAGAGATATTTTGTGTATGGAGGGACTTTCCACATATCGATAGCTTCCTTGGGTCAATAATGGAATTTCTGGGTCTTAAGTTTATGCATATTTGAGTTACCTCACAAAACCAAATTTTTTTTTCCAAAATCGTTCTTCCAATCAGTTCCACCAACTTCATTTTTTTAAGAATTTTTGTCCATTTCCATGATATGTAAAACTGGGATGTGTTTTTATTTCCATTTCTCCTGTGTTATTCATGATTTGGAGTAGGATTTCACATAGTTTTTTTTTTAATTTTAGAATGAAACAAGCATTTCCATAACATAAAAGATGATTGCACATGAAACTGCAAATCTACTATGCACAACTTGCCATTCCTTTCAAATATGCAACAAAATAATCATCTAAATTTCTTTTTTTCAGTCTTCCCTCCTGCCCCTGAAAAGTGTTACCTTTACACACAAATAGATATATATGTAAATTTGTTTTCTCCATACTTCTATTTATCAGTTCTTTCTCTGGATGAAGATTGTATCTTTCTTCATATGTCCTTTTCAGTTAATTATAATAGTCCAAATAACTTATTCATCTAAAGACATTCTTAAAACATTATTTCTGTTACTGTATACAATACTGTATATGTAATTGATACTAGTTTACCTATCATCTTCTGAATATTGTTGTTCACATTCTCTACTTGTCTTATAATGGCTTTTAGTTATACATGCATAAGTGTATATGCAATTCATTTACTTTTTCCTTTACATAGTTATATGGTAGTTGATTTAAAACATAATATTGATATTCTTTTGTTTACCATGGCTCCATTCAGTGTAATACAATTTGTTTGTCTCTTTATGTTGTGAATTTTTGTTTTGGCTTTGTCTGATAGCATGATTATAATTCTTGACTTTTCAGATTCCTCTAACACATAGTAAATTTTCTTCTTTCATTTTTATTTTATATGTGTCATTGTTTTTAGGTATGTTTCTTGTAAGCAACAGATTGTTGTGTTTTGTTTTTGTAAATAGTCTGTCTGGCATTTAAAGTTTTGAGCGTTCGATTTATATTTTCCTACATTTTGTCCTAGGAAGAACTAAATAACTAGATAAAAGCAAGAAAGAAAAAAAGTATTTAACAGAAATCCAAAACTAGGTAAAGGGATCATAATAAAAATGGTGTATTGATGGGGTGGGAAAGAGAGTCAATGGAAATAGGGCTACCTTAAAATTCATTAAGCAAGCTGAAATAAATAAACATAGTTCTGTATTCACAAAGTGGAAAAATGCCTAATTTAAGGAGAAAAACAGTATTAGAGTCAAATGGATATTTCTGCACCCGAGTGTCTATATTGTTCCCTCATTGAGTCAGTTCCAATGAGAGCAAGGTTCACATGCTCCTTTCTCCTTTTCTCCCACTGTTTCCTCCATTATCAAAAGCTGTTTCGGGCATCTTTCACATCAGAGAGTTATATTGTTAATGTATTTTAATGTATTTTTGCATAATGGGAAGATATTTCCTGTCCATTAATAGACCCATGTGACCTGCTTGAGTCACATAGAAGCCTGAGTCACAAGAGTCTGTGGAGGAGTTTGCTGAATGGGTGGAACAGAGAGAGTGGATTAGAGCTGAGATGAAGTGAGAGAGATCAGTCACATCTGTGAGAGAGAGAAGATACAGGCATCTGGCTATGAGTGAGAGACATTTTGCTTGAGGATGTTTGTGAGAAGGCCTGTTAATGTGTACAGATTTCTTGGTTATTATGATCAATTTCTGTGTTGCTATGTGGCCTTCTAGTGTTAGGATCTGACTTTCTGGTGTCTGCATAGAAGTTTTTCCTCTGCTTTCTATATGGAGAGTCTTTTATATAGTTGCCATTGGTGCTGTGAATACTGCCTTGGTAGTACAATAATTTATCTCCTTGTACTCTACCTTTCCTTTTCTCCCAGTGTATTCTTATTTTTTATCTCCTAATTTTATATTTTTAGAAAATCATGCCATGATATTCAGCTCACACCTCTGTTTTCTATCTAAAATTATATAATCATACAATTTCAATATGTTTTATATAACATAAATTTTGCAAAATTTTTATATATAACTTTCACATGCAGGAATATAAACAGTACAACATTTCTGAACACCTTATGATTTATCAGTCCTGTTTGCCTTTTATGGTTTTGTCATCTTGTATTTGAAAGTCAAATTTTCTATTCAACTCTGGTCTTTTCATCAGGATTGCCTAAAATTTTATACTCAGTTTTGCTGGGTAGATGTTTCTTGATTGTAACCCCTAGCTCTTTCACCTTCTAGAATGTCATATTCCAAGTCCTCCAGTCCTTTAACAAAGAATTTGGTAAATCTCATGTTACATTTGAAATATTTCTTTTTTGGTGCCTTGTAGCATTTTTTCCTTGATTTTAAAGGTCTAGAATTTGGCTATAATAATCCTGGGAGATTTCACTTTGGGATTATCTTCCAGGAGGTGGATGATGAATTCTTTCCATTTTACTTTCCCTTCTGGTTGTACAATATCAGGGCACTTTACTTCAATAATTTCTTGAAAGATAATGACTAGGTTCTTTTTTTTATCATGACTTTCAGGTAGTCCAGTAATTCTCAGATTCTCTCTCCTGGATGTATTCTTCAGGTCAGTCATTTTTCCAATATGATATTTAATGATGTCATCTATTTTTTAATTCTTTTTCTTTCATTCTATTGTTTCTTGATTTCTCATGAAGTCATTAGCTTCCATTTGTTACATTCTAATTTTTAAAGAATTACTTTCTTAAGTGAACTTTTGTATCCCATTTTGCATTAGGCTAATTCTACTTTTTAAGGAATTCTTCTCTTCATTGGACCTTTGTGCTTGTTTTGCCATTTGACCTATTCTGTTTTTAGCATTTCTTTCGGTATTTTTTGTGCCTCCTTTGACAACATATTGATTCATTTTTCATGATTTTCTCGCATCACTCTCATCTTTTCTACCTAAGTTTTCCTCTACCTCCTTTACTTGGTTTTAAAAAAAAAATTTGAACTTTTCCATGACCTGAAATCAATTCATATTTTTCTTTGATGCTTTGGAATTGGAATTTTGATTTTGCTGTCTTCTTCTGAGTGTGTGTTTTGGTCTTCCTTGTCACCATAGTAACTTTCTTTGATTAGAATTTTGTTGTTTTTTGTTCATTTACCAGCCTATTTCTTGATTTGTAAGTCTATGATAAAGTGGGGCTCCCAAGTGGAAAGAACACTGTCCCACACTTCAGGTTCCTTGTGCAGCTGTTTACAAAGATAATTCTGGGGACCTCTAAATTTTTGGCTCTTCTAAGATAGTATGATCTAAGGAGACTACTCTCCATACTGTGCACTGGTTTGTGAATTACCACAAAGCACTCTTTTCACCCTTGAATTGTGACCAGGGTCCATGCTGTCCTGCCGTTGAAAGTTCTGCTGTGTTAGTGCTCCTTCTTGCACTCAGATTAAGACTGAGGACTGTGATTCAGATCTAAGGATAAGAAATACAAAGGGGTCCTGCCCCTGGTGCCAGCAAAGGGACCCTTTTAAATGTCCTTCTCACCCATTTTATGATCCCCTTACTATCTGTGGACTTAGAGATTTGGAAACTGCCATTGCTGACAGTGATTCAGTTGCCCCAAGAGCTGTTCCTGGTTTGCTTGGTCTGTGTTTGTGTTGGTGCACCCTGTACGTGCATACTTCTCTCACCCTGGTGTAACAGACATTTCCTGTTGACCTTCTAAATTGTCTTGTGTTGGGAAATTGTTTCACTCCATCTTTTTTGTGAATTCTGTCATTCTAGAATCTGTTTACAGTAATTATTTAAAGGTATTTGTTGGGGTTTGGAGGAGAGCTCAGGAGACTCTCTGCCTTCACTCCACTATCTTATCTTTGCAAAAATAAGAATTCTAAGAGGTGGATGTGAGGAGAAATTACATTCTATCCATGTAATATTGATAGTAAAAAGTCACAAAAATGGAATATAGAGGATCTATGAGAAACAACAAGAAGCAAAAGTTGGCTAAATGAAAAAGTAAGAGAGGGAAAGTAATATAAAACAAGGTTCCATAAGTAGTTTGAGGTCAGGTTGTAAAGAGTTTTACAAACGAATATAGGAGTTAATGTGTATCAACAGGTAGCTGTCAGCCACTGAAGTTTACTGAATAGGAAAGTATTATAATAATATCTCTGTGAGAAGAGAATAAGAGGGAATACATACAAGAGATGGTGAAGAATTAGAGATGGTGAAGTTTGGCAAGTGATTAGATGTGTGAGGTAAAGGAGAGCGTAGACAAGAATGACGCTGAGGTTCCAAATCTGGCTGAATGAGTGGGTAGATGATAGTAACTTTGGGGGAAATAGTAAAATTAAGAAGGGAAGTACATTCTAGTCCGGATATGTTGAATTTGAGACATCTATGGGACATCCAATATGAAATGTTCATCTGTAAAATAGGCATAATACCACCTATAGTACATAAATTACAGGGGTATTTATGAGAGTCAAGTGAAACCATGTATAAAAAATATTTGGCAAAACAATGCACCATATAAATGTAAATTATTGTGTTTCCATGTTGATGCTACTACTACCTTATGAAGCAGTCCATTTCATTACAATGCAGTTCTAATGATAAGTTCTACTTTACACTGAAACCAAATCTGTCTCTCAATGACCTCTATTCCTTAATTATAATGCTCTCCTTTGGAATCAAGAAATATAGCTTTAATTCCTTTACCATAGTCTCAGAAGTATTTTTAGATACTGATCATGTTCCCTTTAATATTACTCCATGAGAAACACCCACAATTCTTTGAATATGTTTTCCTTCCCATGACCAGGTTTCTTGTCATCTTTGATATGCAAATTAACTTTTCAATGCCTCTATTAAAATGTGGCTTCTAGGGAAGCTAAATGGTACAGTGGATAGAACACCAGCCTTGGAGACAGGAGGACCTGAGTTTAAATCTGACTTTAGATACTTAGTTGTGTGACCCTGGATAAGTTACTTAACCCTGATTTTCTCACATATATGCAAAAGAATAAAAGCCTGAACATAGCACTCTAAATGTGGTTTGATTAGCTCAGAATATAGTGAGACCATCACCATTCTTACTTGGGAAGCTATCATACTTATATAACTTATGATCACATCAGCTCCTAATAGCTATAGCATCACAATTTTTTGAATTTTTTTAGAGGTCAATAATTTGCCTAAGGTCATGCTAGACCATATTATTGCTATTATGCACTTATGGCTGTTGATTTTTTAAGTCTCAGTGTAGGATATTATATTTATCTTTATAAAATTTCACTCTGTTAGAATTGGTCTCTCCTTTATTACAAATTTTAGTTTCATTTGATTGATAAATTTAATACACTGAACTTATATCCATCATCTAATGCAATGACAGAATTATGGAACAAAATAGGGCAAGGGGGTTTTTTGCAGACTACTAATGACCACAATTAAAATTCTATCCACCAATAAAATGCGTAAGATTATTCCATCAGTTTCAGGGTATTCCATCATGAGATAAATACAAGAGGACTTCATAGCTTCTTCCCAATTCTAATATTCCAAATTTCTGTATTGTTAAATATATATGTATATGTATATATATACATATATATATATATATATATATGAGGATAATAAAACACTTAAAATGATTAGTTTTCCATCACAATAGTTTGAAGAAAAAAATTTGCATCCAAAAGGTTAGAAACCCACAATTTAGAAAGAAAGAAAGGAAGACAACAGAAATTTCCCAGAAATGGCAGAAGAGGCAGAAGGGAGACATGTGCTGAGTTTAGTGACTTCTAGTAAGAATAATACTATGCAAGTATGACAGGTGTGTTGTCAGCTGCATATACATTTTGAAAGACAGGAATACAGCCAGGCAGGTTAAGACACTGACCTTTTAACCTAGGTTTTTGCTATTTTTTCCTTTTCTCCTCCCTTTAAATGGGAGAGCAAAATAATTTTTTCATTGAGAAATTGGATGAGGTCCAAGGTGAAGGCAGATAAGTCTTGATATATTGTTATATGCTAGCAGGAAACAGTTTAGCAATGGGAGGTCAAGTGGGTAGTTTACCTGGTCTTCCTGACTTTATCAAATATACTTTCTTTAACAGAGAAGCTCTCCTAAGTGAGAGGAAATGGAGGCAAAGCCAACAAATAAAAAAAACTAAAAAACCTGATAGGAAAAGCAAATGAAATCAGATGTTATTCAAGTCAACACTTTTTGATAATTGGTTATTATGTTTGCAGTACTGTATTTGAAGCTAGTGACATTAACACTAATGAAAAGCAATCCCTTCCCTCAGGAAATTTACATTCTACTGAGAAAAAAGACTGAAGATCTCAATTATAGAAAGGAGGGAGAGTAGAATGAATTTTGTGGAGACCTGAAAAGAATGTGTAATATTTGTATTTTTGGCATGACCAAGTGACTTAGAATATTTATATTAGAGTAAGAGTCCCCTCAGAGAATCACGGACATAACACAAGAAATGGCAACAATGAAGTACCGGTCAAGTGTGTGGCAAAGCATAAAGGAGACACATTCACATCACTTCACTGTTCATTTCACATACAAACTGCACCCCTAAAGGATCATTCCTAAGAGATAGGAATTCAAGATAATGTTACTCAGAAGAAATTCCATAACAGTATTTATGCTAGCAAAGTCCTCTAATCCTTGAAAAGATTTGTGGATAGTTCATTTTGTAGGTGTTGAGCATGGCTGAGCTGAGCCCAATGAGTGACACCTGTTACTCCATCCCTCTTCTGTACCCAGATATGTATTTTGGACAAGGTTAAGTCTTTATCCCGGATACTGGGGGATGATTTTTAATTACAGTTAATTTGAATATGCTTCACAAGTCCAGGGGTTTTCAAAAAGATAAGAAAAAGAAATACTCAATGTACAATCTTTGTTAAATATGGGTCAGACAACTTGTTACTACATACACAAAGAAACGTTAAACGAAAGAATCATAGCACACATTAAGAGACAACAAGATTCTATAACTTAATTTATAACTACATATGAAATTGTTACAAGTTAAATATTAAAATGCTAACATTTAAGCTTCAGCAGAATCTAAGTCATTTGTCAAGACTGCTAATTGTTCATTTTACATTTCTCTTTCAAGTTCCATCTCAGGATAGCTAAAAAGGTATCCTTGCCTAAAATCAGGAAAGAACTAACCCAAAAGAAGAGAAGATGGCCGGGACACTTTTGCAATTTGAACTGGTAATCTACGTGGGGAATGTTACCAAAGCCACAGACAAGAACGCATCATCCTTCTCCATCCCTCAGTGGACTTACATCATGAAATTTGGAAAGTTGAAACCACGAGGGAATTGAGAAAGAATAAAGGGGTGGAGCAGTTGATTGATTTATTTTTCAACATCAACTGAATTATCAGATCAACATCCAATTAGATTTCTATTAATCATCCCAAAGGACCGCCCTTTAGTCCTAAGTTGTTATCTGACCATAAGCAAGATACCTGTCAACTTTCTCCCCCCAACCCCTAAGCTTCCCTGTCATGGCATCATTTCTCTGATGTCATTGTCTTCTTTGAAAACAAAGGATTAGCACAGACCTGTTAGTAGCTTGAACTGCCTCAACTCAGACCTGCTAGCTGGGTTACTCAGCTCAGCTGCTCCCTTCTGTCCCCTGTCCCCTTCCCCTTCCTTCTCCTCTCCAAAGGAAGGTAAATTTGGATGGTCAGAGGACCCCCAGTTAACTTGGAATTTACATGCCATATTTCTTTCTTTTTTCCTTCTCTCTCTCTCTCTCTCTCTCTCTCTCTCTCTCTCTCTCCTCTCTCTCTCTCTCTCTCTCTCCCTCCCTCCTTCTCTCCCTCCCTGTCTCTGTCTCTCTCTCTCTCATTCTTTCTTTCTTATCTTTCCCCAAACCTTAAACCCGGTGCACTCTGAAGCCCATACATTACACAACAGTAGATATCCACTTAATGGCTATTTTCTGGACCCTCCTGGCTTCAGAGTGATTATCAATAGTAACTGTAGCTTTCCTCCCAGCTTGATTTACTTGTTTTTTGTTTTGTTTTTCTCATTAAAAGGGTCAGTCCCTGATTGCTTCTTAAACAGACCTATTCACTGCATGGGCATTACTCACTGAATCTTGCCTCAAAGCAGGGTCCCTTTGGATGATGTGACTCTCTTCTGCCTTAGGGTGAGAAACCAAAAATGCATGTATTTTTGATCATTCTACTACTAATTAGCAATTTACGATCTCTATTTACCCACGGATCTCTGAACCACCATCTTCAGTGATTGCATAATTATCCTTCATAAATAAATGCACTGCCTTGAAAGAAGACATTTCCATCATCTCTGTTTTGTTTTTCTTGGTTTTCTGTTCTGAGGAACTGCTTCCTCTCATGTCACATTATAGGTGTCTGTATTTAAGTCCAAGAAATGAGGAACTTTTTTCTCAGAGTTTCTCACTCAAATATTTTTTCCTTGACCCTTAACAATATACAAAAATGCTCAAGTAAAAAGGGGCACCCTACATGGAAACACAGATCTTATGTCCCTTTAAGCCCTCTATTGGCTCAATATTTCCATTTCTTTCATTCCTTCATGGTATCCTCATGTAGTATGAAGCTGTTGACCTTTATCATCTTATTTGTAGTTTTTGGATACTTTTCAAATTTTCTTTTTTTGGAACTATTATTTTTAATTTTTAAATAATTTTTATCATTTAACTTAAAGATGAGAAAAAATAAAAATAAAAATCCATTGCCATGTACACAGCAGACCAAAAGAGAGAATTTAATGTAAAACAATAAATTTCCATTTCAAGAAAATCTATATACTAGGTAACACATTATTTTTAAAGCCACCCAACTTTACTTCTTCGTAGATTTTCTTTTGTTCTAAGCTGTGTAGTTTTTACTTTATTTCCCCCTTCCTCTCCTCACTCTGCCCTAAAAAGGTTACAATTGCACACACATTTACATACATCTATAACATACACACATATCCACATATAGTTTCATGCACATATATGTAAGACTATTCTTTGCATATTTCCCCTTGTTATCTCTTTCTCTGAAGGTGGATAGTATTTTCCTGCGTAGGTTGAAGCCTTTCAATGTTTTTCTGAATCAAACAATCCATCATTTCTTATGCCTTGGTAATATTCTAACACAATCTTATATTATCTGAGAGACTGTAAATGTTTTCTTTCCCCAATTTTCTTCATTCCTTTTACTCTTGGCTTCATTGCTTTTATTTATATAGGAAAATTTTATTTTAAAACAATCAAAATTATCCATTTTATACTTCAACAATGCTCTTGCCATATAATGTACTTTAAGGTCTGATAGTGCTGAATCTTTTTCCTTGAAATTTCTTCCCTTGGTCTCTTTGAAATTCCTGATCTTTTGTTTTCCCAAATGGACTTTGTTATTTTTTCTAGCTCAGTAAGATGTTTTAGTAATTTAATTGAGATTGCATTGAATAAGTAAATTAGTTTTGTAAAACTGTGATTTTTAAAATGATATTGGCTTTACCTATGCATGAATAACAGATACTACTACAATCATTTAGATTTGATTTTATTTATATGAAGTGTTTTATGTTTATATAATTCCTGTATCTGTTTCAGCAGGTATACTCAGATATTTTATACTCTCATTGTTTTAAATGATCTAAAATAATGCTAAATGCTATTGCTGACACATAATGTAGTTTTCCTATTTTTCTCTTTCGATAAGATCTATTTTAACATTAACTTTGTCTGAGATCATGATTACTATCCCTGCTTTTTTTTTACATAATAAATTCTACCACTGCCATTTATTTTATCTTCCTGTGTATCTCCCATTATTTCTTGATTCCTGAAAGAAAAATATTGTTGAATTCAAAATTTTAATCTGGCATCCATTCCCGTGTTATGGATAAATTCATCGCATTCCCATTCTGAGTTATAATTACTGATTGTGCATTTTTCTCCTTCCTATTTTTTCTCACTATCATTTTCATCCTATTTATTCTATCCCTCCGCACTCTTCTACTTTACTTTTACCTGCTACCTTGCAATTCTATTCTATTTACTCACCCCTCTGAGTCCTTCCTTTATCATCTCTTGATCCCCTATTCTTTTGCTTTATTCCTTTCTGAATTTAGAAGATTTTTATATATACATAACACATGTATATGTCTACATATGCATATATATGTGTGCATGTGTGTATGTGTGTGTCTGTGTGTCTGTGAGATATTGTTCCCTCTTCAACTCATTGTGGATGGAGTTCTAGCACTACTCACCCTTTCCCCTACTAGTTTCTTCTGCATTTATTCTTCCTTTTATGCTTAATTTGTATAAGATAATTACTCCTTTTTATCTCTCCCTAGTTTTTTTAATCACTCCATCAAACACAACTTAGCCCAAACCTTTCTTCAAAATGACTCAAATACTGATGATAGTCATAAGAGTGCTGATAACATTTTCACATATAAGAAGTAAACAATTTGACCCTTTTGAGTCCCTTATAACTGATTTTAACCATTTACCATATATTTCTCCTGGATCTTATATGTAAAATGTTCCATTTAGTTCTGCTGTTTCAGTCACAAATACTTGAAAGTTTTCTCAGTTTGTGAAATGTCCTTTTGTTTCATTCAGGATTATGCTTAACTTTTCTGGATAAGTTACCCTTGGTTATAACTCCAGCTCTTTTGTTCTGTGAAATATGATATTCTAAGAAATACAGCCCTTCAGCATAGTAACTGCTAGGTGTTGAATAATCTTTATTGTAGCTCTACAGTATTTACTTTTTTCCTTGTTGACAATATTTTCTTCCTAACTGGAAACTCTGAAACTTGACTATGATTTTCTTGTAAGTTTTCCTCTTGTGATCTCTTTCAGGTAGTGATCAGTGGATTCTTTCTGTTTCTGCTTTGCCTTCTTGTTCTAGAATATCAAGGTAATTTTCTTTGATAAATTCTTGTAGTATTATGTCAAAAAGCTTTTCTATTGCAATTTTAGGAATTCCAAATATTCTTATATCACTTCTCACTCTGTTCTCCAGATCACTTGTCTTTCTGATGAGATGTTTCACAGTCTCTATTTTTTTTACATTCTTTTGACTTCATTTAATTATTTATTGGTATTTTAGAATGTCATTAGATCCTTTTTGCCCAATTCTAGTTTTCAATGAAAAATTTTCCTTGGGTTTTTAATTCTCCGTACCAAATTGGTTAACTTGCTTTTCATAATTTTCTTTGATTGTTTTTTATCTTTTATCTAATTTTTCCTTCATTTATCTCATTTATTTTTAAAGTCCTTTTGAATTTCTTTCAAGAACTCTTTTTGTGCTTAGGACTGCTTTAAGTTTCTCACTGAAAAAAGAGTGGTTTTTTAACTCCATCATTTTTCTCTGTATATGAAACCAGATCCTCTTCATTCTCCATAGTAGCTATCTATTCTTGGGTTCTTTCTTCTTTGTTTACTCATTTTGTTTTTAGTAGCTATTTACATAATCACACTCCTAGTCCTGAGGTGCGGGGAATGATGCCTTAAGCCTCAGGTCCTTCTTATTCTTATTTTCTGATGTCTATCCCAGAGCCCAACCTTGAGCTTTTCTTTCCACTCCAAAGACACAGCTAGACTGTCCAGTCAAACTGTTCCACAATTGCTCTTGCCTCCTGCTGTCACTCCAGTGACTGCAAACCAGTATTGTCCTCTCTGCTCTAGAACTGGAACCAGGACTCTGCTCTCCTGAAAGTGTCCACAGTCAGCAGGGTCTGTGCTCCTCTGCTACTGCACTCACCAGGAATGTGTTAGTTCCTTCTGCCTACAGCTGCACCCTGAGACTCTTCTGGTCAGCACAGCTATGTTTGCCATCCTTCAACAGGGGAAGGCCCTTCAGTCTTGTCCTACTCAGCCTTCTGACCCACACACTGTCTGTGAGGTGAAAGTTCCCGAGGCTGAGGCTGTCGATTCCTCCAAATAGGCCTGGAAGTGTTTACACTTTACTCTGGCTGAACCTCAACCACTGGAAATCAGGTCTTTTCTGGGGACTTCTTAGGTTGTTTTAGAAGGACACCTGCATTACCCCCACTTTTGCTTATTTCTGCTGCTCTATAATCTCTCTGAGGTGATGTTTTGTCTATTTCTTTTTTTGTGAAGAAATTTGAAGAGCCAAAGGTTTCTGCCATCTTCCCAGAATTCTCTCTTGCTTTTCAACTTTTCAGTATTCTTCCCAAATTCTGGTCCCACACTATTGTACTCTAGAAAGACTCTAAACTGAGCAGAGTACAAGGGTAATATCACCCTTTCAGGCTTTGACATTATGACTCTCTTGTTACAGCAAACTATTATGATATGTTTTCCCCTGACTGGCATATTGCTCTGTTGGTTTATTTTGATCTTACAGTGCACTGAAATCCAGATATTTAGTAGAAAAACATTTGGACAAACATATCAATCCCATCTGGTTTACTTAAGAAATGGGTATTTTTAATCCAAGCATAAGACTCTATACTTATTTTTATTAAATTTATTTTATAATAAGTTTAATTACTTGACTTGTCAAGATCTTTTTGCATCCTGTCTATCATTCATCATGTTCACTTTCCTTCCTGATTATGTCTCATCTACTGATTAGATAAGTGTATGATCTGTGCCTCTATCCAAGTGATCGTTGAAAACACTAACACAGAAGCAATCATATATCCACGGAAACTCCTCTAGCAATCTTCTTCCAAACTGATATCAAACAATAGATGTCTACTTTTTGAGCTCATATATCTGACAAATTCATAATTTGACTATGCTACCATAATTTGACTATGCTACCAAAAGATACGCCTATCTTTTTCATAAAAACAGCAATGAAAAAAAATCCTGGGGACATGGTAAATTAGAGGAAACTTTGGCCTTACCCTTTCTCTGTCTAACCAACCACATAAGCAAGAAAAGTACTCCAAATATAACAAAAATGTCAATAAGGAACAGCAACAGCAAAAGAAGCTATCACAATACAATTCCTGGGCAAAAAGAACATTCATACTGTGATTTTGTGTATTCAGGCAAACACACCCCATTCTTACACCATGCAGGCAATGATGACTTTAATAGCCTCTTGTACCTCATGGTTACTACAGTTTTAGGTATCAATTTGATACTTAAACTGTAATATGTCAGTATCAGGAGGAGAATCTTTGCTTCCCAGCTAGACTGAGTACTATGATTCTGACCAATGCTGAGAACTAAGAAGGAAAGAAGCAGCTTTAGAGGAGTATGACATTTGAAATTAATGTACTTGAAATTAAGAGGAGGGATGAAATGGGGATGAAGGGAGGAAAAGATTAAACATACGAGTCAATGGAAAACCAAATGAAGGTCCCTTTGAGAGACTAACAATTTTCAGCTGTTAAAATATTTTTACCAGCATTGAAAGAAGAATGGAACTTCAAGGTTGAATCAGTATATAATTCAATGACTAGAGTTTCATTAGTCAGGAGACCTGAGTATTTTGTCTTCAAAGTAACCTCTTTGAGAGAATGAGTTCTAATATAAATTTGTGATGTCTTGCTAGCATTAATTTTTTTTAATGTAGCACAGTATATCTATTAATGGGGAATGTTCAAATTTTTTATTCATCAACAAAATAATCATGTAATTTCTATCAGTTTCTAGACTTGACACATTTCAGGAGAATGATTTCAGTCTTTAATATGTTGAGAACATTAATTTTTTTCTGAGCAAATCATTTTCTTTAAAAATGCTCTTTTATTCTATCATGAAGTGTTTGTCACATGGTTAAGACAGGGGACTAGATTGAAGGTTATATTCATGCAATTGCTTTTTCTCTAAGAAATACTTGCAGTTTCACTGTGATTGATTTTGAATAATATCATATTTTTATAGCTTTCTGTTTGCCAGTTTTGCTTTATCTATACTTTAAAAAATTTCTATAAACTTCATTTTACTTTTTTGAAATGAATTCCCAAAAATTACAGTTTCTTGTGTGGGGAGTGTTTGATTTTTCCTATGATTCAGAATCATAAGCTTGGTTTGTAATATGAGCATGGAATAAAGTACTTCAGTAAATTTAAACTGATTATATTGTTTAAAGTTGAGGAACACAGGAAGTTATCCCCCTTGAGGGTCTTGGACTCATCATCATTTCTCATGATATTTCCCCCTTTTCATTTAAACATGAATGTTTTTCAGTTTGGGAGATATTCATCAAAATATATAAGGGAAACAATGTGATATGAGGAAGTTAAGAGAGTAAACAAACCATTAAATTTATGATTATTGCTGAATCATACATCTACCTCCCAAGTTGTACCAAGACAGCCTTACATTTGTCATTGTTGCATAATCTAGGAAACCCATAGGCTGTGGATCAGCAATTCCAACTGCTATGCAACATTCCAAATGTTAAAGGGGCTTTCTCTTGGCTGTTTCAGAACATAGCATTTAGGTTATGATGCTGAATAAGAGTCTAGAGTCTAGTCTTTTTCTCCTTTGAGAGCTTATTCTCTTGGATGCCAGTACAGTATAAATTGGACCAGTCCAGTATAAATTGAGACGTAGTTCTGGAACTATTCCAGGTATACAGATTCCCTTGAATAGAAATTCAAAGCTTCATGACTTAGAATGATTTTGGTCTTCAGGGTTCATTTTGAATGCAGGAAACCTTCCAAGGATGTTCAATACAAGACATTTGTGGAGTACTGAATCCCTTACAGAGATTGTAAGATTTTTATTGTTATTCTTTGTCTCAAAAGGATATATTGAATGTGGGAGGATAAAGGAGTAGTATACTGATTGAAGCAGGGATAAAATAAAGAACTTTCAGATTCAGAGACTGACCACTGTGATAATTTATTTGGCTAGGTCACTAGTATGTCCAAATGAATCTTCTACTGGTATATTAAATGATCACAGTTATTTTCTGGATGTGTTTCTTTATTCATAAGATAGAAGAATTAAAAATGGACTTGCAGCGGCAGTGAATATCTGAACTAGTTCATTCATTTTAGAGGGACAAGTTAATTCATAAGGCTCTAGAGTTGTGCCTGTTGCTTGAGTGGAATATTCTTCCCATTCTCCTTCTCTGAAAAATGTTTAGCACAGTACCTGTCACATAGAAGGCACTTGGTAAATGTATGTTCTTTTTTCTTTGCCTCCCCCTTTCCTGTTTCAGATTTATAATCACTTTCCTTCACTTTATAACTTAGAACAATTTTACCAAGAATTTCAATAAACTTTAATTTTCTGGGTGATGGAAGCAAATGATGAGTTGGTACCTCATACTGTTTTAGCTTTACATTTTAAACCAAACACGGTTACACATGGACACCAATTACACATTAAACTAATAAGATAACCCTGTCTTTAAGAATCCATATGATTTTTTTGTGGGGTGATAAATTACCCTGATATGGGAGAGAAATTATACTGAAATTATAATGAAATCTCACCTTAATTTTTTTATAAATTTCTCCATATTGAGTTTTATAGAATAATATATGATAAGAATTTATTACGCATATGTACATTTATTATGAATGCATACCCATGGAACCATATTTGGCTTTAGGAATGCAGAGACAAAAATAAAAAGTTCCTCTCCCTCAAGGACTTTATATCGTCCTGGGCATTAAAGAACACATATACATTAAGAAAATTAATTTGGAAAGATAAAGATCATTAATAATTAGAAGAATCAGAGAAGATTTCACTGAAGAATTATTGCCTTGGTTGGGCCTTGGAGGAAGCTAGAACTATTACAAGTACAAGAGAAGAATACGTGTATTATTCCAGGAGTGGGAGCTGACTTGTGCAAAAACCCAAAGACAGGAGATAGAATGCTGAACTCTGAGAACATCTAAATGGAAGTCATACTGTGGAGAACTTAAAATACTGACTGAGTTTGTATTTTATTGTAGAAACAAATCGTGGACTACTAAGGATTTTTGAGCACAAAATCACTTGGTCAAATTGATGATGCCTTAGGAAGGATGATTTCAGAGGAAGGATGTCTTTGACAGTTAAGGTTGGTTTGAAAGTGGTGTGAGAAAAGAAGCAGGATGGCCTAAGTCCCTTTTAATAGTCTAGCATCTTTTGATATTGACAGCCTCAACTAAAGTGCTGGGAGTTTCAGTGTCATGAGGTGGAGAGACACAGAAACAGAATTGATAAGATTAGGACACTTACAGGATGGAGACAGGGGAAGGGAAAAAGAGTAAAGAATGACCCCAAGGTTGAAAAGCTGAATTTTGTTGTTCAGTCAATTCTATTGTGTCTGAATCTTCATGACCCCTTCTCAATTTTTCTTGGCAAAGATGCTAGAGTGGTTTGCCATTTTCTTTTCCAGATCTTTGTGCAGATGAAGAATTGAGGCAAACAGGATAAAGTGACTTGTCCAGGTTCAAACAGCTGGTAAGTTTCTGAGGGCAGATTTGAACTCAGGAGGATGAATCTTTCTGACTCCAGTCCTAGAGCTCTATCTATTGTCCCTCTACCAACATACCACCATCTCTTCTATAAACAGTTATAAAACTTGAAAACATATATAAACATATCCAAAACATACACAGAAGAGTTACAAGGAAATCAGGGCTATTTTGGAGGAAGCTTTTCCATCCTCAAGGGATCAAAAAAAGACTATGTAGAAAGGGACACTTGAAAAGAAACCAAAGCATCCTAGACTCATGAATGAAGTTCCTTCCAAGCATGAGGGCGGGGGGGGGGGTGCAAAATGTGTAAAAGCATGGATACCAAAAGTGAAGAATCATGTGTCAGGAAAAGCAAAAAGAATAATTTGACTAGATTACTATCTAGTCATAAAAGGTGATGATTTTATGTGTTTTCATGTGCGTCTGTGAAACAGCAACTTATATAGCTATTTGCATAAGGATTGGTGACACATGTTGGTAGAAGGCACAACCACATAAATAAAAATTTATGTCCTCAAAGCATTGAAAGAAATAATTATTAGTAATATGTATATATTTTCATCAGGAGATCTTTATTATCATTAAAGAAGAATAAAAAAGTTTTGACATTTCTTTGCTAAAGTTTTTTAAACTGCCTTATGCATAGTTCAAGGGAACATAAAGGAAATTTTTTTCAAAGATTATGTCAATATTATAGGCTATTCTGGGAGACTATTTTAAGAAAATCAAATATGAGTGAAATGTAATTTTTCCTCTAGCCTACTCGGTTTGAGCAAGTAGTCTAATGTGCCAACTTTGTTAATTCAGTTACAATGAAATCTGTAGAAAATTCACTCTTTCCCAGAAATGGAAGATTGTGTTTCTTGTTCTGAGTGAGCAGGTATTCTTGTTCTCTTACTGAGTAATCAGAACTATTTTTCAAAACTCTTTTATGCCAAAGAAAATCAAAATCCACTTTACTCCTAAATGGTACAGTGTCCTTGGTGTTTATTGGGAAGAACAGAATCCTATTCAGTTCTCAATGAAATAGACAAATTATTCAGACAAAGGCATAAAATATGGACCCTAGAGGCACAATAGAAACAGGTGTCAGCATTTTAGAGAGCATTTAGAGAGTGCACGGGAATTTCTACCAAAGTTGATGCTGATTTGTAGAGCAACCCTTAATATAGCTTAGACAGTAAACAACAGAGAACAAAATGAATGATATAAGGGGTTAGGCATAATCTTCATAGCAGGTAAACAGCATGATTATGTCATTTTAGGGTCCCCAAGGGTGTCTTCCCCTGTATGTGTGTTCTTACCCTCTGTTGGGAAGCAGTCCATCTTATTATACATCATGGAACACTAGAAAGAGTACTGGCTCTGTAGTCAAAAGAAATGATTACAATTCCTGGTTTTATCACCTAGTATTTAAGTATTAAAATATTATGAAAAATTTCCTCTAATATAAAATATTAAATTAAAGGCAGATAGGTGGTGCAGTAGATAGAATTCTAGATCTTTAGTCAGAAAAACCTATGTTCAAATGTAGTCTCAGCTGTGTGACCCTCAGCAAATCACTTAACTTCTGTTTGCCTCACTTTCTTCATCAGCAAAATGGGGATAATAATGTCACCTACCTTTCAGGATTTTGTGAGGATCAAATTAATTAATATTTGTAAAATGTTAATGGTGACCATCATATGGATGATATATAAATTGTTATTCCTCTCCCCTCCCCCAGTACCTATGTGATTTGGACAAATTATTTAACCTCCTTGGGGTTGCAGCAGCAAACACCCTGACACACATCCAGGATGACCTACTGGCACAGGCTCTTGGATCTGCTTTTCTAAGGAAAGCAACTTAAAAGGGGGTCAAGAATCTACTTTAATTACATATACCAATAGAAAAAATACAAGCAGAGAAATAAACACCTACAGACAGGGCTTCTAACTCTCTGACCATAAGCAATACATACATCACAGATCAACAGACAGACCCAAATGTCTGACCATTACATTCATACATAGTTACCATAGAAAGAAGCACCAACATCTGGGTTTTCAAAGCTGGAGGACTCCTTAATGGCTTCATTAAGTCCGTCTCATCTGGCACAGGAACCTGCTTCCAAAGAGTAAAAAGCAAAACCTCACCTCAGAGTATATATACACTTTTAAGAATTGTAGGGCATCATGACCCTGGTGACCCAGTGCCTCATTAATTAACAGAAGATGTGAGCCCTTCTACAAAACAAGCCTCCTTTAATCAAGCTTCCCTTAATGGGCTTCACCTGAGGCATCTTAATGGGTGAGGGCAAGATCCTTAACTCACATTAAGATCCCCAAGATCTTTCATATCCATTACATAGGCAATTTGTATCTGAATAGGCATTAACATTTCTTAAGTAAATACATTATAATTCCCACAAAATAAACACATCATGTACTTCACATTTACAAAATACATAACATAGCAACTTATCTATAAAATCAATGTGTCAGAACAGATGTCCACTGAATTCCTTTCCAACTCTACATCTGCTATTATGACCCTTATGTACTCTCTACTTCAGCCAAATTTTAGCCTACTTGAGGTTCACTGTAGATGACATACCATCTTTCCACAGATTATTAGTCATGCATAAGAAGTTCTCCCTCCTCCCATCTGAAACCCACAGTTCCCTTCAAACCTACTTACATTCTTCAATAATTTTTTAAAATAGATTTATTTAATGTTTTACCTTTCTTTTACCAATTATGTGTAAAAACAATATTAACATTACTTTTAAATAAAATTGCATTCTAAATTGTTCTTCCTTTCTCTCCTTCACCTCCTTGAGACAATAATTGAACAAAAGTTATACACATGCAATCATGTAAAACATATTTCCATTTCAGTCATATCAAAGAAAACACAGATCAAAAAAACACAAGAAAAAGAATGGAAAATAAAATGTGCTTTAATATACATTTAGACTCCATCAATTATTTCTCTGAAGATGGATAGAATGTTTCATCGTAAGTTCTTTGTAATTGTCTTGGAAAATTGTATTGTTGAGAATAGCTAAGTCATTCACAAGTTTTTAGTCAAACAACATTGTTGTTACTGTGTACAATGTTCTCTTGGGTCTGCTAATTATAGTGCGCATTAGCTCATTGGAGTCTAGGTTTTTCTAAGAGTCTTTCTTATCATTTTTGTATTGCAGTAGTACTCAAGCACAATTATGCACCACATCAATTCTGTCATTCCCTTTTTGATGGTCATCCCCTCAATTTTTAGTTCTTTGTCATTACAAAAAGAGTAGTTATGAGTATTTTAAGCTTTTCATCTCTGGAATACAGACCTGGTAGCAGCATTGCTGTGTCAAAGAATATTCATTGTTTTATAGTCCTTTGGGAATAGTTCCAAAGTGCTCTCCAAAATGCTTGAATGAGCTCACAACTCCACCAACAGCACATTCCCTCCAACATTTATCATTGTCCTTTTTTGTCTTATTAATCAATGATAGATCTGAGATAGTACTTCAGAGTTGTTTTAATTTTCATTTCTCTAATCAATAGTGATTTAGAGCATTTTTTTCCATATGACCATAGATAACTTTGACTGCTCTGTCTGAAAATTGTCTATTCATATCCTCTGACCATGTGTTAATTGGGGAATGGCTCTTATTTTTATAAATTCAACTCAGTTCTCTATATATTTGAGAAATGAGACCTTTATCAGAGATATTGCCTGTATTTTTTTCACTTGTGGTTAAGATCTGTGTATTTCCCTCAATTCAGTTTTCTTCATTTATTCTCCCCTCCCTCTTCCTACTGCCATCCATCCTCAAAAGTGTTTTTGCTTGTGACTACCTTTCCCTACCTACTTTCTTGTAGGGTATGATAGATTTCTGTATCCAAATGAGTATGCTATTCTCTCTTTCTTCCAGAAATCATTGCTGAAATTTTGCACATTATTTTTTTTTCCTTGATTCTGCCAACATTATTTTTGTCAGTAGAAAGTAAGATCCTTGAGTAAAAAAATGATCTCACTTTTTTCAACCTTAGTATATAGCACAATGTTAAGCACATAATAAGAGTTTAATAAATCTACAGGGATTGATTGACATCCTTTTGACTGGTCTGCTGCCTTCTTCACCTTCTTCATCTTCCCCATGTCCATTCCTTCCCTCCTCAACTTTTCAGCTTCCTTTTGTGTGCTACCTTCCCCTATTACACAATAAACTCCTTTTAGGAAGAGACCATCCTTTTTAAAAATCTGTATTCCCAGAACTTAGCACAATGCCTGGCACATAGGAAGCATTTAATAAAAACTTATTCTATTACATTTAATACCTATTCATTGCACAGGCTATCTTCTATGGCTAGAATACCCTTCCCTCCCCCTTTATGAATCTTAAAATATCTATATTCCCTCAATGTTCAACCTGTGTCATCCATTATACAAGGACTTTTTAGATTCTTTGAATTGATAGTGACTTTTCCTGAGAATATTTCATATTTAATTTGTATATGTTTTCTCTCTGAACAATATAAGGCAAGCTGCTTCAGATAGAGTTTCTTCTTTTCTTTCTACCTTCAACATATAGAACCATGATTTAATCCTAGTAGGTAATGCTTAATGAATGTCAAGTAAATCAATGAATTATATTCAAGTGGCCAATCAATTGCCAGTCCTTCTGAGAAATAGACATTTTTCATTTACTTATTTTTCTCTTACAGAGATAGACTTGAATGTGAATGGATCATAATAGGGGCCTATTGTAATGTTCTGAGTCTTAATGCAATCAATTCAATATCATCTGCAAAGGTTATGATTATCATTGAATATTTTATGATTTTAATTTAAGCCTCAGATGTTCCTTATTGTACAGTGTTTTTAAGTTTTTTTTTTCCTTTAATGATAAGATTTTGGGAGAGAGTGAAAATAATAATAGACTCTTGTATTCTCTGTATCTTTAATTTAATTATGTGGATTCATGCATATGATCCAGTCTAGAGAATAATTTTCAAAAGTTTTATATTATGTTTTAATATTTTCAGCAAGGATACCCTCAATGTATATGTACATGTTTCTCCTAAAACAGTTCATAATGAGGAGAAAATAGGTATATGGGTCAGTAGTTCTAAAAGTTTTCTTGGAAGAAGGGATGGGAGGCAGCAACATATGCCAGAGAAATCAAACCACCTCTGATCAACATCTCCTTTCAAACCCAGATGGGGATATCCCAGAACCCTGAATTCAAGAACCTAGGGAATAACGTCATCATCCAAAACACCAGATGTACTTCCAGCATACCTGGGAAAGTAAATCCTGTGAAGAAAGTGCCAGCCATCCCCACCCACCAACATAGGTAGGCAAACAAACATAGATGAAGCAAAGAAGTCTTCTAAGTGAGAAACGGAATAACAGCATTTAACAGTCAAGTCAAAGAGCTACCACAACCTGAATTTAATCTCTTCTCAGACATCTAAATACAAGAGCTCTTGGAAAAATTAAATAAAGAATAAACATTTGCTTTGCTACTATAAACTAAGACCATGGGGTTTTTGCATCAGACTTGCAGATGAAATATTACATGTATCTTGGTGCCCCTATTGGGATTTGAACTCCTTGAGAGCAGACATTGTCTTTATTTTTTTCTTTATTACCAAGATTTAGGACAGTGCTTTGCACATAGTAACTTTTTAAGAATATCAAAGTCACCCTCCTGAATGATGAGTATGAGGTAGAACCATAGGAAGGCTTTCATTTGCATTTCTCTTATTATGAGTGATTAAGGAAATTTTTTCATTTGACTGTTAATAGCTTGGATTTTTTTTCTTGCACATTATTGATATTCTTTAATGATGTGTCAATTGCAACATGGTTCATTATTTTAAGAACTCAATCATTTTTAAAAATTTCTTGGAAATGAAGTGTTTATCAGAGAAACTCCCTGCAAAGATTTTTCTCCCCAGTTAACATTTTCTCTTCTGTTCTCAGTTGCATTGTTTTCATTTGTTTGAGTCAAAAAATGAACTCAAATTGTTCATTACATTTTATCTGATTTTTTCTATTCCATAATTAATAAAATAATATTAAATAAAGGACCCCTGGATAAAGTGTTAAAACTAATTGGAAAGTAAATGACTTAATTCTAAGGAATTGATGAATCAAAGAATAAATCATAGAAATAGCTTACAATTTTATTGAAAATAAGTAAAATGAAACAGCACACCAAATATTTCGAATGCAACCAGTCATATAGGAAAAACTGAAATGAAATGATGAAAATATTTTCATCCACAAAAGAAAGAAGAGATCTACAAACTGGGCATGTAACTAGAAAAACAAACAAAAGAAAACCAAAATTTGATATAAATATCAAAATAAAAATTCTAAAAATGCTAAAAGAGATTGGTACAGATCAAAATTTTAGAAATGACAAAATACAAGCAAAGAGAAATCTAAATTAACATTATAAAAATAATTTATAACAAAGAAAACTATTTAAGACTATGTTGATTCATTATATGCCAATAAATGACAACTTAAATGAAATGGATTCTGCATTTACCCAAAAAGTAGAAAATTCTTGGAGTATCAAAAAGAAAAAAAATACATTATATACATATATATATATATATGAGATTGCACACATTGAAAAATTAACATGTGTGGCATAGCAGTTATTAGAACATATTTTCAATCAAATTATATCTAATAATGTTCAATTACAATATTATAAAAACCATATGCAAAATGAAGAAAAAAAGGAATCCTACACAATTCCTCCTATGATACAAATTGTTTCAATGCCTTAACTGAGAAAAATAAAAACTGAAAAAAGATAATTTTAAATAATTATCTTAAATTACAGAAATGCATCAAAAAGAGCATCTATGATGAACTGTTGGGTTTGTAGCTGGAATGAAGACTTGGTTCAATATTAGAAAAACTGTAAATGTTATTTACCACATTAACATATGAATGAAAAAATAAATATATATTAGTAGATAAGGAAAATACTTTGATAAGATAGAATTCACATTTATCTTAAAGGAATTTCTAATAATAGCAGGGGTAAAGGAAGGATGTCCATTGTCACAATTTCTACTTGATAGTATAGATATTGTAGAAATTCTTATAGTAATCCTTATAGTAAAAGGAAAAAGAATTGAAGCAATATGCATAAAAATAAAAGAAACAAAATTATCATTTTTTATTGAGAATATAATTGTTTACTTGCAAGTAAACTATTAGGAAGCTACCTAAAATTTAAGTAAAACAAATACTTTCAGCAGTTCTGTAAAATGCAATTAATGCACATAAACCATCAACTTTTTATATATTACCAATAAAGTAACCACAAAACAACCTTTCCACAACTGGCTCCTCTACGACTTTTTATACTTTACTAACCTCTAGGGAATCTGTGATCCAGGGCCACTGACTTCCTTACTGTTCTTTGCAAAAATACTCCATCTCTAGAATCCAAGCATTTTCTTTGGCTATTCCCAGTACTTAGAGTACTCCTCTTTCTCATCCTTACCTCCTAGTTTCAAGTACTAGATAAAATCTAATTTTCATACAGAAACCTTTCTTTGAATCCCTAGTACTTCACAAATTGCATGGCACATATTGGGCACATAATAAAATGACTATTAACTGAAGGATTGACTGTATTTTAGTATTCTAACATCTCTGTAATGTATAATAAGTCCATGAAACCAAAGCTAGTTTTGTTCTTGACAGTCATGACTCAATATTTAGTAAGGGCTATACAGGCTAACACTGTTTTCCTCTCTTTTTATTTCCTCATGTTTCTGATTATTTTGCCATGCTTAAACATCTTCAGGAAATGATGAAAGTAAGAGCTAATCTGAAAATTACTTCTATCCACTTCATACTTTTCCAAAGTTAACAGCTTCTTTAGACAAGGCAATTCAGTATTCCTACAATTACTAGAAACATCTTATCTTTATCTTCTTTTAATTTTCTATTTTATTGACATTTTGATCTAATTAATTTATGATCTGAATGTATTGCATAGAGAGCTAATTTTGAAATAATGACCATTTCTATGGTCAGTTATTTTTTCCTTGTTAATATACAGTCAATTTCATTTAAAAAACACACCTGGTGTTCAAGATATCCATCATCCTTTAACTTTCAGCTAACTTCCTAAAAGGGGGAAAGTAATGTGTGTTAATAACTCTAAGAGAGTTTCAGAATGCTTTTTTGGCAGATTCAGAGGAAAGCATTGAAAAAAGAGATCAATTATCTATAATAGACATAAGGCATTTTAGTAGTCTGTATTTCCCTCTTTCACATCTTGATCCCAAATCATATTTTTCCAACATAATTTTACCAGTCTACTCTTTACCCGTTTTTCATATTGAAGCTACTGAGACTCAAATTATATAGTGGCAGCCTTACAGGTCTTGAATTCCTCGTTAAATTGTCCAGCTTCTTCATTCTAGGTAATAGCTTGTAATTTCTAAGCTGCAATTATATTTGCTGTGGTCAGTTTCCTCATCATGAGCATATCAAGGGCATCCATGAAGTTCTCTCCTGTACTGTCTGTAGCAATAATACTTATTGCTACAAAGGAAGAATAATGATAACTAATAAAAGCTGATAATTGTGTAGTGCTTTTATGGCTCTGAAGTGTTTTGAAGTACTTTGGGAATATTACTTCATTTCATTATGGATTTGAACTCAGGTTTTCCTGATTCTGATTTCAGCGTGTTAGCCACTGCACCACCTATTGGCAAACCAGAGCAAGATGACCAAATTGAACCAGCTTCCTTGCACCCAATTAAAATAAAAATACCAAGGAAAATAACAGAGAAGAGTCATAGCAAAAATATCACCCAATATACATAGAAAAAGGATTCTGAGGATACAAAAAAAAGAGCAGGTATGGTCAGACCATACTTAACAGCATAACAATCATTTTTGGGTGTCATGGTTGAAGAAGGACCTTTGGAGTAGTAGAGTGACTGGACTGGCAAAACACCTTAAACTGATGCCAAATAAGATTTATTTGAAAGAAATCAGGAATTTTATCACAGAGAAGTAAAGATGCAGGAGAAATATAATAGCTATGGTCAAGTATTTTAAAGGCTGTCAAACAGAAGTGATATTAAATTCTTTTTGGTTATTTTTTTGAACTAAAAAGATAGTAGCAATAGGAATGGATGAAAGTTGCAAAGAGGTAAAATCAGGTTTAATTTCAGAAAACAATTTCAATAATTGGAGTTATCCAAGAGTTAAGTGGGATACTTTGGGAGGTACTGACATGTCTATTATTTGGCAACTCCAAGAAAAAGCTGAGTCATCCAGATCAATTATCAGAAATGTTTTAGTGGGTTCAAATTTTCAAATATAGTTTACCTCAGAAGTCCAAAAAGGTCTCATCTAAACCTAAGATATTATAGTTTTGTGTATCCAAAATATTTTGAAATTAGGTAAGACTGCAAGATCAAAGTTCAAATCAAGCCTCCCACACTCAACAGATGTGTGAACCTAGGCATGGTAGTTAACTTCTGTGCAACTCAGTTTCTTATCTAAAAAATTTATTTTTTGCTGTATTATAGAACCTACCTCCCAGTGTTATTTTGAGGACAAAAGGAGATAATGTTTGTAAAGTGTTTTGCAAATCTTAGAGTAATGTATGTACACACATGCATATCTATATACTATATATATATGATATTTAGATATCTATCTACCTACTTATCTATCTATATGTTAATTATTACATCACAATTTATACATAAGTTTTTATTGCTGCTGTTGAGTCATTTTAGTCATGCCTGACCCTTTGTGACCCCATTTGGGGTTTTCTTGGCAAAGATATTGGAGATTTTTGTCACTTCCTTCTCCAGCTCATTTTACAGATAAATAATAGTGAACTTGAATCAGGTCCAGAACCCTAGTTGTCTTGATATCAAGGTTGGACTTTTACCAACTACCAATATATGTGGGGGCTACCTCTGATAGGTCAAAAGTAAAAAAAATTGTTATGATTTCATGGAGGTGAATCTTTTTTATTATTTTATTTATTTTCAGTGTTCTACAAGCACTATTATATATCTTAGATTTTTTTCCCTCCCTCCAATCCTTCACCCTACTGTACCCCTCCCTCCCTGAGATGGTAGACAATTTTATATAGGTTCTACATATAAATTCCTATTAAATACATTTTCACCATAGTCATGTTGCATAGAAGAATTAAAATGAATGGGAGAAATCATAAAACAAACCAAAAGATAATACAAAAGAAAATGGTCTGCTACTTTCAGTGATTGAATTCCATAGGTTTTTCCTCTGGATTTGGAAGGCATTTTGCCTTAAAAGACCACTGGGAATTTTTTAAGCCCTTGCATTGCAATCAAGTTCTAAATCTACATAAAAAATCCTTGCACACTGTGGTTGTTGCTGTGTACAAAGTTCTCTTGGTTCTGCTCCTTTTGCTCAACATCAGTTCATATAAGTCCTTCCAGGCCTCTCTGAAGTCTTCCTGTTCATCATTTCTTAGAGCACAATAGTATTCCATTGCATTCATATACCACAACTTATTCAGCCATTTCCCAATTGATGGGCATTCCTTTGTTTTCCAGTTTTTGACCACCAAAAGAGCGCTGCTATAAATATTTTAGTATATATGGGACCCTTTCTCATTTCTATGATCTCTTGGGGATACAGTCCTAGAAACAGTATTGCTGGATCAAAGGGTATGCACACTTTTGTAGCTTTTTGGGCATAGTTCTAAATTGCTCTCCAGAATGGTTGGATCAGCTCACAGTTCCACCAATAATGAATTAGTGTTCCAACTCTCCCACATCTTCTCCAACAATTATCGTCTTCCTGTTTTGTCATCTTAGCCAATCTGATAGGTGTAATGTGGTATCTCAGAGTTGTTTTGATTTGCATCTCTCTAATCAAGAGTGATTTAGGGCATATTTTTATGACTAAGGATATATTTAATTTCTTCCTCTGAAAAGTGCCTGTTCATATCCTTTGATCATTTATCAGTTGGGGAATGATTTGTATTCTTGTACATTTGATCCAGTTCTCTACATATTTTAGAAATGATGCCTTTATCACAGACGCTAGCTGCAGAAACTCTTTCTCAGTTTTCTGCTTCCCTCCTGATCTTGGTTGCATTGAGTTTGGTTGCACAAAAACTTTTCAGTTTAATGTAACAAAAATTATCAATTTTGCACTTCATAATGCTTTCTATCTCTTGTTTAGTAAAAAATTCTTCCCTTCTCCATAAATCTGATAAACATACTATTCTTTGCCCCACTGATTTGTTTATAGATTCAATCTTTATACCTAGATCATGTACCCATTTGGACTTTATTCTTGTGTACAGTGTCAGGCATTGCTCTATGCCTAGTTTCCATCACACTGTTACCCAGTTTTCCCAGTAGTTTTTGTTGAACAGTGAGTTCTTATACCAGAAGCGAGGGTCCTTGCATGTATCAAGCAATAGATTGCTACATTCATTGACTATTCCTTGACTACATGCTATTGACTATTGCATCTCAAGCACCTAGGATCTTCCACTGGTCTGTCCTGTTTCTTAGCCAGTAACAAGGGGTTTTGATAAGTGCTACTTTATAATACAATTTGAGATCTAGTAGAACTAAGCCACCTTCCCTTGGATTTCTTTTCATTACTTCCCTTGATATTCTGGATCGTTTGTTATTCCAAATGAATTTTGATATTATTTTTTCCAGTTCTAGAAAACAATTATCTGATAGTTTGATTGGTATGGCACTAAACAAGTAAATTAATTTAGGTAGAATTGTCATTTTTATTATATTGGCTCAGCCTACAAATAAGCAACTGATGTTTTTCCACTTACTTAGATATGACTTTATCTGTGCAAAAGGCATTTTGTAATTGTGTTCATATAGTGCCTGTATTTTTTTTTGGAAGGTAAACTCTCACATATTGTATAGTGTCTTCCCTGCCTTTAAATGGGATTTCTCTTTCTATCTCTTGCTGTTGGGCTTTGTTAGTAATATGTAGAAATGCAGAAGATATGTGAGAGTTTATTTTGTAATCTGCAACTTTCCCAAAGTTGTTTATTATTTCAAATACTTTTTTTTTACTCGAATCTCTGTGATTCTCTATGGATATCATCATATCATCTGCAAAGAGTGATGACTTAGTTTCTTCTTTACCTGTTCTAATTCCTTCAATTTCTTTTCCTTCTCCTATTGCTACAGCTAACACTTCTAGTATTATATTGAATAATATTGGTAATAATTGACATATTTGTTTCGCCCCTGATCTTATTGGAAATAAGCATATAATGCTTGCCACAGATTTTAGGTAGATACTATTTACTATTTTAAGGAAAGTTCCATTTGTTTCTAGGCTTTTCAGTGGTTTTAATAACAATTCGTGTTGTATGTTGTCAAAAGATTTTTCTGAGTCTCTTGAGATAATCATGTGGTTTCTGTTAGATTTGTTGTTGATATGATCAATAATGCAAATAGTTTTCCTAATATGGAACCAACCATGTATTTCTGGTATAAATCCTACCTTATCATAATTTTTTTATGGTAAGTTGCTGTATTCTTTTTGCTAAAATCTTATTTAAAATTTTTGCCCCTATATTCATTAGGGAAATTGGTCTATAATTTTCTTTCTCTGTTTTGACTTTTCCTGGTTTAGCTATCAAAACCATATTTGTATCATAAAAAGAATTTGGGAGGACTTCTTCCTCAATCTTCTGAAATAGTGTATATTGTACTGGAATTAGCTGTTCTTTAAATGTTTGGTAGAATTTGCATGTAAATCCATCTGGTCTTGGAGATTATTTTAGGGAGTTCATTAATGGTTTGTTCAGTTTCTTTTTCTGAGATAGGGTAACTTAAGTATTCAACTTCCTCTTCTGTTCATCTGGGCAGTTTATATACTTTTTAAAAAAATAATCATTCATTTCATTTAGATCGTCAAATTTATGGGCATAAAGTTGGGTAAAGGAATTTCTAGTTATTGTTGTTTGGTTTTCTTTTTTTAATCAAATTGATCATGTTTATCAATTTTATTGTTTTTTCCATAAAACCAACTTTTAGTTTTATTCATTAGTTCAATAGTTTTCTTAATTTCAGTTTCATTAATCTCTCCTTTGGTTTTCAGTATTTCTAATTTGAGATATGTGAAGGAGTTTGTCTAAAAGCTTAGGTGAGTAGTTGCTCTCACTTCACCATCTTGGCTCTACCTCCCGAGGTGAATTTTTCATTATACTTCATGCATTCTATCTACAGTTTGAAACTAAAACTTTGGGTTTGTATGATGTGGGATCAATCTTGAGGGCTTCTCAATAACCGTACTTATTTTTTTGTCTTAGACATCCACTAGAAATTTTCCCAAAAAACATCAACACGTGGCATATATATTTGTAACCACATTAACACGAAAGTTTCTTAGGTCTTATGCAAGCACTCGGGCTAACAACATATCAAATACAAGACAGTTTTTATTAACATGTCAAAATCCAAAATATTCATTACTGATCCCATAGTCAATATAATTCTCCCTCCCTCTATCATAGATTTTCACCTTCTAGGGATCTACATAGATTGTCTGATTTCTAATAATGTCCTGAGAAGGAGGCTGCCCCACCCAACAAGAGAAAAATACTTGAAATTAATAGACACTCATACCCTCTTAAAATGAGCACGATCTCCCTGGAACATGTATTTTCTTTTTGTTGTTGTAACTTTGTTTTCATTTTTAATCAAAATTTAACAAAGACCAAATAGTATTCTTATTTCCTTGTACATAGTAGAAAAAAAGAATTGCACATGATGCAGCAGATCTCTATTATGTTGAACTTACTGTTTTTAAGTACATAATAAATTCATCTTGTAGCTCTGCCACGGACCTTCTTTTCTTCCTTCATACTATTTCACTTTGGTGACCTCATTAGATACCAGTTTCAAGCTATTGAGAGCAAGAGAGTGTCTATCTCTAATTCTCAGATTTGTTCTCTGTCCAGATTTTCTGAGTCACATTTCCAACTACCTATTGAATCGTAAATTGGATGTCCTATAGACATCTTAAACTTAACGTGTTCAGAGTTAATGATCTTTCCCTTCATTTCCCTTCTAACTCCTCTATTACTAAAGTGACTACTACCTTTTTCCTAGTTACCCAGTTTCACAATCTAGGTGTCATCCTTGAGGACTAACTCTCCTATCTCTGGCCTTTTCAACATCTTTTGTATATTCTTTTTTCTTGTAATGCTGTCACTAGCCTGGTGCAGGACAGCTTTACTTCAAGCCAGGATAATTTCAGTAGTCTTTTATTTAAATAGATTTGTCCCCCTGACTTAGTTCTCTCCTCTCAAAAGCAATCCTCCTAAAGAGCTATTCTGAGCATGTAGTATCCTAGTCAATAAATTACAGCGGTTCCCTATGATCTCCTGCATCAAATATAGAATCCTTTTTGTCTTTTCACAATGTATAAGAGTTAGACAAGGGTTAAGTCTCCACAAATGCAGATTCAACTCTCATAGGTGTTTCTAACACAAAGAAACCATATCCTTTCAGGTGCCTACAGACAATCAAATTACAGTTAGTGGGTTTCCTTCATCCTCAAAACAAGATATTGACTTATCTGGCTCAAACTGGTGAGGGCTAAATAAGTAACTAGTTCAAATTGCAACTTCACATGCTTAATGAGTTTCATTAATATTAACTGACATACCTTAAGGGTGGGGATTGACACCATTTTTGAACATGGAATGTATGATGAGGTGGGGTAATATGCTCAGCTATAGCAAGGAAGGAACGTGGGAGGGGAGTATAAGAAAGTTTGTAATTCCCAAGAAGTCAAACCAATCTGGTGTCTGGAGGGAGGAACCATTCCAAGCTAACTGCTAAAAAGTCTTCTTGTTTCCGTATTCAGTGCTCTTTCCTCCTGAAGTGGAGGAACAGAGCCCACTTCTGACCAGGAATGTCCATCTTCTGGATTTTATCAATGAAGATTACCTTGATACTGAAATTCAGTGTCAGATGCATTTCTAACACAGTCCTTCAAAACCTTGACCTTTTCTACATTTCCACAGTTCTTGCAACCTATTACTGTTTATGAACTATGCTCCAAAGACACTGGTCTCCTCCATTGTTCCTTGCATATGGAACTCTTATGGCCCTACTCTTAAATATTTCACTGATTGCCCCCCAGACCTAGAATTTGATCCCTCTTCATTTCTGCCTTCTAGCTTCCTGGGCTTCCTTTATGTTCAAGTAAAGTGAATTTCTGCACAAAGCCTTTCCCAGTCTTCCTTAACGTTAATGCCAGCTTATCCTACATATTTATATATTTATATCTGTATCTAGCTATCCATTTTCTTTGTCATTATTATCTGCATGTTTTATCCCCCATTTTATTGTAAGATACTTGAGAACAAGAGCTTTATTGTTTGGTTTTGCTTTGTTTTGTTTTGCTTTGTATGCCATGCTGTTAGTACAATACTAGGCACATAAGCAATTGCTTAACAATGCTAGGCAGTTAAATGATTACTGTTGCTTAGCTCTAGAATTCTTTCTTTCTTGTTGCTTTGGAGTGTTTTTTCTTTGATCCAGGAGCTTTAGATTTGAACTATAATGTGCCTAGCAATTTTTACTTTGTAATTTCTTTCATTATATTTTCACTTTGTCTTCTGATCCATTTCTTAAAATATAATGTCTAGGGTCTTTCTGGTTTTGGTTATTATGACTTTCAAGTAGCACAATATTGTTAAATTATGTCTCCTCAATCTGTTTTTCAGGTCAGTTGTTTTTGTTATGAAATACCATACTCTTTCCATTTTTTTTAATCTTTTGACTTGATTTTAATGTCTTCTTGTACTATGGTCTTATGAACTTTTGTTTCATCCATTCTAATTTTTAGATACCTGTACCTTTGAATCTCTTGACCCTTGGTATTAATTTTCTTTCCAATTATTTCTTTTACCACTCAGTTTTTTTCCACTTACTTTTTTCTCTAGTGCTTATTTCATTTACAGAATCCTCTTAATTTTTGCTAAGAATTCTAGTTGACCTTATGTCCAAATTGTATTTTCCTTTCAGGCTTTGCTTCTGTATGTTTTGGAGTAGTGATCTTCTAGTTTTGTAACTTTAAAGCCCCAGTTGTTATAGTGATTATGGTAACATTATTTTTGTTTGTTTGCTGATTTTTTTAGCCTACTTCTTGATTTTAAACTTTTTCATTAAGTTTAGGTTCTGTACATTTCTGTAGGAGATATCTGGACTGTTCTCATGACCTACTGGATGTTTCTGATCTTTTTTTTTCAGCAATATTGTTTGCATTTTTTATTTAAGGTTCTAAAGCACAGCTTTGGATAGAGATCTGCAAGCTTTAGTGCTGCCAAAACTATGTGATCAAAAACAAAGTTTAACTAATGCCTATAAGCCTGAACTCAGCAAGTTTTTGACCGAAGTTTGCATATGGGCAATACATCTAGCTGGAGTCCCAGGGGCTCGACTATACTCAGCTGTGATCAACCCACTGCAAAGTTCTAATAGCTAAGTGAGATGCCAGATTCTTTTAGTTTGAAGATTCTCATCCTTGTTATTTCCCTGCAGGCTTCAAAGGGGTTGGGGCTGTGACACTCCATCTCCACTTCTGGGGTTAGAGCCATACTGCTTGTTACTAAAGATGCTCCTCCTTCACTGCCCTGCCTTGACCTCTGCCTGCTCTTTGTTCTGTAACACCAACCTTGACCTCAAGTACCCTTCTCAGTATTTCCCTGGATTTGTGACCTGGAACTGAGTAGTACTATTATTATAAGAATTATTATTATACTAGTAGTAGTAGTAGCGTGAGTAGTTTGTGTGTGTGTGTGTGTGTGTGTGTGTGTGTGTGTGTTTTGGCAGAACTCGACCTGAGGTGTTTTCTAGATTTTTTCTAGATCTAGAGGAGTAAGTAAGATACATTGGTTATACTATTTCATGCCATTCTACCCTCTTGGCTAGCCAGTCTACTCTTTTTAAAAGTATTATTGTATTTTACTATTTACTAATAAATAATTATTGTATTTATATCTCGGTTGTGCTTTACTAGTTTGAATCCTGAATGAAATTAAAAAAAAATGAATTTTCTATTATTTCCTCTAGGATATTGCCATTACTGCATAAAATTCTGTCAAATGTTATGGGTTTTCTACCCTGCTACTTTCCTGAAGTTGTGATTCTTTTTCTCTTCATTTCTGTGTTGAATTTCTGGGGTTTTGTAAGTTAAACATCATGTCATAAGGAAATAGGGATAGTTTTTTCTCCTTTTTTGCTTATGTTTGATCCATCAATTTATTTTTTCTTATAGCTATTGCTATCATTTTTAGAATTATGTTAAATAGTAGTGGGAAAAGGTTATTCCTCACTTAATTTTTATATTATTAGGCAAGTTTCTAAAGTTTATCACAAATAATGTTTGATATGTACTATTTAACTTATCAAAATGACTCTTCTATGCACAAAATTTATGAACTTTGTAGCAGAAATCATTGTTGTATTTTGTCATGTTATTTGACTCTATTGTACTAAAATATGTTCCTCACATCAGTATATGTAAGTACTATCAAAATCACTCAGATCGTCATTGCTACCATATTTTTCAATATCTTTGTTATCAACTAAGTTCATAATGATCTGATTTAATAATGTTGAATTGTCAGTGGCTTCAGTTGATTTGAGTAGATGTCTGTTATTGGAAAAGATGATAACAGGGACCAGGTAATACATACATTCTGAATTATGCTTCCAGATTATACATTTTACTTTTCTAACATAGGGATGATTTTAGATTTCAGTCATATGCCATATATTTCTATTTGACTCTCTATTTGAAAAGGATATTATGCAATTATAAACTAGCATAATGAATCACATTATTTACCAAGCCATTGGAGATTTATGATCCATACATATGAATATTTTTGAAAAGGGAATTATTTTCTCATATCCTTTTGAATATATTTCACTTGCCAACACAACTAAATATTTGTATATGCATGATGGTTGAAAGGAATATTTTTGCTAAGAAGTATTTACAGGTTTTCATCTCATACTTGTGCATATGCATTATTTCCTATTTAATCAATGATGCTTGTGATGTTTAGGGTTTTTTTTCAACTTATATGAATAGGAGACTATAAATTATTAATCCTGTGCTCTACCATTTATCTTCTGTACTGTAAATGTTTCACTTTGATTAAATATGAATATTCACAGAGGAAAAGAATCAAATCACTGCTTATTGACAGTTGACCTGAAAGCATCTCATCAATTTAAATAGACACCAACTAGTTGTTAACAGACATGAACTTTCTGCTATGCTAATAATAAATACAAATTATATTTGATGGTGATGCTGCTAGCATTAAGATTCATGCTCCAGTTCTGATTTAGTATCCTCTATAAAATCAAATTTATAAAATGAACATATTATATAAAATATTGAAATCCTTAATCCCATACATACTGCCATATTTTGTAGCATAGATACCAATTATGAAAGAAGTATTAAAATGTGTAGTGGAACAAAATAGTTTGAAAAATACCTGGATTTAAGTATCTACAGTAACTTTTGATATGAATTATTTTAAATTTTGAATTCTAGAGAATATTACCATGAGTTAAAATTCTTAAATCCCAATTGCTCCTACTGAGTTCAGGATCCTGGACAGCAATAATATCAATAGATAAATTATACACAAGATAGAAGGGAGAATATAAGATTTATTGAGTGCTTATTATGTACCAAATGCTGAGATAAATGCTTTCCAGATATTATTTCTTTTGATCCTTACAACAGCCCTGGGAAGTAAGTACTATTATAATCATCATTTTACAGTTTGGGATGTATGTTTAGTGAGCAAAAGATGAACTTAATTGTCACAGAGAAAATACTATCTTTGCAGTTAAGTCATGAGCAAAGATTTATCAAAGATATATTTTTTATTAAAATTGTCCATCATAAAAAGTGTATTCTTGAAACTTTCAGATTTTTATTCAAATTCTGACTTCTTGTCAGAGATCTGAGCTCTTTAATGTCTGTTCAGCTTTACGTGAAGTGCTTTACAATTAATATCCTCACAACAACCTGGGAGGTGCTGTTACCATCCCTACTATTCAGCTGAGAAAACTGAAGTGAAGTTATATAACTTGAGTAAGGTCGAACAGTTTAAAAGTATATAACGTTGCAAATGAACTTAGCTCTTTCTGATTCTTGGTCCAGTGTTCCATCTACTGCCCCATCTAACTGACACTAGGTGGCCTAGAGTTCTAGTCCTGAACAGGAATGGATTTGTTTAAGTGAGGTATTTGCTCGGTAGATGTTCTTGAGCATGTCCTTGTGTCAGTCCATCCTTAGATGTGGGCATCTGTACTTCACTTCTTCTCAGAGCTGTAAGTGAATCCAAAGATCATTGATGCCAACTTGTACCTGAACAAGATATGGTTTGTGATTTTTCAACAAGTGATTATTTAAAAATCACTTCAAGAACTTTAGTGAGAGGGATCTTCCTGCTTACTTAGACACCTCATTGATATTTTGTACAGCTGAAATTGTTAGGAAAGTTTTCCTTGTAGTGATCCTAAATCTGACTCCCTTCAGCTTCTTTTCTGTTGCTTCTGGTTCTGTGCCAGGGAACCAAGAACACAAAGTCTTATGTTTATTCTATGTGTCTTCAAATTATTGGAAATAGTTATCATATCCCATGTTCTCCAGATCCCTGAGCACCAGGGTCACTCTTCTCTGGGAACTTTGCAGCCTGTCAGCGTTGTTCCTGAAATAAAGAGCCCTTGAAATAAACATAATAGTTCAAAGATAGTCTGAGTACAGTATAGTGGAACTAAAACTTTATATTTTTTTCCTGGAGATTCTACCTCTCTTTTTGCAGTCCTTGTCAAAATAACCGTGTGTGTGTGTGTGTGTGTGTGTGTGTGTGTGTGTGTGTGTGTGTGTGTGTGTGTGTATGTGGGTGTGTGTATGTGGGTGTGTGTGTTTACGCATATGCCCATGTAGACAATCGTCATTGAGGTTTTGCTGTTCCTTAGCTCAAAATCATACAACAAGGGAACAAGATTCAGGTGGTTTTCTTGAATGAATTTGGCAGCTGCTCTTATATATGAAAACAGAGAGGAACATTTTCCACTTGCATCCTAAAATGTCTTATTGTGTTCTTTTAAAGTCAAAGGAGAAAACTAAGTTGATAGAACTCTTTATTATCAATTTAATTCTCCTTTGTGTACTCAGGAATACTTAAAGAAACAGAACAAACTAGAAGCAAGCTAGACTATTTTATTCAGAGACTTAAATAATCTTTAAGTAGTTTCATGTGACAAATGGAAGTAACATTCACCATTAGAGCCCTTCCTCTTATTACAGAGATTTTTGAAAAATGTTTAGGAAAATTGAGTGGAAATATCTAAATTGACCAAATTCTCATCTTAGGAGAATTTCAGTGGGCTATGTGATAAACAATCAGAAGCAGGAGTTTAATTTCTACTAAATTTTGAGCCATGTAATTTTGATATCAGTAGAGTCCTAATTCCTCTAACGCATCAGTTATTTCTTGAAATCTGTGAGTGCCTGAGGTAGGTAGAGATAATTTGTGTGTATACAAACCAGTTATCATTGATCTAATTTATATTCAGTACATTTATTTTATTTTAAATTCCCTTGTTTATTAGCCAAAGGCAGTTGATAGCAAAAAGAAAAACAAATAGGAGCATGATTCATGCTGTACATTGATGGATTCTTTAAGCAACTGACATTGATTAATAAAGGGTAAGGACTGTCACTGTATTACATACAATTAATAAGCCTCTCTGGCCTTGTTAAATGTAAAAAACAATGTCTTGACAATTATAGTTGTTATGTAGAAGCTAGTTCAACAACTAAACTTTGAATTTTTGCAAAAAGAATGAACATGTTCTTTGAAGTATTCCTAACAATTAAAATAACAGAAAGCAATAATAGAAATTTCTGTTTGTGTTCCGTTTACAATTGTATCTATCTCAGGTTATTTCTAATTAAAGAAAGTACCTTATAATATGCCACTCATTTTTCATTATGCTCATAAAAATATATCATGGGATGGAAGGTGGAGCACTAAAATTCTCCCAAAGCTTTCTTTGAAAGAGAGTTTGGACCTGAAATTTCCGGAGAACTCTCTACTTTTCTCCTGCACTTCTAATTGATTTCAGCGCCTCCAAATGTGATACCCCTTCCTATCCATCTTCCTTTCCTGTGTAGACTTCCCTCATTGGATTGTAAGCTTCTTCAGGACATGGATTATTTTTTTCTTATTTGTATCTCCAGTACTTATTATGGTGCCTAGCACATTGAAGATGTTTAATAAATGTGTCTTGTATGGTATAATATTGTATCTAGGGAAGGAGTGCAGATTTTTCAGTTAATAAGATAGATGATGATAAAGTAGTATTATCAGGTATGGCCCCTTCAATAAAAAAAAAAAAAATCAAACTGGGAGGGGAAGAAACTCAGAGTTCCTGGGTAAAAGAGAAATAGTTACTATTTAGTATTTACATAAATAGCAATAGTGGATAAATAGATGAATGGACAGAAGATAGATGATAGGCTATAGCTCTAACAGTTCTTGGTTGAAGTTCCAGGGTGAGGAGGAACAAGAGCAGACTTAAAGCCTGTGGTCACAGGGGAATAGGGAACCAGATAACAGTTCTAGGGTGGAAGAGTGCTCAGGAGAGAAATGACCACACTTCTTCCTAAATCATACCATTTTGAAAAGACTAACAACTTACCAGTCCCCAGAACTGGCTCTGAAAACAACCATGTGAAAAATCTGAAGTTTAGGACAGTGCCCCTTCCATCTCAGGAGCAGAGCCCAACTTTAATGTAAAGTTAAAAGTCAAGAAATAGGCTGGAAAATGAGCAAAGAAGAAAAATCAATCTGACCATAGAAAGTTATTATGATGACAGGGAAGGTAAAAACACAAACCGAGAAGATAATAAAATCAAGACAGCTATACCCAAGGCCTCAAAGAAAATGAGGTAAATTAATTCACATAAAAGAGGCTTTAGAAATCGATTTTGCCCTACAGACAAGTAGGAGGGAAAGAAATAAGAGAAGGGGGGAGACTAACAGAAAAGACAGTGGATTGGAGGAGGCAATGGCCATAAACAAAACACTTTTGAGGAGAAACAGAATGAAAACAGAGAGAATGAAAGCGAGTGAAGGATAAAGAGGGGGAAAATAGGATGGGGTAGGAATAAATAATACTTATAAACATTATAAAATTTACAGCAAGTGTCTCTATAAAAGTCTCACTTCTCAAATATATGGACAACTGAGTCGAATTTGTAAGAATACAAGTTATTCCAGAATTGATAAATGATCAAAGACATAAACAGGCAATTTTCAGATGAAATAATCAAAGCTACATATAAAAATGAAAAGATGTTCTAAATCACAAAGTTTTAGAGAAATGCAAATAAAAAACAACTCTGAGATACAATTTTAAGCCTATTAGATTGACTAACATGACGTAAAAAGGAAAATGATAAATGTTGGAAGGATGTAGGGAAAATTGGGACATTAAAGAGAGGAATTTGGAAAATGATCCAAAATAATTCCAAAGGTCTCATGAGAAAAAAATGTTATCCACCTTTACATCCACCTCCAGAGAAAGAAGTGATGGAGAAGAATGCAGAGGAAAGCATTTTTTAAAACTTCCTTTATTTTTTTTTTGCTTGTATTTTTCACAACATGCCAAATATGTAAATGTATTTCGCATGGTGTAACATGCATAACCTATATAAAATTGCTAGCCCTCTCAAGGAGAGGCATGGAACAGGAGCGGGTAGAGAATTTGGAATTCAAAATTTAAAACAAATGAATGTTTAAAATTGTTTTTACATGTAATTGGAAAATAAAATTTTGAAAGAATAAAAACAATGATGATCACTCATCGCTCATTGAAAAATAGTTCCACGAGTCTGGATAGGGGAGGGACAATATGGGAAAAGAAACAAAATAAAACTTTGTTCTTTTAAGAAATTGAAGCATGGGCAACTCATACCAAAAATATATCTAGTGCAGCAAAACTGCCATTAGATACATTATTCTCACTTTACTCAGTTTATAGGTTCTCTAACCTTTTATGCAACTGGATGACTTTTTTTTTCCTTTTAGCTCCTGTGGCATCTATACAGACAATCCATTCTATGTCCTAGTATCTTATGGTTTTGCTGACAAGACTGGATGATTATCTTGTTCTGTGGTGTATGGCCCGTAAAATTATGACTGTCATAATTCATTTGAATGTACTTCTATTTTAGTTACTATGGCTTTTTATGATGTGCGTAAGGATATGTTTCTTCTTAGAACTTTTAAGTTATATCCTTCGTCTGGGAATCAAATTACTTAACATTGCTTGTTAAAAAACATACACATAGACATACATTTTTGCATACCTTAATTCATAGTTGATACTTTTCTCCCATGTTTGGAACTTCATGATATATATATATACATGTATATATATGTATATGTATATGTATATAATGGATGTTTCATTTGTTTCCTTCTTTAGCAAAGTCTAAGTTGCCATACATGTATAGAAACTCAAAGGAGAAAATTCCAAGGGTCTCCATCAAAGGCCTTTGATCTTTACTGTAAGAATAAGAATTTCAAGGCCATCCTTCTGCCACTGGCCATGCAATTTAAAGTCAGTTCTCCCTGGGAAATCACTTGCCCATATTAATTAGTTACCTATTGAATATCAAAATAGTTTTAATTATTTCTGACTTCCACCCCTGAACCTAGCTGAAGTTGAAGGAAATGCAGGGAAAATATTTACTCACCCTTATTGCGTGCCAAACACTATGTTGAATTCAGGTGATATGAATAGAAAAATTTAGGAAGTTATTTTTCTTAAGGAGCTTTTACTATCATAGTGGGTGATAACCTATAAAAATGATGCTTCTTAGATTTATAGAAATGTAGCATCATGCTCTCATTTCTAGTCAGGAATAGGAATTATGTTATTCAATAAATCTCTACTTAACATTTAAGTTTTGTAAGTTAGTATATAATTCATAACTGGAAAAGGCCTTTGCCAGCAAATATAGAACTTCACACAAATAATTATGCTAATAACACTGGAAAGTGAATTATACTATCAATCGTGATCTATAAAATTAAATTTACTTTTAAAAAGTTATTTATTAATTAAAACTATGATTTGCAAGAACTAAAGCATATCTACTTCAATCTGAGAAAAGTAAACATAGCTGTGGAGAAACTTAGGTCTGATCAAGTTCAATTAAACACTTTTGAAAACTAAAAATGAGTCAAAGTCATAAAAAAACTTTATGAATTTGGGATAAAGAAATTAACATTGTCCTTTTCTCTAGGCATAAGAAGTCTCCAAAGACCAACTAAGTTGGGCAACAAGCATGAGATGAGATCAGTTGTGAGCCATACATATGATTCAGCTTCAAGCAGATGATCTTGAGTTAGTTCAAGTTAAAAGACTGAAGGAAAGAATCCAGATCTGCCAAGTTTTAATCTGGAAGTCTTTCAACAACATTACATAGGAGAGCTGGTATTCAAATTCAATACATGTTCATTTGTCCTTCAATTTATACTTGGTTCTTTTTCTTTTATAAATCTTCACTCCACATGTGTTCACAAGTTTTGCATCTCTACATCTTCCTCTTAGAATCACCATACTCCTTCAAAGCAAAGCTCAAGTCCTCCTTCCTAATGGAGGCCTTTCCTGATTGCCCACCATATTCACGTTTTCTGTTTTTGAAATTATTTTGTTTACACTATATATTGGGTTTGGGAGGTAAAAGGAAGCCCTGATTAATTCTGTGAACTTGTTAATCAGCTATGCAGCTTTGGTGGAAAAGCACTTTTCATAGAAACACATGTCTCATCTACTCCCTTGATGAGAGACCCACAAGAAACTCCACACTTGGATTACTTCCAAAATGGATGCTGACTTATAGTCAGGAGGCGATAAATGCAGGAAGTAGGGGAAGGTCAATATTAAGTTTAGGTAAGACAAGGTCATTGAACACATGAGGTCATATCTTAGAAGCAGCTAATGTGCTGCAGTGAATAAGAGATCTGTCTGAGAAGTTAGGTAGACCTTAGTTCAAATCCAGCCTCAGAAACAAAGTATGTCACATTAATAAATTCTTGGCTTAATTCCTTCCTTCTTGCCTCAAGGTATTTTAAGCCTATTAAGACAGTGCAAGCATTTCATAGATAACTGATATAAAATAATGTATGACAAGTGCAAAGGAATAAGTGCTACATGAACCCTGAGAGAAAATTTGGTTGATGGGATTCAGGAGAAGGGTTTATGGAGGAGGTGGATTTGTGGGGTTTTAGTTAGAGCAAACAGAAGGGGAAAAGCCATGGAATCAGAAAAGGTAAGGGTATTTAAAGGCAACGAGAGTAATCCAGTTTGTTTAATCTTTTTTCTTGCAAAATATATTTCCATATTACCTATACTGCAAAAAGGGAAGAAATATAAAAGGAAAAATTTCTACTTCAATTTGTACTCATAGGTCATCAGTTCTTCCTCTGTAGATGGATAGTATTTTTCATCATAAATCCTTTGAAATTGCCTTGAATCATTGAATTGATAGAAGTAGCTAAGTCTTCCATAGTTGATCATCAAAACAGTATTGCTCTTACTTTGTACAGTGATCTAGTTTTGCTCATTTCATTCTGCATTAATTCACATTGGTTTTACACTTTTTTTGTGACACCATCCTTCTTCTCATTTCATATAGCACAGTAGTATTCTATGACATTCATATACCACAGTTTGTTAAATCATTCTCTAACTGATGAGCATTTCCTTAATTTCTAGTTCCTTGACACAACAAGAGTGCTGTTATAAATATTTTTTGTTCATATAGATCCTTTTCCTTTTCCATTGATCTCTTTGGGATACAGACCTACTACTGTTAGGTCAAAAGATATGAACAATTTTATATCCCTTTGGGCATAATTTAAAATTGTTCTCTAGAATGGATGGACCAGCTCACACCTCCATCAATGGTACAAGACTATCTCTACTTTTCCACATTGTTCTCTAGCACTTTTCATTCTCCTTCTCTTTCATGTTAGCCAGTATGATCTGTCCTAATAATGATGAAGTTCTTAGGAGTTACATGTATAATCTTTGCATATAGGAATGTAAACAATTTATCCTTATTACATTTTTTATGCTTCTTTATGTGTTTGAAGATCAGATTTTTTATTCATCTCTGATTTTTTCCTCACAAATGCTTAAAAGCCTTCTATTTCATTAAATGCCCATTTCCTGCCCCCACTAAAAATATCCATTTCCTTCTCAGTTTTAATGGACAGGTTGTGCTGTTGTTGCCTTAATCCTAGTTTCTTGGTCTTCCAGAATATCATCCAAACTCTTCCTGCTTGTCCCTGACAGCAGATTCCAGGGGCTCATGCCTGCAGCTTCTGTTTCTTGAAGGTTAACAGGGCTATAACAGGGCTATAACAATATTTATACTACACACACACACACACACACACACACACACACACTCACACTGTTTCCAATCAAAGATTCTTGATTGATTCAAAGGCAAAACTCAATCAACACTTGATTGGCTAAAACGCAATCCAGAAAAACAGAAAAAAATTCCTACTTTGCTTGCCATTACAGCTGAGGGAAAAGGAAGAGAGAAAGCAGTGAGGAAGGGAAGGTGAAAAAAGAGTGAGAGAGAACAGACAGAGAGATGGAACCAGAGCTAGAGAGAATTAGCAATAGACAAAAAAATAGAGGTAAACACAGAAACAGAGGGAGATGTAGAGAGAAATAGACATAGAGAAGCATCAGACAGGGAGGATGGGAAAAGGGGTTGAATGGCATTTGGAAAAAATTATGTTCTGCTATGCACATGACATGTTTTTTCCTAGCTTTTTATTTAAGTTCCAATATTTAATTTTATGATATGCTTTTGTTTCTTTTCTCTATTCTGTATTTGTGTTCTGGCATTAGAGTCTGTAGTAAAAAAAAAAAAGAAACAGATATCTGTTTGGTTTAAGAGCACAGAAATAAGATCAATGAATAGAAGTAATATTCAGAAATATAACAACAACAAATTCTAATAATTAGAGATGCTAAAAATGGAATTGACTATATCTAGAGGGTTGTAGGAAAGGTACCAAGTAAGACACATGTGCTATAGGTCTTTAAAAAATGTCCTATGCCAACTTTTTCAGGATCATTTAGATATAATTCATGGCTTAGGCTGGAGTTGAAGTGTTATGAATTCTATTTCATCTGGAAGATTTTATTGTATTTTATTAAAAACAACAGTAGCAGAGCGACAACAGAAATAGCAGCAGTAGTCATGTTACCCTTTAGGATGCAGGGTATGCTGAAAAATTTTAAATCTGTAATAATAAGATCTGCAAATAAAATGATGCCTTGGAAGTTTGAATCCTTTGAAGATACTAAATTTAACATACTTTTAAGAATTACCTCAAAATAAGTATTTGATCGTTTAATCCTTCATTGTCCTTTCACTAATTAGCTAAGGATTAACCAAATATCTAAATTTTGTGGCAAATAATATAGAAATCTTATTGTTGCTGTCTTCCTGCCTCCTAACACCAGGAAGTTGAAAGCTGCGACATGCCTCTGACAATTTCTTTTCATATTGGTAAATGGTCTGTTTAGTCAATCAATATGGCAACGACACTGTGCCCTTTTGTTCCATTATAGTATGCTGGAAAGCAGATTTTTACTTTTGGAGCTTAGCCATGTCAGCAAGTTTTTTACTAAAAACTTACTATTGTGCAGGTAGAGTGCTTGACCTAGGAGAGAAATATAAAAGAAAAAGGTTTTTGCCCTCAGGGAACTTACATTCCATAGTGGGGAGAGAGGTCAAGAGATACAACATATTGACAGATAAGTAAATATAAGCTAGAAACAAAATTAAATTTTAGAAGATGCTTTTCCTGTCCTTTCTCTCCTTTCATAAAGTATGTATCTATACCTTTATATAAAGCCATCATTTCAGGTTTGCCTCAAAGGTCTCTTATGGTCAATTGGAAGGGTGTATACCCATTATGAGGTGGGAGAGGATATACATAATATAAACACAAATATGCAATTGTTCTTTTTCAGTTGTTTTTGGTCACATCCAATCTTCATGATTCCATAAAATACTGAAGTGTTTTTTCATTTTCTTCTTAAACTCATTTCACAGATGTAGAACCTGAGGCAAATACAGTTAAGTGACTTGCCTAGGGTCATACAGCTAGTAGGTGTCTGAGGCCAGATTCGAACTCAGGAAGATGGGTCTTCCTGGCTGCAAGCCAGCCGCTCTATCCACTGCACCACATAGCTGCCCCCTTTTGAGTCATACTAATATAATAAAAGTGACAATGGAGTGGCAATTCATTTAAATGCCCTGGAGCCCAATTTTCCTATATAGAAAATGAAGAGATTGGCTATAATATGACTGTTGGATTCCTTCCTAGCTCCAGATTGAAAATAATATGCTCCATGAGTTTTTATTAAGAAGAAAAGCTATATTGATATTGTGTTAGAAAGAAAGAAATATGGCAGTGAAAGGTAAGCATATTAATTTTGATTAATTCAATAAAATTCAGTCCAAATACAGTTATAAAACATTTCCAACATACTTTGTTAATTGTTGCTAATGCAAATATGAAGAATTCATAATCTCTGCCCTTGTAGAACTTAGACTCTAAAGGGTTTATTTATATGTAAGCCAGCAAAATTCCTAAATACAAGGGGAAAATATAATAGGGAGAAATGAAAGGTTCAGATGAAGTGCCCTAATGAAGTATGGAGAAGAAGAGATAATTTATAATTACTATGGTAAGGGTGGAATAAGGATCAGGGCAGAATATGTAGAGGAGGTAACACCTAATCAGAATAATGTGTTAAGAGGTTTACCACAAGTGCAAATATATTTCAGTTTTGTGGAAGAAATATGCAAGTTCAATCTTATTTTATGAGTTCTCTAATCTTATTAATCCAATCTTCAGTTATTCAGAGGAAAGATATGTGCCTAAAATGACTCCTTCTAAATACTCATCCTTGAAGGTAGAGGATCAGAGAAAGCACTCAACTCAGGTGTCTCAACATTCTCCTTCAAAGCACTTTAAAAAATACCTCAAATTGAATTTTTGAGTGGCAGTCAAAAAAAGAGAAGAGTGAGATGTTCTCCCAGATGAAGGCAACATAGGAGGCTAAAAAGAGAGACCTGTGACATTAGAGGAGAAGACTGGACAGAAGTCCATGGAAATAGGGCATCAGTGGTGGGACTAGGTAGTGGTGACAGAAGCAGCAGCAGATTCAGGAGTTCTCAGACTAGAGAGGGGACCTGGAAATAGGTCATAATTTGATGCTCTGTGCTAACAATAGATGCAGGACAGGACACTGTTTGGTAACTTCATTGTTTGCATCCACATCTAAGTCAAAGCTCAAGAGCAGAGAGGAACATTTTGGTGAAGACAGAGTGGAAGCTGAGAGGCAATATCATTTGTGGCTCTTAAGAATCAGGGACCCTGAGTAATAGTATCTATTGAAATCTCAAGGGATCAAGTGCCCTGGTAAGGACCAAAATAGAGATCAAAAGAAGATAACCACATCTTTCCCCAAGTCACACCAACCTGAAAGGACCTAAAGTTTCCAAACCACTGGAACTAACTATGAAAACAAAAGTGCAAAAAAACCCTTAAGCTTGAGACAATGCCCCTCTGTCACTATGCTGGGAACAGAAACCAGCTTCAACATAATGTTCTAGATGAATAACTGTAGCAGGAAAATGAGCATACACCAACACCACCAACAAAAAACTTGACCATTAAAAAGTTACAATGGTGCCAGGGAAGATCAAGACACAAACTTGGAAGAAGATAATGAAGCCATAGGAATGTAAACAAAGCCTCAAAGAAAAATATCAATTAGACACAAACAAACAAGTTCCTGGAAGAGCGAAAAATTATTTTCAAGCTCAAATATAATAGAAAGGAAGTGTTAAAGAAATGATATCAAAAGAAGAAAATTATGAAAAGACAATTAGGAGGTTAACCAGGAAGGTATAAAAATTTTAAAAACTATAACACCTGACAAAACAGTACTGAACAAATGGAAAAAGAGTTTCAAATATTCGCTGATGAAAAAAGTCCTTAAAAAGAAGCATTGGCTAAATTGGAAACAAAAGACATACAAAAATTTCCTAAAGAAATAATTCCTTCAAAGTTAGAATTGGGCAAGTGGAGGCTAATGACTCCATGAGACACCAAGACACCAAGCACAACAAACTTTAGAGGAGAGACAGGATAAGAAAGAGAAAACGAACAGAAGAAAATACGATTGAGGAAAATACAACGTTAGTAATTATAATAGTGAATGTAGATAGGATGAACTCACCCATAAAACAGAAGTGGAGAACAGAATGATTTAGAAACATGAAACCAACAGTATTTTGCTTACAAGAAACATTTAAATAGAGAAATGCACACAGAGTTAAAATGGGGCAGTGGTGAAGAATCTATTATTCTTCAGGTGAAGTAGAAAAGTCAGGAGTAGCAATCCTTATCTCATGCAAAAAAAACAAAAAACAAAAATAGAACTAAGTTAAAAAGATAAGCAGGGAAAAGACAACTTGCTTAAAGGCATCATAGACAAATGAAGTAATCTCAGTGTTAAACATATATAGACCAAATGGCATAGCATTCAAATTCTTATAGAAAAAGCTAAATAAATTGCAGAAGGAAATAACAAAATTATACTATTGAAGGACTTTAACATTCAACCATAAAATAAGGGAAAAAAATCAAAGAGATGAATAGAATCTTTGAAAATGCAGATATGATAAACTTCTGGAGAAAACTGAATGAAAATAGAAAGGAGTACTACTTTTCCCAAGCTATACATGTATCATCACAAAAATTGACCATGTATTAGGGAATAACAGCCTCATGATCAAATATAGTAAAGCAGAAATATTAAATGAACCCTTTGCAAACCATAGTTCAATAAAAATTACATTTAATAAAGGACTATGGAAGCATAGATTAAAAGCTAATTGACAAATAAATAATATAATCCTAAAGAATGAATGAACCAAAGAGAAAATTATAGTAACAATTGGTAATTTTATTCAAGAGAATGACAATGAGAAATGTTCAATATTTGTGTTATGTAACCAAAGCAGTACTTAGGAGAAAAGGTATTTCTCTAAATGCATACATACATCCATAAAAGAGAAAAAACTACAGATTGGTGACTCAGCCATGTAACTATAAAAACTAGAAAAAGAATAAATTAAAAAGCTCCAATTAAATTCCAAAATGGAAATCCTAAGAATCAAAAGAGATTTAGAAAATTCTAAGCAAGAAAACCATTGAAATAAATAAAACTAAAAGCTGGTTTAAGTATGCATTTAGTATTTCTATATTTGGTCATTAGGCTACTATGCCCTAATATGTGGTCAATTTTTGTAAATATGCTATGTACAGTTTGGAAAAAAATGTGCTCTCCAATAAAATTGATGACATCAGTTAATTTAAAAAAAATGATAAGAAGAAAACCAAATTACTCATGCCCAAAATGTAAAGAGTGAATATACCACCAATGGAGATGAATATAAAATTATTAGAAATTATTTTGTCCAACTACATGCCAGTGAAACTAGAAATCTAAGTGAAATGGCTTAATATTGAAAAAAATATAAATTACATGGACTAACAGAAGAGGAAATGACACACAAAAATATCCCCATCTTAGAAGAAAAAATGAGCAAGTCATCAATGAGCTCCCTAAGAAAAATATCCTCAGGATCAGCTCTATTAACAAGTAAATTCTACAAACATTTAAGAAATAATCACAATAATTTATGTTATTTCATGGAAATAGGCAAAGAAAGAATCTTACCAAATTCCTTTTATGATACAAGTAAGGTTTGAACCCTAAACTAGGGAGAACTAAAACAGAGAAAGAAAACTATAGATCAATTTCCTCAATGTCTATCTATGCAAACAAATTTAAACAAAATACTACCCAAGATTTATAGTAATATGTCACAAAGATACTTGGGATTTATGCTAGGGATGAAGAGATGGTTCAGTTTTTAAATATTATTATAATTAACCATATCACTAACAAAAACAACAAAAATCATGCAATTACATTAATAGATGCAGAAAAAGCCTTTGACAAAATTCAATAGCCATTCCTATTAAAAACATTAAAAGAAATAGGAACCAATGGAATTTTTCTTAAACGATAAGTAGTATCTATCTAAAAGCAAGACCAAGCATTGTCTACATTGATATGTAGCCTCCGTAATATGATAAGGAGTGAAAACAGGGATGCCCATTATCACCATTTTTATTCAATATTGTACTAGAAATGCTAGCTGCATCCATAAGAGAAGAAAAAAAGAAGTTAAAGTAATGAAATAACAAGAAACCAATTATCATTCTTTGCACATGATATGATGGCTTACTTGGAGAACCTTAGAGAATCAACTAAAAAAACTGGTTGAAATAATTAACAGCTTTGACAAAATTATAGGACACAAAATAAACCCACATAAATCATCACCAGTAAAACCTAGCAACAGGAGATAGAAAGAGAAACTCAATTTAAAAGAACTATAGCAATATAAAATACTTGTAAATCTATCTTCCAAGGAACCATATGAACATAATTACAAAATTTTTCGCACAAATAAAGACAGATCCAAACAATTAGAGAAATATGAATTGCTCATGGGTAGGTCAAACCAATACAATAAAAATTACTATCCTGTTTAGCTTTACTCATTCTCCCCTAGATTTCAAACTCCATTATAAAGTGGCAATCATCAAAGAAATCCATTACTATCTAAGAAATAGAATGATAGCTCAATGGAGGTACATAATCCACAGTAGTAAATTACCATAGCGATCTAAGTTTGATAAATTTAAAGATCCAAACTTTGAGGGTAAAAACTCAATATTTGAGAAAAAATTGCTGAGTTAACTTGACAGAAACTAGGCATGGACCACCATCTCACACTGTATAGCAACAAAAGGTCAAAATGGATAAATGATTGAGACTTAAAGAAAGCAAATTATGTGAGCAAGGAAAAATGTACTTGTCAAATCTATGAATAAGGGTAGGGTTTATGACTAAACAAGAGGTAGAGAGCATTGATGGTAATAAAAGAGATAATTTTGATTATCTGAAAGAAAAATGCATTTGCATTTTTAATAATGCAGCCAAAATTAGAGGGAAAACAGGAAGCTAGAAAAAATTTACAGTCAATTTCTCTCATACAGGCTTTATTTCTCATAAAGATTAACCAAATGAAATTTATAAAAAAATAAGTCATTCTCCAGTTGATACATATTCAAATAATTTAAAAAGACGGTTTTCAGAAGAATGCTATCAATAGTCACATACAAATATTATAAATCACTACTGATTAGAGAAACTAAAATCAAAAAAACTCTGACATACTATCTCACACAATTAAGTTGGCTAACATGACAGAAAAAAATGGCAAATTCTGGAGGAAATTTGGAAAGAATTGAGATGCTAATGCACTATTCATGGAACTGTGAACTAGCCTAACCATTTTGAAAAATAATTGGGAAAAAACTTATCAAGTTGTGGAATATGTTTATGATGGAATACTATTATGATTTAGTAAAGGATAAGTAGAATCATTTCAGAAAAATCTCAAAAGACAAATGAACTCATACAAAGTGAAGTAAATAGAACCAGGAAAGCATTGTACATAATAACAGCAATATTTTAAGGATGATCAAGTATGAAAGACTTAGCTGCTCTGATCAAAACGATGAGTTAAGATAAGTCCAAAGGCCCATGGCAAACATTGCTCTCCCCCTTCAGAGAGAGAACTGATGAACTCTGAATGCAGAGTGAAGGTTAATTTTTTACTCCCTTTATTTTTGTTGTTTTATTTTGTTTGCATTTTCTTTTGCACCATGGCTAATATGGAAATATGCTTTACATAGCTTCAACTATATAATTGATATTAACTTGCTTACCTTCTTTAAAAGGGGATAGGAAAGGGAAGAAGAAAATTTGGAACTCAATTTTTTAAATGTTAGCTAAAAGTTTTTTTTTTTACATGTGATTGGGAAATATTCATCAAAATAAAATATATATATATATGTATATATGTATGTATGCATGTATGTATAACCCAGTGACTCATCCTTATTCAGATGAGCTCCATTCCTCCTTAGATCTATTGCAAATGGGCCCTCTGTCTTATAGACTCTGATTGTGCTCTTTAAATCTCAATCAGTATTTTCAACAAATTTGAGCAAATTCTTGAACTTTTCAAGAAACTCACTTTAGCTGAGATAAGATCTTTGAAAGAATATAGTAAATTCCTTGCAGACATTTCCACTGGAGGCAAACCTTTTTCCTGCTCCCTTTTATTCAACAAGCTGAGAGAAGACATTGACCTACTTTTTGATTTTCCTACTGTTTCCAGACCATTCCCTTTTTCTCTACAAGTCAGTAATCTTTTTCCGTTTATAAAAAGCCATATACTCTCTTGAAACTATACTCTTTTCTTGTTCTAATTATCTCCCAACATCTTGAAAAACTTAGCAATTTTTGCAATGATTTTACCACTTTAATCAAGGTCTTCTTTCCAGCCATAAGTCCTATCATCATCCCTTTAATGTTCACATTAACTGTTCCCCTAACAACACAGCCAAACTATTCTTCATCAACTCTAATGATTTCCTTCTCTACAACACGTCAGTCATACACTAATAAAATTTCACCAGAGACCACATCATCTCTTGGAATTGTATCACTTCTAAGATTATGACTTTGATTTGGGATTATACATCCAAAACTTCTCCTTAAACCTGTCCCATTCTGTCACCCAATAAACCCACTTTTCTTACTTATCATAAGACAATTTTGTGGGAAAATAAAGGGAAAAAATTGTTAGATGTTTTGTCAGAGGACTTGGGATCAAATCCTGGTTTTATCTTTTATTATCTGAGTGATCATGAACATCATTTCATCTCTGGTCCCCAATTTGCTATCTACAAAATTAAGGAGTTGGACTATATTAGAGCTTGAAATTTGCAATGTTCTGTTCCTATCCCTTAATTCATTTTTACTCTTCCATTTTATCTTTTTTGCTTTGACTTTACTTACCTTCATACCCAAATGTGACTCTTGACTCTGCCATTTTAACATCTAGCTAACCTTTGACCCAGAATACCTTTGTCTGCGATCTTCTGACATTCATGACTTGTTAATATTCAACCATGGTTAATTTCCAACATCTGATTTACTCATTTCTGTTTCTAAGATGCTGAGAATGGCTGCATATGGTTACAGTTGATCTCACATCTACAAATCTATGGTGCAGAGCATCAATCAAACCTTTTCTGCTCTTCTTAAAATCATTCCAATTTTATTGTATCAATTTTCTTTCATACCAACTGTTTAATTCTATTAACAGTTATATTTTGAATGTCTTCTCTATGCTGTGAAAAGAAATAAAATGTTTTGCCTTGTGGCTTCTGACTTCATCATTCAGCTGAAATTGCTCTCTTCCAATGTGGTCTTTCTTATTTTTCATCCCTCTCAGTCTGTCTTCTGTAGTCATCAACTTCTATTTCTTATGACCAGACCATTCGTCCTCATCCTTAGGGAAAAAGTCAGTCTCTAGAGTGTTGCGATTTTCTCTCCCAAGGAAGATTTGGAGGGCCGGAGAGTGAATAAATAGGAAAGCAGTGCTCAAAAATTCCCTTCATTTTACTAGATGAGCCACCAAAATTAACATCCTTGCATCTGGGCAAATGGTTGTGTCCGTTCACTTCTACCATCAAGTCAGTGACAGAAGAGAAAGTCTATAATTAGATGAATGAAATGCATACGGATATAAGCAGGTGGATGAAAAAGGCTTATACCAAAAGCTTAATATATAACAAAATACTGCTAAGCACTGAGGATACAAACAGAAAAGCAGGGGGTCTCTACTTTTGAAAGGCTCATTTACTAAGGTGTGGAAGCAATGAGGGAAAAAAATTGGCTGGCAGAGCTTGAAAACTCTTTTGCATGATTTATATACTTCATTTAAAGACAGTACATACTATTTCTTAGCACAGCATTTTGTCTCTCTAGTATATGCTCAAATGAATATTCATTGAATGAATGAAGGAAATGCATCAGAAAGAATATTTTGACAATATAATTGATGAGAAGAGGAGGAATCAGAAGATAGGAAGATGAGCTAAGAAAATGCTTGACAATTCATGGTGATAGATAGATAGAGAGATAGAGAGAGAGAGAGAGAGAGATAGATAGATAGATAGAGAGATAGATAGATAGATAGATAGATAGATAGATAGATAGATAGATACATAGAAGATAGATATAGACAGGGAGATAGATATCGATATATTTTAAAATCAAGAAGCCTAATTTTTCTAGAAATATCTTTGCCCAAACTACATATGAGCATTTATTTTTCCCACTTATATGTACTTGAAAAGAATATGTACAAAACATGAATGGTGTTACTAGACAGAATTTGAATCCTAAACTATGGGAGGGCAGTATGTGTGTGTGTGTATGTATGTGTGTAGTCTTGAGGGGGACCTGATATAGGAAGCAAGAACAGCAAATTCTGAATCATGAGGAAGTATCTTTTGGTAGAAATGGAATTTTGCTGAAGACTCATTTGAGGTAGAAAAGGGGAAGGCAGAAGGAACAGACTGGCTTTGGCAAGGTATGATTGAACAACATGATGCCTTCAATTAAAAATCTTTCCTTGAAAGCTGAAAATGATCATTTTGGCATGAAATTTTGCAGCGACCTCAAAGATCTGAAGAAAATTTGTCAAATCCTAAATAAAGATGTTTGTAGTAATCCAGTCAAAAATAATGATGTTGTAGAATGTTATAGTAGTTCAAATATAATGGATGACAAATATGGATATTGTAAGAAAAAAAGGCATAAGTAGATTTTATTCTTTCACATCAATCAGTAAACATTTATTAAATATTCACTGTGTTAGATATTGTGATAAGCACTGGGGATGCAAAAAGAGGCAAAAACCCAACTCTGCCCGTAAGGAGATTACAATCTAATGGGAGAAAATATTCAAACAAATATACACTAAAGAAGTTTTATACAGGATCAATAGGAAATGATTAACAGAAGTAAGGTATTGAAATTAAGAAGAGTTGGGGAAAGATTTTTGTAGAAGGGGGTTTTAGTTGGGACATAATGTAAGCTGTGGAGGTCAGAAGCTAGAGAAAAAGAAAGAGCGGTTCAGGTATGGGGGAATAGTCAGTGAGCCCTTGAAGTTGAGACTTGGAGTTTCTATACACATGAAGGCAATGCCATCAAGTTGAAGAGTGTGTGTCTTGAAGTAAGACATAAGAAGACTGGAAAAATAGGAGAGGACTAGATTATGAAGGTTTTCAATACAAACAGACTAAATTATGAAGGATTTTCAATACAAATAGGGCATTTTATATTTTTTCCCAGAGGTAATAGGAAGTCACTAGAGTTTATTGAGTATGGAGGTGATGTCATCAGACCTGTCTTTTAGGAAAATCACTTTAGAACCCTAATGGAAGATGGATTGAAGTGGGAGAGACGTAAGACAGGTAGACTCAGCAATATGCCATTGCAGTAATCCAGGTGTGAAGTGAAAAGACCCTTTACTAGAATGATGACAATGCCTGTAAGGTCCTAAATGGTGAAAACCATAATACACATCAAGAAGTGAAAGCTATAAACTTAAAGACTGAAAGGTAGAAGCTTGGACATGGTGACCTCTTAAACATCAAAACTCAGTCATAACTCAGATGCTTCCAGTAAAAATTATAACTACAAAGGAAATATGAAAGAAGATGCTATCTGCATCCAGAGAAAGAAGTGACAAATGGAAATACATATAGAGTGGTTTTACACATATGTACATATCTGTGTCTAATGGGAGCCATGGAGGGAGGAGGGGAAAGAAGGGGAGCAAAGAAACAAGGGAGAAAAACAAAGCTACATGAGAGTTTTATTATATGTTTAAAAGGAATAACAAGCTGTATGGAATAGATTTGTACCTTCATATACAATCCTTTTTTTTTTCTATTCTACCATGCTTTGGAAATGCTCATTTTATTTCTTATGTTCATAATAATATAAAGAAAAAGAAGAGACAAGCACAAAGTTCAGCATTGTCTTCTCTCTTTTTACTCCCAGCTACACAGCTTTGGGATTGGATTAGACTCTATTTCATACCTATTCACTTCCTTATTCCACCCCCACCTCCACCTTGGCGTTTTTTAGTTTCCTTTTGTGTATTATCTTCTTCTCTTATAAGGTCTTTGAGGTCAGGAACTGTCTTTGTTTTTTATTTGTATTTGTATCCTCAACGCTTAGCCCTGTGCCTGGCATATAAAAGGTACTTAAAGGTTTATTGACTGACTTGTCTGACTCTTTCCAGAGAAGGCTGGAGATCAGGCATAAGAAGGAAAGTGAAAAAGCCCTAAGGAAGATCCCTCTTCTCACTGAAAATTTCCCTTCCATAAAGTCTAAGTCTTTTCTTTTTTAATTTTATACAGCCCTTGATTCTGAGGCTAGAGAGAAAAGTCTCAGGATTTCTAAGGTGCATATGACCTCAGACACCACTTTTTTTCCTAATTTCAAGTTGCAGCAATTGGGTGGCTATGTTTATAATTACCACAGAGGTTACAAACTTATATCATGTAGGAAGATGGATTTAGACTGGAAAATGTCTTTAGATCATTTAGAAGGATGTAAACAAAGTCAGTATATTCAGAATAGAATCTTCTTTCAACTAAAACTTACCTTTTTACCTACCTTCTATTATTTCTAAGGAACCACTGGCCTTCCTTTCACCTAGGTATGCAATCACACATATATAACTTCCCAACCTCTCTTAGCTGCCTTCTTCCACTACATCAATTCACGAGCTTATTTCTTTTATGTGCAATATTGCAAGAGATTCCTAATTGACCTCCCTGCCTCTTGTCTCCCTGTGCCAGTCCACCTTCTATATAGTTAAGAGGATTTTCCTAACGTGAAAGTTTGGACATGTCAACCTCCTACTCAGCAATTTCAGTGGCTCCCTATGCTTGGCAGTAGCTTTCCACATCTGATTCTAGCTTATTTATTCAGCGTCGATATACTTCACTCCCTTTTCTCTACTATTACACTATTAAACCAGACTTATTTTTCCTCAAACAGAGACATTCAATCTTCAACCTTCATGCTCTGCCCTAGTTTGTTCCCCATGCCTGGAATGCACACTTTTCATCTACGTCATTCCAATTCCTTATTTCCTCCAAAGTCCATCACACTTGTCTTCATACACTTTTTACAGCCACTCTCAACTGCCAGGTCTCCTTTTCCCCAAAGTCACTTATATCACACACACACACACACACACACACACACACACACACACACACACACACACATCTTTTCATATAAGCTTGTTGAGGTCAGGTACTGTCTTTGTATCTTTAGAGTCTTGCACAGTATCAAACTAAAAACAAAACAAAAGAAAAATTGGTTTATTCATTCATTGAACTGATATCTTTCAAAAATTTGATCTATAGCTCCATAAAAACCTACGCAGCATAGAAGAATGATGATCCCCATATAGAAGACAAAGAAGAAATGTTAAAATTAAGGCAAAGCTGTCCATTCTCACTTCATAGTGCACAATTTAAAAAGGTGGAAACATTTGTGGTCATTAGCTGAATGTTTGTACATATATTCAAATACTTTTGATCACTGAGACTATTGATATATTATTCCATATTCCCTTTCACCACCCCATCTAGTTCTTTATAAAGATGAAAGCAAGAGTATGTATTCATTGGTAGCCTACCATTTGACTTGATCTAGGTAAACACAAATCAGTACAGCAACACTGTCAGGATATGGCCTTATCTTTTGTTGAGTAATTTTGGAATTATGCTGGAAAAATTAATAAAACGTCCACACCATTTAACCCAGAGCTCCCAGGGTAAGGGATAAATGCTCCTAGACCACACAATCTCTCGCTTGGTTTTATTATTAACTTAAATCTGAATATAAGATTTTTTTATCAAGACCTAAGTAAGGTTTCCTATGCAGAAAAAAAAAAAAATTTTGACAACTTTCCTGTATAAGAGAGTGGTCTATTTTAAGCTATAAATGTTAGAATAAATTTAAATTAACTTTTGAGCAAGGGATTTTGGAATTCCCTTTGGGCTCTCCCAGCCTTAGGAACTAATTCACACCAGGAAGCATCTTCGTTTAGTAAATCTCTTCAGAATTACCTAACGTTTAAGTTATGAAGAGGTGAAAAATGTGAAGCTTTTTTTTTAATGAGGCAGATATTTAATATCTGTGCTCATTCAAAGTGATGAAGTTTCATGTCTCTGAAATGATTGCCTAAATATGTATTTGTTATTGCAAAATATAACGGTAAATTACAAACATGTGAGATATAGTAATTCTAATTCTATGAAGGTATAATTATAGACATAGTTTTCTTTCCTCCTTCTCACCCCAAAAAGTGAAGGAAGAAGAATTTCATAAGAAAGAAAAGGGGGTATATTCCCAGGACATAGTACTTATTTAAAAAAAAAAAGATGGTATTAAAACCAAATCTAATTTTTCATTAATTAAACCACATATATATTGAAAACCAGCCAATTAAAATTTTAAATGTATTGTGTTTTTTTGCAATATGATGAAATAATATTTATATCATTTGAAAAAATGCTTCAGTTATACTCTGTTTTTGTGACCTCCTCACTTAATGACTTTTTTCCTCTTGTTTTGAATAAAACTTGGTAATTTTTTTTTAATAGCATTATCTCTTTTAATTATAAACCAAAGTACTTAAGAAGAAGGGATTTACATTTACTATGGAATTATTAACTCACTCTTGACTTGGTTTGAAGAAGCTTTACAAAAACTCCTGGATTTGATTATTTTCATATTTGAGGATTTTCTACCCTTCAATATACTATAGAATATTCAATTCCTCATTAATTAATTTTCATATTATTTAATCTGCATTTTTTGTCACATCGACTGGCACCTTCTATGTAACTGTGCTTCCAAAATAGAGCATGGTCATGTCTTAGCAGTTTATTTTGCTTACATTTACATAGGAAACTCAAGAGTTCATCACAATAACATACCATAATTCTCTAAGATACACCGTAGAAAATTACAGAAAAACAAACAAACTCATTTTATTGTTAAATGGCTTTCTTTTTCAATCTGGCCTTGTATGTATGTTAAAATAATGGAGAACAGATTTAATTTCCTCCTCAGATTCATAAGCAAAATTAAACTAGAAAACATTCTTGAGTCATTGCTATTTTCAAAAGGAACATTTTAGAAAAAGTTTCTAATAGTCAAGAGTGAAGTCTTAGAGAAGAATGAAGACATGGATGCCCTGGGTGTACTGCTTAGAATGGAGGCTTACCATCTTAGTGGTGAATAGTTTTGGTTACATTATGTTCCTTCTCAGATTAGTGGTCAAAATGTCTTCAAACAAAATTCACTCTGCTATTCGTTTCTTAGTATTGTGTATAATTTTAACACGTTCATGGGAAACTCCTAAGACGAGACTTTGCTTCCCCTTCCTCAAAACAATGCTTTTGTAAAATCTGTTAACAGTAAGTATAGTGGCATCTCAAGATCTCTACTTCAGTCAATGCATTTCGTTAAAATACAAGATGAGATCTACTATGAAATATTTCTAGAATAAATCTGCTATGCTTTTACTCTCATCAAGATTGCCTTCAATGTCTGCAGACTATTTTCATAAAAACTGTATAGGTATGAGAAATAGGCATCTGAGTTAGTAGTAATTAATGTCCTCTTAGAGATTTTTCCATACTTTTTGAATATTCCATTCCTTTCGATACTCTAAGAAATTATTCTGTCAATATTGTCAAATATTGTCACTGTCAAAATTGTGTTACTCAACCAGTGAATAGCCCAATATGCATGTATCATATACCTACTTTATTACAGAAATTGTGCTAGACTTTATGGATATGAAGAAGGACAGGTATTATTCCCTGTACTCAATGCTTCTCTTAAAGAAGATAATGTGTGTATAAAAAGCATATAAAAATGTAAATGGAATAAATTCAGAATGATTTGTTGGTGGGCAGAGGCAAACACACATCTGGAGAAGTAGGAAAAACTTCATACAGAATATAATTTCTGAGCAGAGTTTTGAAGGAAATAAGGGATTCTAAACAGTCTTTAGCATTCTAGACATAGAAGAAAGATGTTTCATGGACACAGACATGGAAAATAGTACCTCATATGTGTGGAGTTATTGTTAGAAATCCATGAGATCCCTTGAGGAGGTATATGAGGTCAAAGCTATTTTCAAGAAAATACTAAAATATTTGAAAATCTAATACAGTACCCATTGATAGATATAACCCATGGAAACAAAAGTGCTTGGAGGTAGTTCTTAATAATTTTAAGAGTGCAAAGAGTATTTTAAAGGTCCTGACACCAAAGCATTTCCAAAATTCTGATATAGAGAAGAGAGTGTTATGAGGATAGATTTGAGGGAATGAAATCAATGAAGATGCTTTTATGTGCTCCCAGCATGGCTTTCCACTGCATATACTTGGTCTAGTTCAGCTGCTTTTCTTGTCTTTGTTCTCTTCAGTGTCATTTTCGCTTGTTCTATTAGAGCATTCAAGACTATGATGTTAGAGTACAACTGTGATGGAGTTGTTATTATTGATAGGGGAAAGAGCAATTCAAATCCTGCAGATCTTTCCCATTTTTGTTCTGTGTCTTGTCCTTCACATAGATTCATATTTGAATGGCCCCAGGAAAAATTTATTTAGTTTGATCTCAAAAACACTTTATTTTTTCCCTTTCATAGCTTCATGATGTGTTATAAGGAGACACCATTCAAGGTTTTCCATTATTTTTCTCCATAAGATCTTACAAACAAGTTTATATTCTACAGTGGTTTTGTCCTTAGACTATCTCTTGCTATATAAAATAATTGTTTCCTGTGGTAATTTTTAGTTTCTTTGGGTCTCCTCATTATAGCAATAAATTTACTTTGATTAAATTTCTATATAAAATTGTCATATTCAGTGTCATTCTTCCCTTCATACATCTTCCTTTCCTAACACACATATGTATGTTTATAATGCTAGGTTATAACTGTATATTTATGTATTTGTGTATGTATATGTATCCCTTTGTTTCAATGTCAGTGGCCTGATTTTGTGTAGAAATTGGACCTAAGAATGATTCTCATATCACTTTTCAGTGTCCCTTGAATTTGTGATTTAGACATGGATAGTGGGTGACAAAGTTGCTAGGCGGCACCTGTTTCCATTGCAGTGCCCTGTAACATGTCTGGTATTGCCTCTAAATGTGTCTCCTTTTGCCCTCATGTACAGCCTTGTTCTGTGTAATAGAGTGTTCCTTGCTCCTCAGGCACCTGGCCTGACCTAATCTCCATTGTCAACAGACATTTCTGCCTGTCTTCCTTTGATGATCTAGGCTGGAAGAATTATTCTCTGTGGCATTTTTTTCTGGATTTCTTCATCAGAATGCAGTGTGGTGCATTTTCTAGATCTTTTTAGAGGAATTTATTGGGAAAGTAGCTTGTCTGTGCTTCCTACCACTCTGCCATCTTAACTCTATACGTCCACTCTAACTCCTTTCCAAACATTCTCCCCTCATTAATATGGAAGGGTCACACATACTGTCCCATTAATGCTACTTGCAGGTGCTGTGGAGGTGTATGACCAATAACACCAGCACACAGGAGGGCTGCTAATGCAGGTTCTTAATCTGCTTTTCTAAAGGAAAGACATATTCAAGGGAGTTAGTAATCTTACTCTTACTTTAATTAAACAATGCAGACAAGTAGAAAGAAGTTAGTATCCAAGAAAGAATCCAATAGACAGGGCTCCAACTGTCTAAACAAGTAATAGAACAATTTACCAGACTAGGGAGCACCAACATCTCAGTTCTCAAATCTGGGGGGTCCCTTAACAACCACTACTCAGAGTCTCATCTGGCCAAATCACAAAGAAGCATTCTTCCCACGAGTGATTATTCCCAAATAAAATATCAACTTCCCAGTATATATAGTTTAAAAAAAAAGAAAGAAAAGCTTGAAAATCTATACGTTTCATCACTTAATTGGATCCACATGACCCAGAGCCTAACTGACTGCTTCAGGGCTCCATATGACTCAGGATATACCACAGCTGTGAACTAAGCCGAAGTTCAAAGCAGCAACAAATCCATGCTTGAAATAACTGTGTACCTTTAGTCCTGGGAAAATGGCACTTATTCTCAGGGAAAAGGGAATGAATACATGTGCTCACTTAGGACTATTGAGGAAGATCTTATATTCCATTAACCCTACATTCAGCCCCAGTATCTTACATGCTCATAATATAGGCTGATCGGACTTTAAGGGCAACTTATATCAGGATAGGCATTAACATCTCTTGTCAGGTTAACGTAATTCTCATAACAATATGAAAGGAATAGTCACAAAATAAGCTCATCATGAGTTTCACATTTGCAAAAAACATGACAAAGCAACTTATTACCAGGGTGGCCACCTTGGCTTTAAACAAACACAAAAGTATATAGCAGCAGAGCATACCCCCCACCTTACACTTCTTCATGCAATCAGAGAATTCCAGGCCAGGGTCTTCCCTTACATAGCATATCCCTAGGGGTAACAGAGAACACAACACACTTCACCCCTAGGTCACAGTCAATTCAAAACAAAACATTCAAGTAAAGTCCTCTTGGGGGTATGTCCTTCTCCTCATATTGCCATTGCAGGCTGCCCCCTGGCACTTTCAGGTGCACACATGCTCTAATGAGCCAAAGAGTACAAGTTCTGAACAGTGCTCCAGCAGCTGCTTCCAAGATGTGAGGGAAGCTTGAATGAGCCAAAAAGGTGGTCCCCAGAGGTTATGGCACTTCCTCCCATCTCTTCATAGACAACTCCACCCACTAGGTCCCAAACCATCCCGGGGTCGGGGGAGAGGCAGGAAAGCATGCTCACTGCTCCTGCCCTGGTGCAAAGCTTCCTCCACTCAGGGCTGATTTTCAAGGTCCAAGGTTCCTCCTCCTGCAGAGGGTGACCATTCTGGCTCTTGCCATGTCTCACCTCACCAGATCCACAAGCCTCTAGGGTCTCTTGACCTCAGCTTCTGTCTCTGGCCTGCACCACCTCAACTCTGGGACAGCTCATCCTCATGGAAGAAGGGGTGGATGGAGGTAATGCTGTCCCGGGATGGGGGTGGGGAGAGATGGGGAGAAAATTTTGAATTCAAATTCTTGTGGGAGTGAATGTTAAGAACTGAAAAATAATATGTATATATATGTGTGTGTGTGTATGCATATATATATAGCAAAAAAAGAAAAAAAATTGAAATGAATTTTCAGATATAACACTTGAAATCTTGAATATTGTTTTGTATACTACATATACTTTATACTATATATATAAAAAATTTATTATGGAAGAATTGATTAACTGAAAATGAAAGATATATTGAAGGAAATACAGCCTCCAGATCAGAGTTTTAATGTGAGCTTCAGTTAATTTTTTTTTCATATTGAAGGTAGTCTTTTCTCAGTAAACCAGAAAAAGGCTAAAAGCAACCTGCTGAAACCTAGTGCAACTTTTCATTACATATAAATTATGGAAAGTTTATTTTACATTTTTTGAAGAATTTCCCCTTCCATGAAACAGCAATAGCTTATCTTTTTGGATAAGATTTCTCTTTCTCTATCATAAAGTCTATTGTTTATTGATCCAATCTTCAACAATTAAAGTTATTAAATCATACAGTGATAAGAGAAGAATGCCCAGTAAAACTATGCTGCTTCTCCATCTTTTCCCTTTTTCTTTTTCCTTTTTCCTTTTCCTTATTTTCCTCATTTCTTTTCTTTCCACTAATATGTTTTTTAACATAATGTATGCATAGCATAGTGCTAGATGCTTGGTAGAATACAAAGAATTTTAATATACAGTTTCTTAAGAGATCTTACAGTATGGGATCAGTTTTGGGGAGGAGGGAACTGGTAATTGTAAGAAACATAAAAGGCCTCATTTAGAAGCTATCTCTTAAGCAGAATTTTAAAGGATACAAGGCATTCTAAAAGTCAGAGGGGAGATGGGAGGGTATTACAGGCAAGGGAGATAGTCAGTGCAAAAGCATGAAGCCTAATTTTTGACATAAACTTAAAATACTGGATGATCCTTACCACATTCCTCAGTATATAGTGAATTGGATTTTATGATGTTACAGCCCTTTGAGATGGCATAGGTTGTTTCATCCTCCCCCAGAAATGCTTTTAAACTTCTAAATCCTATGTACTGCAAAAAAATGAATAAATAAAAGTTACCTAATATATTATTTCCTGCAACCATCAACTCTGTGGGTTTGGTCGTCAGATTTTTACCCCCTTGAAATGTACTTATGTTAATAGGGTTATTATGTATATGTTCAGTAGGCTGAAGAAATTCCCATTGGTTGAGTCTCTTGAAAAACTTTGAGACTCTAAGTTTTAATAATGCCTCCAGAGGTGTGGTTAAGGCAAATCTCTACACTTCTCTCCCTCACCTCCTGGATGCTTAATTTTCTATTAGCTAGTATAATGATGAAAATAGTAACCTTGGATTCTTTTAAAGATATAATTTTATTGTTCTCAAAATTTCAATACTTTACAAGGTATGAGTTTTGAAATCTACACAACTTTAAAAGCAAAACAACAATTATTCCTTTTCACGTATTTACTTTTATTCTCTTTCAGAAATTAAATGTCATTCGGCAAAAGAAATAGCTTAATTTTTCCAATTCTATTAATAATCATTTATTAAGTAAAAATGACAGTTCAGTGAAAAAAAAAAGATTACCATTTTCAAATATATCAAATGTCTCAAAAAAAAATGTTTCTGGTAAACAAGGAACCAGGCCTATCAATAAAACGTCCTGTTTAGATAGTCCTTAGATGTGAGTTTTGTCATTTTTCAAGCCCTTTAAAGAGTTTTGTCACTTTTCACTTGTAATGGATATTAGAGAAAATCTGCTCTGGCTCAGTGTCAGGCAAGAACTGAAAAGGCTTTTGGCAGTCTTGGGAAATTACAAAAATATTACCATTTGTCAGAGATAAGTGGCTTCAGAGTCTAGGGGAAAAAATTAAAGCTGTGTTGAATAGATCTCCAAAGGTTACAAACCAGTACTACATGACTTACAATGTATAGTACAATAAGCCCATTCTCAAACCCTACATAACCTCCTCTAGAAATATAACCAAAGTAGGGGCTTATCTACTTCTATATGAAATCAAGCAAAAATAACAGTTGGAAATTTTCTTTTTCAATATAAAATCCTCTCTGTAGTCCTAATTTAGTACACTACTTTTTTCCAATTTGCTTCATCCATTTCAATAAGTTCCATTACCAATATGATATAGATACTGTTATCATTATTTATGACCATCTTATACATGTGCAATGCTTTTATCTATTCTCATCGTCCATCTCACTCTGGGCTCATAAAATTTCTATGAAGTCAATAGTGTATTTGTTTTCCTATTTGAGGATAGCTCCAGGGACAGATGGTATCTGTTGTTGGAGGATCAGCTTAATTTAGTGTGAAGAGACTCATTACCAGAAAGTTGGCCAATAAATGATGACAGTTTTGTCCGTGGTAACCTATTAAGCAGGCAAGGACCAAAGGAAGACTCAGTCCTCTTGGGATGGATTAGGAGAGGATGTGGACAAAGTCTATCAAAGATGAAAAATAGTGGAAAGTCTGAAATCTGTGTGGCTGGAAAGATTATCCATACTTTTGGGATGATGAATCCAATAAAATGTTTAAGTATTAAAAGACAAAGGAACCAGCCCACAGCAAAAAGGCTTAAAACTTACAACAACAAAAATGTTGGGGAAGTTTTAAACTAAAAACTAAACATAAACACACAAACATACCTGCAAACTATATAGATGTATAGAAAGGAGCAAATAGTAAAACACATGGTTTCAGATGCCTTTATATAAATGTCCAAAATTTAGGCAACAAACAGGCGGACCAGAGATCCTAACATCAGGAGGGAAATTTTAGCTCCTACGTGTTGAGGCTTGGAGGGATGAATTTCATTACCAAAAATTAAGTCTAGGTATGTAAGCCTTACTCAAAAGAAGCAGAATATGTAAAAATGTGATGGTTGGATTTCAGTTAAAGGAAGTGTACTCACGGGAAGAAATACAGAAGTAAAAGTGGGGGAGCATGGTGGAGAACATTTCAATAAAGGTCAGTGGCAGGAATGATAAAAGTGACTTTGGAATCCAAGTAAAATATAGATAAGCTGTACAAAAAGAAAATGTAGATGTGGATTTCGGAAACCTCATATGTGGCAAACACAAGTAATGGGAGGCTTCCAATATCTAGACATCATCTGGTACTCCATCTCCAAAAACATGATACCTCATCATGTCATGATCCAGTCTTCAAAAGGTGAAAAAATTAACAAGAGAAATTCTTTACTGGACAAAATTCTCATTGAGTAGGATAATTTTGCTGTTGGTTTGCAAGTCATAGGGACTTTGATGTTGGTTGGGGCAGGGGGTGGAATTACCTTTACATTTCTGGAGAGGAAATACAACCAGGAAGGGAATAAGCATTATTAAACTGCCTACTATGTGTCAGACATAATGCTGAGTCTTAAAAATATTATCTCATTTAATGCACACCACCCTGTGAGGTAGGTGTTATTATTATTTCTATTTTTTTTTTACATTTGAGGAAACCAAAACAGAGGTTAAGTGACTTGTCCAGGGTCATACAGTTGTAAGTATTTGAGAACATATTTGAAGTCATATTTTCCTAACTCTAGGCCCAGCATTTTATCCACTGTGCCATCAAGTTGTCTTGGGGATACAAAGATGAGAGCTGAAAGAGAGAGAGAGAGAGAGAGAGAGAGAGAGACAGAGAGACAGAGAGAGAGACAGAGAGAGAGAAAGACAGTGAGAGAGAGACATACAGACACACAGACACAGACAGACACTCAGACAGAGAGAGAGACACAGAGACGGAGAAAAACAGAGAAAACTATTCATTGTTATTGTTTCTGGTTTTTTTACTATCTAGGACTTGGTCCTTCCTTCGAAAGAAAGATCAAAACTAGAAAACTGGTTTGTAAGGACTTGATACATAAGATAAGAGATAATAAAAGAACACCAAGTTACTCTCATTTAATTCAAGTCATGGGGTGAATTATATCTTTGAAATGAAAAAACCTGGAGGATATGATTGTTGAGCCTTGTAATATCTGAAAGATCATAGAGGATGAGAGAGGTATCATCAAATCAGAAAAGCTCATGAGCAGATTTTTACAAAAGAAAAAAATGAAAAGAAAGGACAAAAAGAAAAAAAAAATGTGAAAGCTAAAGACATTGAGTATATTATTTATTTCGAGGAAATTGTGGAATGGATCATTAAAGACATGGATGGGTGAATAGCCACCAAAGGAAACAGTAAAGACAAAGAGTCAGTACGGCATCATCATTTAGTCAAACTACTTAATAACAAATACTATTTTTTTTGACAGGCTTACTAAGGTTGCACAATGAATAAAACACCTGACCTAGAGTCAGGAAGACCTGAGTTCAAAGCCAGTCTCAGACTCTCACAAGCTGTGTGATCCTGGGCAAGTCACTTAATCCTCTTCGCTTCAGTAAAATGAGCTGGAAAAGGCAATGACATAACCACTCCAGTATCGTTTCCAAGAAAAGCTCGAATGGGGTCACAAAGAGTCAGACTACAGCTTGTTCCTTTTTTGACAGGGTTATGCAATTTGTACTAAACTGCTAATCAGAGGAATGCTTCAGATCTAATTTGCCTATATTTTAGCAAAGCATTTGACAAAACATCTCGTTATTTTTGTTGAAAATGTGAATATGGACTAAATGATGGGACAATTAAATGAATTAAGACATTCTTCAGTGGCATGATGCAAAGTTCAGTATTCATTCAGCAGTAAGTCTCTAGTAGGGTGTCTCCAGTGAAGAGATCTCTTCTTGATCTTGTCCTGTTTAACATTTTTGACGGTGATATGGACAAAGTCATAAATAGCATGTTCATCAAATCTGAAGTTAAGACAAGTGAGGAAGTATACTGAGAGAAAAGACACAAAAGTTCTGGGTTGTAGAGTAATAGAATGGATCTAATAAGATGAAATATAAGAGGGATAAATATAAAGATTTGTGTCTACTTTCAAAATATCAGTTTCATAAATTTATGATGGGAGAGGAATGGATAGGCAATGACTTATCTGGATAAGATTCTGATTTTCTGTGGAGTACAAGATCCAGATGAGGCAGTGCCATGAATTGGCAGCATGAAAAGCTAATCGAGTCTTGGGCTGAATTCAGGGCATTTAGGGAAAAGACTTTGATGTCCTTCTATGTTTTACCCTAGTAATGTCATACAAGGAGCACTGTACTTAATTTGGGGTGCTATCGTTTAAAAGGGATTTGGACAAGCTGGCTGTGTTCAGAAAAGGGAAACCAGAGTAATTGTGGCGCTTCAATTTGTGTCATATGAAGATCAATTCAAGGAGCTGAGAATGTTTAGCCCAGATAGGAGAAGATATGGAGGAAACAAAAGGAAGATGATAGCACATTCAAATATTTGTTGGGTTCCCATGTGAAAAAGGTACTGGATTTGTTGAATTTGTCCTAGAATCAGGAGGACCTGAATTTAAACCCAGCTCCAGATACTTAATGGCGTTGGACCTGTGCAAATCACTGAATCTCTATTTGCCTCTGGAGTCAGAAATGGCAAACTACTCCAGTATCTTTGCCAAGGAAACTCCATAAACAGTATTGGTGTGCTATGGTCCATAGGTCGCTGTGATACAACTGAAGTATTGAACAGTGGGAACAACATAGAATAGTTACCGCGAGAGGTGCTGGTGAGTCAAAAAGTCAAACAATCATTGGCCTAAGAGAGTTTGCATTCCATTGGAGAGATAACATGTACACATGTAAGTAAATACAAAATAATTATAAGCAAAATTTGTACAAGATAGTATAATTATATGCAAAAACCATACATAATGGTCATTTGAGGCGATAGGTGATTAGAAGGAAGGCCTTAAATTTGGAAGAATCAGGAAAGGCATCCTAAAAGAGGTCTTTCAATTGAGCTTAGAAGAAAACTATATATGCCAAAAAGCAGAGACGACTTAGGAGACTTGTTTGTCGCATTCTTGTTGCTATTGCGTTTTTGTTTTAATTCAGGGTGAAGACAGACTATAAAAAACTATTATTAGGCTTGAAAGACTTCTGATGAATGGATGTTTTTCCATTATCATAAAATTTGGTTCAGGGTGGTGATAACACAATTTTATTTGCTTAAACTCCTAAAGTTTGTTGAGTCCACCACTTGCACCTGTGGAAGATTATTAACCAACAGCTTTTTACTTAAGGGGTGATGAGTGTCAAAATGGCAAATGGTACCAAATGTTTCTGAGCTAAGTTTCTACTTACAGTGCTTGTCTTTTGAACTTACCCTTTATGCTACTTGCCATTTGCTCAGAGTCCTCTAGAGTAATTTAATATTATCATTTTAAGGAAATATTTTTATGAAGAAACATTTATTCATTAATCTATGCATACCCAGTAAAGGAAGACTCATTTTTGCATTAACAATCTCATTTCTAAGGAGGATTGCTCTTCTATGCAAAGATCAGTGAAGGTGTTATTAAATCTCTTGGCCTTCCTGCTTTCCTCTGCAAAGCTGATATTGCCAATTATTTTAAAGCGGTGTCTAACTCCAATCTTAGTGAGATATTTTTGACACGAGGTAGAGAGATGCTGATTTTTAAAACATTTTAATCACTTGTTTCTGAAGGTGTAACAAACTAAAACTTTATTCAAAATCACTGGACAAAAAAGTTCTCATTTTGATATGTCAATCTTATTATTTTTTTTTAGCTTTTTATATATTTATTTCTTTTAAAAGAAACTTCTGAAGAAACAAGCTTACAACAGGCACCATGCCCATCCTGTCAAAGTAGTAGAGGATAGGAATAATTTAATTTTCCAGAAGGCACCATGGGTCAGAGCAGTTTATACATCTTCACTCCATTTGTTCTAACGTCCTTCCCTGTGGCATCCTGAGAGATCAGCCTTATTATTGGCTGCTGATCATACCAGGTCATGCTCCAGGTGATTTCACTGCCCTGCTCTCTGAGCTCATTACCTTTCTCTGTTTGCCACCACGCTGGATTTTCTGTAGTGTTTTGCGAGACTCCTTAACTAATAAGATGAACCTGAACCTCTCCAACTTGGCATGCTAAGTGAGGCTGTAAACTACTTGGTCAATGAAGTCCTCATATCAATACCTCCAATTTGTCAAATTTCCATTACCAAAGTCTTTTATTTGGGAGAAAAATGATTTATTTTGCTTGGCCAAAGAAGGTAGATCTAGGAGTAAAGGTTTTAAGTTGCAAAGGGGCATATTTATTTGAATACAAAGGAGAAAAATTACTGCAACTAATAGAAAGTACAATAAGCTGCCTCAGTAAGTGGAGGGTCACCCTGGCCTGAAAACCCCCAAGGGAAAACTGATCAAATGTTGTCACTATTACAGAGAAAATTCCTGGTTAGTTTTTGGATGTTGACCTGATGGCTCCTCCAACTCAGAGATCTGATAATTCTGAAATATTCCAATATGCTATACTTGAAAGCTGTATTTTAAAGTCAAGATAACATTGAATGAATTTGTTAAAGTTCCTTCGGGTATTTTATAGACTAGTACAAATGAACAGATTAATTTACACTCAGGCCACACTGCCACCTCTTGCTTTCTTCTAAACTGTGCACCTACATGAAGTCTTTCCTAATCTCCCACAGGTCTCCTGCCCTATAAAATAAAATGAAAATATGATATGTATTTTGGATATACGTATTTTTACGTATGCTGTCTTTCTCATTGCGTATAAGCTGTTTGAGAGTAGTGACTGTTTCATCTCATTCTTAGGCCTTTTGAGAGTGTACCGGATAGAACAGAGGTTAGGAGTCAGGAATAACTCAGTTCAAATCTAGCCCCAGTTACTTCCTAGCTATGTGACCTGGTTAAATCAAATATTCTTTGTCTGATTAAGTTTCCTCAAGTGTAAAAAACAGGGATAAAATGACCCCTCCCTCACAGGGCTATTGTGAGTGTCAAATGTCATGTTTGTAAAGCATTTAGTACAGTGTCTGGCACTGAGTAGACATTTAATATTATTCTATGCTCTAGTAAAGGGTTAATTAATTCTTTTTGCTTGATTGAATCGTTGAGCCACAGAAGTTTGTGCTGGGAAGTCCTTAAGTGATGATATCTACCAAACATTATTTTACCTATAAAGAAATTCAGACCAAAAAAGGTAAGTGAATGGATCCAAGTCACATCCATAAACCGATCACTAGAAAGCAGAAGCCCTGCATATCTACTAGCTAAAAGTTCTTTTAAATGTATAGTTGAAAAAGCATACACATATATATATACATATATATGCACATACATACATATGTATATATACAAATATATGTATATATATATAATATATATGTGAGTGTATGTTGGACACACACACACACACACACACACACACATATATATATATATATACACACACACTGAAAATATGACCAGACTTCAGTTTTATTCTCATTTGAAATCACATATTAGTAATGTGTACTTTGCTTTTATGACCTCTGGGCTTTTCTGTCTGCCTTGTAACAGAAGGCTGTTATGTATGCTGTCTCCCTCAGTTTGAATATGTTCTCCTTGAGAGCAGGGAGATAAATTTTTTCTATTTATATTATCAAATTTTAGCATTGCATTTGCAAACTGCATGCACTTAATAAATGTGGTTTTTAATTCAGTAAATTCTCATACCTTTTGCATGGAAAGTTTGCTTTCATACTTTAGTAGGTAAAGCATCTCAAATAGACATTTTCTCCACCACTGTAACTCACAATCCATCCATAGTCATGTGCTAATCTTGGTTGCATTTTTCTGTAAAGCCTTTGAACATGATCTCAATATGCCTGAGTCTTTCCTCTATTTGTTTTAATATTTTGAGTATATACTCAATTTCTCCATCTGTTAGCCCTTGCTCTTGCTACAGGACTAACACCTCTTTTCTCATTATACATGTGACAGATGGTGTCTTTTTGTGCCATTTTTTGATTAAATAATTATTGATAATATGCTTTAGCCTGCTTGCCCATATAACATGTTTTTGAATTGTTCTTTGGGGTCCCTTGGTCTTTTTATTTTTTGGAAATCACAGTGCACTATGATTTGAGGTCATCTAAAGTCATTGGGAATATGTTAGTATTTCTATCTACTATCTGCTACTCTATCTACTCTTTATCTATCTACTGTTTATCTTTCTGTCTCTTGTCTCTGTCTCTCTTTCTCTCTCCTTCCCTATCTATATCTATGTATGTGGGCTTTAGCAACAGGGAAAAGGTTAGGATCATTGCAAATGCTTGACACCGCGTCCTAAATATGATCCCAATTATATTCTACTCAGGTCTGAATCCTGTTCTCTCTACATGAGAAGTAGCCAAGATATATACACTAATGGATTAACTGGATCATCCTTTTAATTTCAGAGGACAATCTGGGTGATTTCCATTCATCTTTTATCCCTGCGTGGATGAATAGATTACTCTTTTTCATTGGGTGTGGAGTTCACCGAGGATTTCTACAATCTTGTAGGGTTTTAGTCTCTCAGCCCTTTGTCATTCTCATGTAGGAGAATGTGAGGCATCTCACTCTCTGTAGGAAGCCTTTTTCCATTTACACTTTGCCCATGAATACTCTTGACAGTCATGTCTCCCTCTTTTATCCCTTTGTTGATTTTGTTAGGAAATTGTTGAGCAAGGTGTCTTTGTGATTTTGTCTGTTAAGTAGTCTTCAGTAAGCTTAGTGCATATATGGGAGAAAATTTATTAGAGTTTTAAGGAAACATTTTGCTTTGTTGAAAAATAGTTTAGTAAACAATAATTCATAGATAACCAGTTTGTGTTCTCTATATCTATCAGTCAAGTATTTATGAAATTGCAGTCTGGTATAGATACCAACCTTTGGAAGTCAATTTTTTGTTTTCTAATATTTTTTAATCAAGCATATGTTAGGTATATATAGAAGTTTTTATGGCTATGAGGAAGTTGGCATATTATTTTTTGGTTACTGACATTTCTTTACTCACCATTTTTTGCATGAAGGAATAATGACCACTGCTGAATCCAAGGATCTGGGCACTGTACCCATTCCCTGCTCACTAAGAGGCTCCTCTGGTCTGGTTGCACTTCCAGTTACAGACTTAGGGACACAAGCGTCTAATAATAGTATTTGGGCTCCCTTTTCTCATACTCCACAGCTCATTACACCCTTGCCTTGGAATCCAGGGAACTAATTATTTCAAGATTATGCTCTGGCTTATGTCTGGGTCTCCTGAAAGTAGGAGAGTAAAAAAGTACTCAATTTTTTTCAGTATTTACCTCAGTGGTGAGTGACTTAGAAGGAGGTATATTAAATTACTTCAAAAATGGAGAATATTCTATATAAGTAAAAATATGTTAATCTTTTGCTTTTTCTAGAATAATACATAAATAACCTTTCTAGATATGGTTTCAGATTTAATCATTAAATGAAGTTCATTTCCCTTAGTGAAATGGTAGGGAAGTTTTTAATGATAATAATTTATGATGTTATCTTCCAGCATTTGTTATAGTTT